>CAXAMN010024085.1:0-14434 GCA_963970005.1 Durusdinium trenchii | reverse complement strand
AGGAAGACCCTGCTGCAGTCGAGGAACTTCCCACTTCTGTAGGGGGGGTCAGTACGGCGGGCTTTGTTGCTTGGATCGGTGGTTTCCTGACTGTAACCCATGTGGTCTCTAAGTGCCTGCTTATGGCTCGCGAGTTGGAGTCTGAACGTGGGGTTCCCAGTGAGCCACCCACAGAGCTGATCCCATTTCTCTTCGGAGTAGTGAATCGTGCCATATTGGTTGTAAGGACGATCTGCCATCTTCGGAGTGAAAGGGTATCCTTTGCGGTAGTAGTCACTGAGGACAGAACCAGGGACCTTAGTCAAGCTGAAACGGGTTTCCGTAACCCTTTGGCTCAAGGCGTCTCGGCTCAAACTCGCGGCAAAAGCCGTTGAGCTAGGAGGTTCAAGACTACTTCTTAAAGAGAAGAAGTTTTCTCCGGGCTGGCACGCGTAGCTAGGTTCCTCTCACTCTGAGCTTAGGGTCTTTGTTTGCTTTGTTTGCATTCTCATTCGGTTGCAATTGTGTGGTGTCCTTAGACACCGTACAATTTCAAGTGGGGTCCTTAGACTCCATTTGATTGCAACTTTGGCCACGCCTTACCCTACAAGCACACTTGAAGGGTGTCCTTAGACACCATTCGAGTTTCGTTATAGGCTCTACTTGTCTCCTTGATGGTTTCTAAAGAAGTCTCTTGCACGATCTCTCAATTTATCTATGATGATATTCTCGATTCATTTGAGGCAAAAGGAATTTTCTCACAGCTCAGTAGACTCTCCTTAGCTGTATCACCACGCATCTTTTTTCTCTGTCGTTTTCCTAGCATGATCAACACAGTTCGTTTTAGCCGAAATCTCTTTATAGTTGGTGAAGATGAGTACAATAATGTTTGTGCTGCCGCTTCTGGAAGTCATCCAATAGACATTGTCATTTATGGAATACAGAGTCGATTGCAAGAAATCATCTTGCAACTCTACCACTCAGGCACTCAACTACGACATGTGCTTCTTTTTCATGAGTGCACTTTGAGTGCTACTTGTGTTGACCTAACGATTGGGGTCTGTACTTCGCTAAAAAGACATCGAGCTCACATACAGCGAGTTAGCAAATATAAAAGCTTTGAATTTGCACAAAATGGAGGCTCGCGCACCTTTACCAAAGCTACATATTTCGTTGCGCTCAATGCCACTTGCAATGTAAATAGCTTTGAAGTCTTCTCGCCAAGTCTGGAATATGCAGAAACATGGCTTTGTTCCAGCAAGTCCCTCACGTCACAGATCCAAGCTGCAATTACTGCCGTGCCTGGAGTTTTTCGGTTTCGTGTTTATACGCGTGACCCCCCTCTCCATACAGAGCTCGGAGCGACAGATCGATGCTGTGTCACTTTTGGCATTGCCGAATCAGAAGTTCAAACTGTGACTGATTCCCTTGTGTCAATCTATGCTTGTCTGAGTCAAGACGTTGCCTCCTCTGCTCAGCAAGACCTCCAAAGGGTGATTCCACTCTTTTGGAATGTACGTCCTAGTGATGCCCCCACTTTCTATTGCTTTCGCACTGTCACCTTTCTAGACATCAGATCTTGCACGCAAGAGGAAAGATGGCAACTTCAGAGCATCTTGATTGACATGAATATTCCATACTATATCCAAAAAAGATTGCTCTTGGTCATCTATGCTGAAGGAACTGAACTTGAAAACTTCAGGCTCAGAACCTTTCAAGAACAGATTAAGATTCCATTTGGCAAAGAAGAAGGTAGCCTGCAATGTTCTTTCACCGCGGGAACCGATGAAAACCTTTGGACTGTTGATATTTGTACGACAGGAAGTGACACTCACGAAGCCTTTCAGATTGAGGATGATGGATCTCTTATGATGAAAGATGGAATCGTCGATGTTGAGTTTAGTAAGAAGCTACAAAAAGTCTTGGGAGCTATACAGATCCGACCCGCCATAGTGCATGTCCAAGACAAAGGCCAACAGAAAGTTGTTGCCTTTTATGCATCACCTACATTATTCCCCCGAATATGTAGCACTTTCGTTGACCACAAGGCTTGTAACAGAATTGTCCACTACAAGCAACCTGATGTCCATACCACTGAAAGGACCTCCAACATTTATGTTAAAGAAACCAAAACTGATCATCATGTTGGTGCACATAACAAAGGACTATGTCAAGGTGCTCGACTTAGTGGATTCTTTCCTCTGCCAGGTAATAGCATGTCACGTAGAAGATTTGGGCAGTTACAAGTTTTTAGTTTTGAAATTGGCAAGAAAGATGTAGCCGTTGATCTTCTTGATGAGATAGTTCCCATTTGCTTCGTTGAAGCTGAACTCTCCATGAAAGAGGCCTCTTACCTTCTTGATATTCTTATGAAACAAAGGCATCTCCTTGACCATCATACAATTTTCCTCGAATGCACTACCACAAAGCCACCTCTCCAACTGCATAAAGAAGATGTTATCACTACCTTGCCGGAGCATGAATGTATTATTCACTGCCAAATTGAACCTGGTCAGAAGCTACAAGTACTTCAACCACGTTTTGAAAGAGGCAAGGTCTCACGGTGCCTTAATAATGCACTTGAGCTTAGTGTCTATGACCGTGCGAACCTCATTCTTTTCTTACCGGGTCAAATGGACATTCACGATGTCTTTGGGAAAGCACCTGTTGGCCGTATCCTGTCAATTTGGTACAACAGTCACTCTTCGCACCAAAAGCATGTTACAAAGCCCACTGCAACAAAACAGTCGGCAAATATTACTGGCAGCAGCCCCCAATGTAGCATAAATGCCCAAATAGATACCACTTTCACTGGTGAATGTCGTGACAACAAACAATCGCCTGCTCGTTCGATCCCATCTTCATCTGACCACAATCAAGATGCAGTCAGTCCTCTACTGACTGAAATTGATGCAACAGGGTCTACATCCCATGAAGAAGAAATAACACCAAAACAGGACTCTGACCCTTTGTTCAAGGATTGTGATGAACATCAAGCCGCAAATCAAGGAAGTCAGGTTAGTCCAGCATCTCCCTTGCGTCAAACTTCTGGAACACCTGCATATCATTTGGCAAGCAAAGCTTACATTCCCAATATCCAATATGATCCCTATTCAGTAAACCAAGCAATGCAAGTTGACGAAAGCTCTGCCTCGCGCTTTGCTCACAGAGATGTAAAGCAAGATTGTGCCGATTATCCAAAAGGAGTGCAACAATCCCAATCATACTCTACCGAGAGCCGCCAAGCTAAAGAGCTCCCTGAAGAAAAGGTTATTGTTCCCTTTTCCTTCAAAGACTGTACATCGGACAATGAAGCCTCACAGCTTTCAACTGATTCGTTCTGTGAACAGGTATACCAAGATTTACAACAGCAATTAGAAGACGATCCAAAGAAAGAAACAGGCCATAGTGCCCTCTTGACTGAGTCAAAACACACTGTTGAAGTGATTACAGACAGAAAGCCTGCCACAAAAAAAGCCCAAGCGACCTACGCCAACAGCCAGTCAAGAAACCCGCTGCAAAACCTACCCCCAAACGAGGTGATGGCCTTAGTCATCGTCTTGTAAAACGGGGAATCAACGCTCAACATGCCTCCGATTGGGATACCAACCAAAACCCAATTAATGGAATCCTCCAAAACAAACGTCGACAATCTTCTATTCACCAGATACAGCAGATGATCAGCCAGGATGTCTCCTTGCAAAATATGGATTTTCAGGATGAAGATATTCAACGAGCAGTCTCCTTGTATGAGAATCTCAATTCCACTGCTTGTTACTATACGGCTGCACTGCGCATTGTATCCAAGGCTAATTGGAACAAACAAGTAAACTTTGAAAATCACATTGGACACAGAGCAATGGTTGCGGTAGCCAAAGGATGGACTTGTGCATCCTATCTACCGAATGATGATTTTGATCACTACCACTTAGCTTTGGCTATGTCGACTCTCCCCAAAGATACTCATATGGACCTGCTCAGAACATATGAGGCAATTGTCGCGATAATTCCGCCACCTTTTCATGACTTACTCGGATCTAGGGTCTCATTTACCTGTCTGAGTTGTCATAGAATTGTTGAACACAATGTCGCTACTTTCATTGTCACCGCTATACCGACGGGACTTTTGCTACACATCGCCTTCTTTGAAGCTGCTTTTCCATGGTCAGAACATCTTTTGCCCATTGGACATGATAATGGAAGAAATGCTGGTCAAGAATGTCAAGAATGTGCTAGTAACTTTAATTGGGCCACCATCTCTTGTTCGCCCTGCCGACTTGTGTGTGCTAAATTTTAAAAGTCCTGGAAGAAATTGCCGGGATAGAAAATAAGGATTGCATATACTCATACCTAAGTTCAAAACCAGTGATTCTGGTATCCTGTCCATGTGGGCTTATAATGGCGATTCCATGTTTTTCTCTGGGTCACTTACATGCCCTTGCTTTGGAGATGCGCCGCAAACCTTGTGATTGCGCCAAGGTAGTAGCAAGTGAGGGACACAAATTGAAATGTTTCTCAGGGAAAGTGTTCAGGAAAGCTCAGGAATCACAATGTTGTTCTTTCCAAGGTGTCAGGCATATGCGCCAAGGATAGACTTGTGGCAATGTGGATCTGATTTCCGTATGAATAGTAGAGTTCTGCTGAAATGCCATGGAAGAGCTGTGCCATGATGCTCAACGAGCATACGAACTGCTCATGCGTGCTGCTGAACCGGTTCTTAGATATGGCAACGTGCAGCAGGCCTGAGTTTGCAAGTGCTGGGTTCTGAGTAGTTGATTTTCATACCGCCCGATCAGATGCTCGCCCTTCCCTGAGATTGGATTTTTCCAAGAAGCTATGTCTTTGATCTCAAAGATGTCTGAGGCCTGGTTATTGTTTCAAGGAAGTCTGTTTGTAGCGTGTATCAATAATCCTATTTCAGTGTCAGCAGCATGCTCACGCTTGGCAGGCATCGACTTACATCAAGAGAAAGGCAGAAACAGCGATGCGACCACAGACTCGCATTGGCGTGGGCAGACCCGTGTACAGCATTGGCCAGCTGGTAAGGTTCATCATGTTGAAGCTTGTTTGTGGTAAAGCGGTTCATGTCGAAGCTGCGCATTTGCTCCGGAGTGCCTACCTATCTATCTATCTATCTCTGCCTATATATCTACCTATTTATCTCTATCTATTTATCTATCTTTATATGTTTCTATCTATTTGTCTTTATCTCTTTGTCTATCTCTTCTATATCTTCGTTTGTTTCTTTCCTTCCGTTCTATCTATCTACGTGTATCTTTCTATCTTTTTCTACTCTTATATCTACCTATCTATCCATCTATCTACCTATATATATATATATCTATTCGTCTTTCTCTCTTTGTCTATCTCTTTCTATCGTTCCTTGGTTCCTTCCTCTCTATCTACCTATGTATCTACCTAGCCTATACCTATCTATCGTATACCTATCTATCGATCTATCTATTTATCTATCTGTCTATCTATCTGTTTGTCGGTCTTTCTCTCGCTGTCTATCTCTTTCTATCTCGCCCTTTCTTTTTCTTTCCTTATTTGTTTCTTTCAGTTTGCCACCTCAAAGCCAAGGGGCTTGCATTTGAGAAATGCCGATGACTTCAAAGCTGCACTCAGTGCAGCGCTACAGCTTGCGAGTGGTTCTAGTGAATTCATCAAGGAGACTTGCCCAAAACCAGTTTGTGTTCAGCGTAGGTAGTCTTGCCTCCTTGTGTGGCCAGGATTTGTAGTTCACCGGCCAGGAGAGTGACCTTGTACCAGATGGACCAAGTGGCTCCACCTTCACCAGGGCAAGGTACCGTTTAGATGCAATGTTAATGCAGTCTAGGCGCAATTTTTGGAGAACTGCGGGATGGGGCAACCACTTTATTGCTCTTGGCTTCTTGTTTGCGCTCAGAGTCGCAGAGGCTTTCGATAGCTTTCATTCAGCCCATATTTTTTGCCTATATACACATATAATTCCATATATAGTATATTCGAGCAGAGTTTCTGCAGGCTACGACGCGAGTGAGAAGCGGAAAGACATGATGCTTATTCAAGAGTTTTCAGCCAGGCGCTTTAGAAATAGTTCCATGTTCAGGCATGACGCATATATCTATTTACCCGCTACATTACCGTTGCCCTTGTCTCATGCCATTGCGCCAGGGCACCTGACGCGGTGGCTAGGTATCTCCAAGATGTCTCTGAAGCAGATCTCGTTGACAACGAGGTTCATGTGGAGCAGCGTGCTTCTCTTGCCGTGCAGTGCAGAGCAATGCCCATAGTATCGCTTGGTAAAGGTGCGCAGCGCAATCACAGTGCTTACCCTCCTGCAGATTAACATGCACTGACAACCACTGCGTGAATAGTCTTGTACGGGTCCATTTTCACCGCGCATGTAGTCTGCAGGGGGATATGCGGGGCTCCTCCTGTTGACTTCCCCCCAAACAAAGAGAGTTGGCTGGGGCAAACAAACAAACCTGTTTCTGTTGGCCTGGTAGGTTCCACTTCCTTCCCTAACAAGCTGGATGCGATCATTTTTGTATTGTTGCTGGAAGTTGGATGCAGCAAGAGTCCTTTGACAGACTTGCAGCGCTACAATGAAATGGTGATCAACACTGTCTCGGATCAAGGACTCCTTGGGACAGGATTGAAAATTGAATCCACAAACTCAACAAGTAGTTGCTTTGAAAGACTACAAGTTTACTCTCTTTGGGGTACTTTCCCTTGTGCCCAATCAATTGCCAGGGGTGGAGTATGAAGTTGGTAATGCGCCTCAAGTGAATTTCCGAGCCCTGTTGAACGACACGGCAGAGAATTTGAAGACATTGCCTTCAACGAGTGAGAAGCAGGTAGGCTTTCTAGCGCTTGAAGATGATACCGAAGCTCTTCACGATATAGAGACCAAGGACCCTTCAATGCCAGACCAAGCAGAGTCAGAGGAAGCAGAACGGCTATCCAAACTCTATCCAAATTCCATCAGGACTAGCGACGTCAAGCACATAGTTGACAACATGCTGCATGAATGTTTGGACAGTATGACCATGTGACCAGGCATGTTTCAGTAGAAGTCCAGGGCTTTGTGCAACAGGGGCGTTTTCAATCTCAATCTCAATCCTCAGTGACCCCAAACTCAGACTTTTGTTCTTCCAGGGGACATTAGACTAGGACTGGGCCCTTCACATTTTGTTGGTTACTAACAGCGCGATAAACAACTTACTTGTTTCTTTTGTGAGGTGGGGGCCTGTGCTAGAGAGCTTGCGTGCTGTGGAGAAGTTGTTGCGCTACCCCACTTGGAGGGAAAGGTTTCAAGGTGCTTGTATTGGAGCTGATCACCCAGAAGCCAAAGCCTTTCAGACTTGGAGTCTTTCCCTCAAAAGCCTGCGGTGGGAAGCAGTTGAGGAGTTTACCCAGGCCCTTCTGCAGCTTGAGTCTCCGTTGCGCCGTTTTTGGAACAAGGAATTGTTCCTGGGGCAGATGTCCAGTGGCCAGAGGAGTTCTAGTGACGAGGTGAGAGGCAGTGTTGACTTGATCGACAAAGCCATCACAGACCCAAACTTTTGGGCAGCGGTTGCTTGTGTCCACAATATATGCTACACGGCTGAATACATTGGCAAGTGGGCAGAGGGATGCCCATGCTGTGAAGACACATTGATCAAAGGCCAGGGCGGAAAGAGGCGGAGAACCAAGTGGTTGGCTCATGTTCGGGAGGTGCTCCCATGCCCTTATCGTGGTTGTAGGGCTGTTGACCTTGCCGCAGGTGAATGGCTTCCAAGGTTACAAAGAGTTCTAACTGAAGGGCAGAACCATTTCACTGAGTGGGTCATCCAGGCTGAGGCCAGTTATCGCCCTGCTTTTGTGGAAGATTGGGTTGCCGCCAGAAGCAAGCTCTGGGCAACTTTGCAGGTCAAACTGAAATACTATGACGAGCTGCCTTGGAAACTGTGTCCTTTGTCTGATTGGGGCACAGGCTTTTTGTTTGCCAAGTCCTCGCTTGTGAGCAAGTAGGGTTTGATTACCTATGTTGTGAGCTTCTTGCAAGGGTCACAGGCTATCAGGAATTGTGATTGCTTGCGTCTTGAGGGTTTCTGTTTTCCCCTCCTTCCTGTGGCTCTACTACAGTTATTCCAGCTTGCGTGTAGCTTGCGTTTGCAAGTTTTATGTTCACAAAAGTCACCAAAATGTACCAAAAGGACATTCTGGCTCAAGTGCATTTGCGTGTGCACCTTGCACAACAACAGCTGAAAAGCCCGCCCGCCCACCCAACCCAGGAAGGCAAGAGCAGCCCCACCAGACTTGTGCAGCGTCCAACCACGCTTAGACAAGAACAAGGGTTCGCAAATCCTTTGAAGTGGATGGCTTTTGGGTATATTATGATATTTCCTCATGCTCTGTTTCCTTATGTTTTCTTATGTTTTCCTTTTGGGTATATCATGAAGTGTGAAGAACATAATCCTCTTTAGTCCCATGTCTATAATAGGGGGCGAGTGTCTGAGGTGCCCTTGCTCACAACAATGAGTTTATCGTTTGCGCCGCAGCGAGGGATGCTTTGAGATTGTGGTCTGAGCAAGGTCGTGGATGTCTTCACACCCAAAGCAAACGCTTCCTTGACCCCTCTTGGCCTGGTCTAGGTGTAGGAGGCAATGACCTTCCACTGAGGAGCTGGGTTGAAAAACTTGCACAGGGAGAGACTGTTCAGGGATTGCGCAAAGAAGACCCTCAGGGAACACAACCTTTGCTTCACTGGCTGAGTGCTTTTAAGCTGGATACTTGCCATAGTATGATTTTTGATTTGCTATGATTTTTGTGAGCCAGAGGGTTCAGGGTTCAGGGTTTGTAGTTCGCCGTGACGCTGTGTCACAAGGTACGCTGTGTCACAAGGAGCGTTGAGGGCTTGCATTCCCACATAGCACGCATTATCAAGCGGTCGCCTGGGTGCAAACTACCGTATCTCAGCTTTGAGCTGAGAGCAAAGCAGCTGCTAGAACTTGCGGCCTATGATCCCATCGTGCCTTGATCCCAAGAGACTAAGCACTACAAATTTGTTGAGGTTCTCAGGGTTTCCCAACATGTCTGCCAGGCCCTCAGAGATCTCCAGTCCAGCGTATCTGGCATCGAACGCGAGGAAGGCTTCAAGAAACTGGTGCTGTACAGCCCCCAGCTTTTTGTGCATGTTTGTAGACATGTTGAGCTACTAGTATATATATATAATATACTTTGGACTTGTTGCAGGACTTTGCTGCACATGCAACCCAGTGACTACATAAATGCGATGGGTGAGAGGCAGCTGGCAAGCCTCCTGTACCGTGATCACATTGGCTTGAAACACAGCAAGCGCGAGCGTTTGCGCAAAGAATTGGAAACCGCACGATTGCAAGAGGCAGAGCAGCTCAAACTAGCTGATCGCAATCCAGAAGGTCACATGCCAACGGTGAGCCCTTTTCTGAAAGCACTCATGGCACACATTCCCGAGGCTTGTGTTTGCGCAAGAGTTTCTTGTGGCTGGTTGTGAGCTTCTGTTTGTGAGCCAGGTATTTGTTTAACCCTTGGTTTGCTGATGTCTTCGCGCAGGTATCGAGGCGAGACCAGGTTGTGTTCAGCGTGCCAGCAGACCTTTGCCCTGATGTTGTGGTGGCTTTGGCTGATGTGGTAGGCAAAAGGCAGAAGAAGAGCAGCAGTGAGATGATCTGTTTAGATTCAGACTCCGATGGTGGCCACAAGCTTGAACCCTGCCCTGATGTTGTGGAAGACGACACCAACCTGCTGGCCATCCAGAACACAGGCAGCCAACTTGCTATTGCAGCCCCACAGGAAGCGGGAAGCGTAGGTTTGTTTGGGGCCCTAGCAACCACAGTGTCAGAACTACACGCAGACAAAATGTTTTTCAAGGTTCAGGGCAACAACATGAGCCACCACACAGTGGAAGGGGAGCCTTTGAGTTTGTTCAATTTCCTGGTTCAGCGTTTCCAGCCTTGCATCGAGCACAGTGCGCCGGACTTGGTCAACAAAGTGCTTCTGTCTCCTTGTGGGTATCCTGTAGCGATGAAACTACAAGAGCTCTCTTTTGAGTCCCTGGCAAACAGCTTGTTGGCTTGGCGAGCCTGCGCTGGGGTGTCATTCTTGACCACAACCTCCATGTGGCTTTGCTGGAAAAGGTTTTTGTACATACAATGTTCTTGCGCTGTTACCAGAGTCATGTGACAACGGTCTGGGGTTAGGTGGAATGTAGCCCTGCAGGTCTCAATCAGCTTCTCATCTGCTGACAGAGATCTTGCAGCAAGGGGCTTTAGAGAATTCCTCCCAGGTCTTTTTTTGCGCAGACTCTGACAGTGATGCCATGTCAGAGCTTATCAAAATGGGGTTTGTCAAGCCAAGAGATGGAGACATGGTGCAAGCCACGGAGGCCGGAACTTCAAGCGTTCAACTGGCGCAATACTACGAGTGTCCTGTGCCAATCAGCAAATACATGTCTAGCCCCCCGCCAGCTGAACAAGACATGACAACTATGGACTTGCTTGTCTCACTTCTTGCTGATGGCTGGGGTCAAAGGGCACTGACTAACAAGTCTAAGCAGGAGTCTTACAAGGTCGGAGGAGAGAGAGTGATCTTATACCAGCCGTCGCAACCAAACTTGGGCAAGGCTTATTTGCTCGCGCTTTGGAAGAGCTGCTCGATTTTTGCCAAGGGTGTTTCCGAGATTTACCACGGTCAACTTGAAGGTTACTACCATGCATTGCTTGAGAGTAATGCTGAGCAAGCCAGGAGAATAAGACCCAATCTCAAGTTGAAAGACTACAAGGCCTTGGTTAGCAGCCAGAGCTTGGCTACTGACTTCCAGGGCACTTTGAAAGACGCTGGCTCAGATAGTGAAGGTGCTCTCAAGTGAGTGGGTTGGGGCAGGCTAAGTTGAGAGTTGTTGTGTCAGGGTTGCTGTTGGTTTGGGCACTGCCAGGTGAAATCAATCTATTTCAATTGCCAGATGGCGCCAACGCCAAACCAAAGAGAAGGGGGCGGGGGCAAGGACGGGGTAGACCTCGAAAGGCAAGCGTACAGGTGAAGCAGGAGCACATGGAATCAACAGGCCCAAAACCTCCAGGGGGTAGATTTTGTTGTAGTTTGCATACCTGGCAGGCCTTCTGGCCACGCTGCAAGCTCATCCGGATTCCATTGAGGATCCCACAGCAGGCAAGCTTTGGAGCAAGCAAGCCCAAGAGCACATGAGCAGCCGCATGTGGCAAATTGGGTTCTCCGAGTATAGCAGTATTGTTTTTTGAGTAGTTGACGTGCTGAGCAGCTGTTCATTGCTAGACAGCTGGACGTTCTTGGGGGGGCTTGCAAGACTTGCCAGGTTCTACTTCTCTTCTTGAAGGTCTTCCTCTCAGCCCGACAGCAGTGGCAGGCCTAAACACGAGAAATTGCATTTGGCTAGCTTTGTGTTTTCTGACCAACCGAAGTTTGTTTTTCGATAATTGAAACAGCTGTGTGTCTTACGTTGCTAGACATTCTTGGGGGGCTTGCAAGACTTGCCAGGCTCTACTCCTCTTCTTGAAGGTCCTCCTCTCAGCCCGGCAGCCGTGGCAGGCCTAAATGCGAGAAATTGCATTTGGCTAGCTTTGTGTTTTCTGACCAACCGAAGATTGTTTTTGGATAATTGAAACAGCTGTGCGTTGTTCATTGCTAGACATTCTTGGGGGGCTTGCAAGACTTGCCAGGCTCTACTCTTCTTGGAGATCCTCCTCTCAGCCCAGCGGCAGTGGCAGGCTGAACAATCTTTTGTTTTTGCAAGCCACGTGGATTGTTCTACTTGATGCCGTTTCTGTAAAGCAGATCTATGAACCAGTTTGCAGCATGTGGGCTGGAAAAACAGAATCTTCTTTTGGATTAGCGGATGGCCAATGCAGGTGGCGAAGATTCAGTTCATGAGCTTCAAGGCTCATTGGGGACTCAGGACTTGAGGGTCTGATATGCGTATATATATAGTTGCAAAGGTATGTGAAACGAGTTTGTCAGGCCTGCACCTGCAGGGTGGTGGTGATGGTGATGATAGCCCAAATGCAAACAGCTACTCAGCTATGCCCAGATTATGCCTGGACTGCTTGACCTTGAATCTGGAAGGATTTTTGCAAGCGGTTGAGACCTTTGTGCTCAGGTTGTGTGTCAGGCCAAACGCCTAGCACGCCTGAAGCAGTTAACAGATTGGTGGCTGAGCTCATGGAACAGGAGGAGTCAGGTCCAGGTGAATCAGATGGCGTGTCAGACATTTTGTCTTCAGATTGTGAAGTTCCCGGAGCAGAGAGACGCCCTGCCCAGCCAGCTGCAGCTCAACGAACAAGCGTTTTGGATTTCTCGACTGTTTGGCTTGGGCCTATTGCAATTGTCAAGAGACATGACACACATGCTCGGGCCTCAGCCTTTGCATGCGCAGATTAGAACCATAGCTGTTTACGTAAGCACTCGAGAAGCCATTCAGCAAACAAGGCACCTTCCTTCTATGTGAACTGCCCCCTGCACTCTTATGTCTCCACAGATGAATCTGGAAGGAGGAAGGAGCACAGGTGCACGAAATCCATGCAGATCAACCAACCAAATGAATCTCGAGTTCTGCACAGATTAAAGTGGTGGGTTTTGCAAGGACATTGTCGGGGTTCTTGCTGCTTTGGAAGATATAATCTCAATCTAGTTTCTCAATTAGGTCAACAGAAAGAATTTTCATTGACAGTTTTCCAGGATACCTGATGGTACAAGGATGCGATGAAGGTCAGGAAGAACTCCGCAGGCGGCATGTGACACAGGCCACCACAGTAGAGGAATAGGTTTGACTGAACTGACCTGTATGACTTCACTCACAATCACCTGAAAAAGGCATGGAACTCCTGTAACCTGCTTAGATTGCACAGGTTCCGCCTACGGATGTATCTTTGCTTGGCGATGAAGCCGAGATTGAGGAACGAATTCAGCATTACGTAAATCTCACACAACCGGCACTAGCAAACGCTTGAGTGGAAGAAAAAGTGTTACCCGAATTGCCCTAGGTCTGTGAACACTCAATGCCAGAGTCTTCTATAGGCAGCAGCCTGATGTTTTGTTTCCGGTGATCTTCTCGCTGGTTTCCAGTTCAATTCAAAACTTGCTAGGACTAGTTGGCTAGTTTACAGCATGCCTGCGGCTCCTAAGCGTGCTGCTGGTGCAAGACCAGCAGCAGCCAAGCCAAAAGCAGCTCCTAAGGCTGCTTCAAAGGCCATAGCCGGTCCTGCAAGGGATGGGAAGAAGCTTGCTGCATTTGGCAGGTTGCTTGATCACAAGGTCGCCCAAAGAATCCAGAAGCACAAGGCAGACAGGCCAGAGTTGACCCCTAGCGACCTTGTCCTCCACAAGGGATTTGGAAACGATAGCTCTCAACAGGCTGTAGAGCTGCCAGTCAAGAAAGATTTGTCTCGATTTAAGAGGGATCATGCCGATGTCAATTTGATGTACACCTCTATGATGAGACCCAAGACCTTCGCAGTTTCTTGTGGCTATTGGCGGTTTCTTGGATTATTGACCGTGTTCGCCGGAAAGTGGCACGCATATGCAATAATCAACAATGGCCATTTGAAGATCTTGTCCCTGAGGTTCTACAAATCAGAGATGAAAGCTCGTGGCTGGAGGCTTGAAACAGGTCAGACAGGCAATGTGAAATGGGTATATGGCAATGGCAATTAGCAAATGCATTGCCAATGTTCACATGTTCTTTAGCTAGTCGTGTGCTTACCTTCGACGACCAAGACTGATGGAAATGGGAAAAAATCTTTTTGACAGCGGGGTCTAAGCGTGACGAGATCTCTGGACACACAAGACGGCATTCACGATGCATCGCAATACACGAATGGGTTAGACATGAGCAACATGGGTATTGGGTATTGAGAAAGGGCCCGGGGCAATCGTGATGAGATTCCATGCGATCTATATAAGTTCTAAGTTGGCAGCAAGTAAGTCTGGACAGAACCTGTGCTGTCCTCTCAACCTCAGGCTGCTGAAGCTGGCCCTTATTTCCACCCAATTTTTTAAAAGAAAGTTTGTGGCGGAAATAAAAGCCACGTGTCTTGGCCCCAAATGGAAAGCCCAGGAACAGATCCTGAAGCTGGCACTTATTTCTGTGGCAAACTTGTCTAAAGGGTTTGTGACTAAAACGGCCACATGTCCTGACCCTGGAGCGTAAGAACAGAGCCTGAAGCTGGATCTTTTATCCGGGGAAAACTCTTCTGAACAAAAATGGTGGCAAAAATAGAGGCCACGTGTCCTGGCCTCGAATGGGAAGTCCAGGAACAGATCATGAAGCTGGACCTTATTTCCACGCCAAACTTTTCTAACAAGTTTGTGGTGAACATAAAGGCTACATGTCCTGGCCCTGGATGGCAAGTCCAGGAACAAAACCTGAAGCTGGCCGCCGCCCTTATTTCCACGCCAAACTTTTCCAAAAAGTTTG
>CAXAMN010024084.1:836950-856985 GCA_963970005.1 Durusdinium trenchii | reverse complement strand
CAGCTCAGACATGTTCAGACATGTTTACGTTTATCTTGTCTTTTTTTTCATTCCTCGACGCTGCTAGCAGGAATTTGCTCCCGGCACCTGAAAGGAATGAAACTTTGGTGGTTTTAGTCCCATGCGCCTCCGTGCGAAATCCGTGGCCCAGCCACGCACTTTGAAGCTGAATGCAGGGTAGTGCCAGCTCGAGACAACATGACCTAGATTCGAGACCACATGCATCACAACTGTATTGCTGTGTTTCGTTTCAACCTTCGAAATGGTTGACGGATTTGCTCCTGGCAAATTAGAAGATTGAAACATGTATATTTTGTAATGCTCCTGGCACGGAGAGTATGAGGGCTGGCATGAGGAACTGCAGGAGAGCACCCAAAAAACAAAACTGTGTATTGGTTCGATTTGCGCAGGGTATAGGAGGATATACTGTTAAAGGTCGGTGACCATGTTTCATTGTGTACATCCAGTTCCTTTGAAGACATTGCGTGCTGCAGGCCATACCTTGGAAGAGCTTGAGGCGCAACCCAGCCGGGTGGTTTATAGACTTGAGACGTGTGAGACGACTATGATTACGACTATGTTGAATGGGAAAGCTGAAAATCTAGGTTCTGAGTGCTCTCTAATGAGTTGTGTTGCAGAAAAAACTCATTTGTTGATTCCTGAAACAAGTCTAAATGAAAATTGATGCAGTGGTACTGTATTTTTCAACTGAAAATTTCAGTGAATGTTAGCAAGCCAATTTAAATTCATTGGCAATGTCAAAGAAAAAAATGGGCAGCGTCTCCCCCTATTAGCTGATTATTTGATATGTTTTCCAGAGGCAATCTCGTTTTGAGTTTTTGTGGATCCACAAAAATTCAATGTTTTTTGTGGATCCACAAAAAGTCAATGTCACTTTTTGTGGATCCACATTTTTAACAGTAAGCCTTCAACTTTTTTTTGTGGATCCACATTTATGACATTATTTTTGTGGATCCACAATTTTGTGATTTGTTTTTTGTGGATCCACAAAAGTGAAAATATTGAGACCCTTTCGGACTTCCAGAGGCTTTCTGTATAGCACCTCTCATTCCATGACCTTCCGGATTCCGTCTCGATTCCCGTCTCACATCGTGAAAAGGGCGACTGTGTTTTGAGTTCCTCGCCGCGCCGCGCCGCGCGCTCCGCGCGGCGAGCCGCGAGGGACGACGCGGCCAGGATCTCTGGAGGGCGATCACTGCAACTGGCCGGTCCTGGACTGTGACAGCTGCATGGTCTTCCAGTTGCAGTGCGGCGAGTGCAACGGCCGGCTACCGGAACGTACCGGCCTGCGGATGCTCAGGAAGGCCAGAGGAGTGGGGGATCAAAGGGGAGGAAGGCTGACAGGATCCCCAAACATTGAGACGTCCCTGAGCCGCTTCCGCAGTGACCGAATTTGGAAGAAGAACATATCCCATACACGGGACTGCCATATATGCCGATCAGTTGGGGTGGTTTGGGGGGTCAATGTAGGCATATATGGCAGTCCCATGGAGTGTATGGGTATGGAAGAATCCCATCCGGGCTCCTGGCCGCCCCCTCCATTTCGATGGGACGTTCGGGGGCTCGGGTGGGTTGCTGGGGCGCAGGGAGCGGGGAATGATCGGCCCCCACCGACGGATCTCGGACATGCAGAGCAAGGACTGGGCCAATCCATGTCTCCACCCGTCGACCCGAGACCGGACCCAAAGCCTTTGGAACAGTCGGGACCCGAATCCTCGGGTCAGGGGTCGAACGGGTCGAACCAAATCCCGTTCTGAGGGACCCAGTCGGGCGTGGAAACGGAGGAACGGATGAATTGACAGACGTCTCCTCTTCTCCTTTTGGGGCTACCGCCTCCCGGGCTTTGCCGGAAAGGCCAAGCTGGGGCCAACCACTGCCCTTGCGAATTCGTTCTACAAAGTTGGTCAGTGCTAAGTGCTAACAGCAAGCCGGTCTGGCAATTGTGTATGCTGGTCTGTCATGCAAAAACACGTGCTCCGCAGCTCCGCCCGTGCTGGACCAGTCCATAGTCTATGATATCTTTGAAGTTTGGAGTTTCCCAGACACTCCATGGGACTGCCATATATGCCTAGATTGACTCCAAAAACCACCCCAACTGATCGGCATATATGGCAGTCCCATGGAGTGCCTGGGTTTCTTCTCTCCATTTTGGATGTGTTTTGTCTTTTTCACATGTTATAACCACCCATTCAACCGGTGGTCTCGCCAGGTTTGAACCTCGTCTCGGCCCCGGTTCCCGGAATTCCGCACCGAGCCCCCGACCCACCAGGTGCAGTTGACGAGTCCCGAGCTCACGGGAGATTTGTCCACCTTTCTGCGGGGCCTCAAAAGCGAAAGCCGAGTGATACCCCTCACCGAACTGAATCTTGAGCTGCAGATGTTGACGTTGAAAAATGCTTAGACGTTTTTGTTGAGACTCGAATTTAGGTGATCGTTTTGTGATCATCTTCCGAAGCCTCAATGATGTCAGTCTGCATGGGCCTCACGGAAAAATGCATGTATACTTCTTATAGGGGTTATGGGGTCAAAACAGAAACCTGGGAACCCTTACGAAGCCTTCGTTTTGCTTTCGTTTTCACCCCGCCGAGTATGCTGGACTTTCTTGTAGCATGTTCTTCCAATGTGTCGCTCTGTGTCAGTTGTCGATGAACAAAGGATCCATCAGTCCATCAACCTGCATCGATGTGATCGACTCACCGCATATCAAATTTGGGACACTCCCCACCCAACCAACTGAGGTGCTGAGGTGCCACCCTTGTTTCAAAGGTGGTGTCCCGGTGAAATACCACCCTCACAGGTGGTGAGCCTGGGCACCTGTTGCCACCAGGAAACACGGAGGGTCCAGGTAGATTCTGATCCCAACATGTGAATACATCTCTCTTCCGGACCGTCACCGGCGGGATGGACTAGTGTTCTCGCTCCCACGAGAAGCCCCACCCGCCCTTCACCGGTGCCCCCACATCCTTTGAGGAACCTACAGGGAACGAAGGTGACCGGCGACATCCGCATCCTGGCAGAGATGGTCACTACAGGCATCGTGACGGTGTCTGTCTTGCACCTGCAGGACACCTTGGTGTGGGGCGATTTGCAGGTCTTTCGCGGGATGCAGCACGCGTCGAAGGCGAGGTGTGTGCGTTTGAATGGATTTCGCGTCCCAGAGGGCGCCAACACATCCTGGCAGGGCGCGAATGCATGGCACCTGCAGGTGCAGATGTTTGCATATGTTTGATTGGAACCTCAGTTGGTTGGGTGGGCAGTGTCCCAACTTTGATAATATATGTCTCCGTTTTGAAACTATATAATATTATTATATGTTTGGAAGTCACCATGTTTCCCTACGTTCGTCCAGTCTGACCCAGTCAAACCTGGTCTTTGACCCTCCCTGGCAGTGGTTTTTGTATGACCATCCTCCAGTAATCCCGAGTACCTATTAAATGCCACCGAGTTTTCCTTATTAGGAGGGGGGGTGCCACCGTGTCCTTGTGGCTTTTGCTGTTCGGTCGATCCCAGGAGTTGGTCGGTGCGGAAGCCGGAAGCACCGCACGGTTGACCATGGTTGACCTGTTTGGTGCACCACCGGTTCACCGAGGAAACCGAGGAAGCTTGCAGACCTCGGAGATTTCAAGCATCACCCGTTTCCTTGGGTGTCTTTTTTCTTCAGTCTTCTATAGCTGATACTTATTACTCTTCCCGCTACATGGCAGTGGGTCAAAACCTGGAGCCCGTTTCACCCTGTATAGGTTGACCTCTCCAGAACTAGTCAGTCGACCTGTTCAGAACGTTGGACTCGTCGCGTCCTCAGGTGGATTTGTCGCGCACCGCGGTGGTCGGAGAGCTGAACGTCTTCGAGGAGAGCGGGGAGGCGCTCAACACGCTGAAGCTGAGCGGCGTCGCCGGGCTCACAGGAGACGTGAAGTGCTTGAAGTCCACCAGCCGCCTGCAAGTCCTCGACCTTTCGGACACCCCAGTGACCCTTGGACGCGCATTTTGGGGCAGTTAGGGACTTCGCCGCTGAGCCAGTGAGCTAGTGACAAAGAACATGGTTGGAAGTGAAGTTTCTGCTTGTGTAACTGTCAGATGAGATGCAGACGTGGAAGAGGCATCGAACGGCCCGTGCCGGTGTCTTTGGCCGTGCACCAGTTCGCATGGATTTGCCCCCCGCATGCTCGGTCCTGTGCAGAACACGGAAGAAGAACATAAGAAACCTGGAAGCCCTGGAGTCCTAGTGGTGCACCAGTATCGGTTTGAACACCAAAAGGGTGGCCCGCCAAGGGGGAGTCCAGTTCGTGGGGACTCCCTCAAGTCGTTGGGAAAAAAAGCAGTTGAGGACGGGAGACATCAGCATCTTAAAGGAGCTAACTCACATTCAGGAGGCGGACTTGTCGCGAAGCCAAGTCTTTGGACATTTGGATGACTCCTGGAGAAAATGTTCCTGGGCGTCAAAGCAAGAGGATCTGAGCAGTCAAAGGGGTCGAGTCCAGTCAACTTGTGAAGGTGAAGAGGAGTTACCTCCAATCAAGCCATTCTAATACTTAGGATGACTTAGGTGGACGGTGTATATATATATATATATGCACGTGTATGCACCCTTCAACGGATAGAATATAACATCATATAACATCTATATATAGTTGTTCTTTTACAAGAAAAAAACACTACGTAAGTGAGAGTAGCTAAGGTTCATGGTTAGTTCAAGCTAGTTCATGCTATTCCCTTAATTCCACCTTAGGCGACCATTTCTTGTTTTTTTGGCCTCAAGGTTCATGGTCAACAGTTGAGGGGAGGAACATCGTTTTCACCGGTTTCAGCTGACAGTTGGTTAGTGTCAAAATACTTGACCCCACTGACAGAGACTCAAATGGCTCAAATCCCAAGTGGTGGTTTGTATGGGATTGCCATGTTCAGTCTTTGAGAGAGGAGTCCTGCTTAAACAGGTATTTCGTGCATGAAGAGCTTTTGTTGAAGTTCAGAGTATTTTCACTGCCCCCCCACTTCACACAGTTGTTGGACTTCGCTGGGCGTCGCTGGCGAGATTCTGCCATGAAGAAATACGCAATGGGCCTCGTTGGACACCCAGGAACGGTGATTCCAAGAGCCAGACGAAGACCATGAAGAGCCTATCACAGTTAAACCAACCAGACTGTGATGACTCTTTAAGAGCTCGGAGAAACAGGAGAGCCCATGTAACAGTTACATGTTCGGTCGACCCGTCGTCCTCGTCCTGAGCCCTTGTGTTTGGCAAGGTTGTGACTATTTGGAGTTACTGGATGTGTCCAAAACCTTGGTGCACTTCTTACCTCAAGACCTCGAGGAGCTGCACACTTTGCAGAAGCATTGGGTCTCTGAAGCACCGCTCTTCCGGGCATTGACGCACTTGGACATCAGCCATTGTCGCTGTTTGTTCAAAGTGAACCGCTTTGCCAGGTCTCTTATAGATTCTTCTAGGGTATGTCGAGACCCCCGAGTCTTCAAGAGCTCAGAATTGGATCCCTCAATGGGTGCTTGACCTTTGCTGTGCACCCCACTAGACGAGGAGACCCCCCAAAGACCCCTAAGACACCTCGCGGTTCATTCCAAAGAAACCTCCAACACTTGCTTCAAGAAGCGACTCTTTAAGGTCCTGTTCTTTCAGGCTCTGTCGATTCTCTCAGGTCCAGTGAACAGATCGGTGCATGACTTATGGATGGTGTTGGCCATGTCACCTCATCTGGCGTCGATCAAAGCAGCGCACTGTGGACTTTCGGGTGCTCTTCCCCAGCTCCGACGGACCGAGGCCCCGGCACCCCCGGACCGCGGTTGATTTGAACCTGCATTTGGAGGAGAGAGATGCATCATGATAGACTATCACCTTTCAATTTGGTCTTGACATGTCTTGTAGTCTACAACATGCTCTATGTGTTTGTCCCACATCAGTATTTGCTGGTGATCGAGATAGGACCCCCACATAAACGATCTGTTTGTTTGATTATATAATATATGTATATACATATATATACACATTAAAGTAGTCTGAACGAGATACTGTGATCTGCTACTAAAGCTTAGTCTGAAGGAGATACTGCGACATGAGCTCCTACGAAAGTAGTCTAAATGAGATAGGGTCCCCACATAGTTGATTGTTTAATTGAGTTTAGTAGCAAATTAATGCTGCCCCTCATGTGATATACAGGACAATCCAAAAGCGGACACCTTTGCTATACAAAAATATGTGGATCTTTCAACTATGCAGAATGTTTGCCTTTTGGCTGGTTTGATGGATGAAAAGCTTAAAGTCTAAGCACGCGCCTAACATTGCAGCGTTTGAGCGGGGTGAGGCACGGCTACATTTGCATGGTCTAATAGCCCAAAAGGCTCAACATTACACCTATCCGCTGGCGAAGTCTCTTCAGACCTTGGATTTATCGGGCAACCACCTCACCAACTTCTCGGAGCTACCGGTCAGCAGCCGCTTACTCTTGCAGGACATGAAGCCCGGCTCCGTTTCTCCAGTGTTTCAGGCGTTTCTCTTGGAAATCCGGTTGTTTGTTGCAAAATATGGCTGCAAGTCAAGACCAGATACCCCGTACGTAGATACCCTAGAAGTCCAAAGACTATATGTTGACCGATGTTGACCGGCTGAAGTAAAGGAAGGTCCTTCAGTTCCCGTAAAGACCATTCTTTTTATAGTCTTTGACTCCCAGGGTATTAGCAACACCGGAGCCCGGTCCTTGGTCCGTTTTTGTGGGGTTAGATGGTGAGTCTTGCAGCCGACACGCCCAATGTCCATACACACCACTTTCGCATACGCGGGCGGAAAGGAAAACAGGGAAAGTTCTTGAGGAGCAGTCAGTTGTTGGCAAATAGCTTGCACATGGGGGTGTGATTCTCCCGCCAAATTGCACTTTTTCCCCCCCACACTGACTTTGTTCCCTCTACCGCTTTCTCAAGTCCTAAGGGAGAACGCTCTCGTTATCGGTGATGGCATTTTAGCTGAAGCACTGCAGAGTGAAGTGCTCCTGAACCTCTCCCAAACGGAGCTGGCGAACAGGAAAGAAGCTCAGAAGCTTTTGGCCTTAGGCGTCTTGCGCAAAACCAACGACTTCGTGATTCGTGACGACCAGCAGGGATGTACATGTTATGGCTTGGCTTCTCGGCACCCGTGTGCTATGTGGTTTGCCCCTCAACATCTCCGGACACATGGTTTTTGGCTCCAGAGAGAGTCGAACTTCTTCAAAACCCCATGAGGTGCTCCAAACTTCTCCATCATCCTAAGGCCGGAACTTCTATCCTTGTAACTCCTGCCAAGTTCTTGCCAGATGAACTTTGCCAATGCCTGGCTGGATGGCATGGAGTGGGCGCCACATGCCAGAAATGCCCGGGCAACTTCTTTTCGGCCTCCATTGGACAAAACGAATGTCAGCCTTGCCCTTTGAACAGCACGTCGGAGGAGGGAGCGAGTGCAAAGGCGCAGTGCATTTGCAGCCTGGGATTGTGGATTTAGATTGTTTTTGCATGTTTTTTTTTCCCTGTAGTATATATGTAGTCCTTGAACTCTGGAACTTGGTAGATGAAGCCTGGTGGACACCTCTCAGTTGGTGGTTCTGTGGAGAAAGAGTGGTTCTCCCTGCTCCAGGTAGCTTTGGACGCCTCCACAATGGCCACTGTGGCTGCGATCGGCAGCATGCCTTGCTGTTGGACAGCTGCGTGCCGTGTCACAAGCTACATTTGCAGTGCAACCAGTCCGGAAGTGCTGCCACCACCGCAATCCCACAAAGAGGCTACACGCGTTTGGAGCCCTTCGCACAAGAAGCTACTCAACTCGCTAAAATAAGCGACCGCTATTTGTTGCGACCGAACAGATTGTTGACTCAGTGGTTGATTCAAAAAGGGTCTTTACCTGTGGAAACTCCTCTCTAAACTCCTCTCTCAGGCTTACAAGTGTCATCCGCCAGCCGAAATTCGTTGCCCGGGTTTTGCTGACGAGCGTGAGCAGCAGTTCTGTGGAGCGGGGTATACCGGAACGTTGTGTGCAAGTTGCGCAGATGGATTTTGGGCCACTGGAAATCTGTGCCGGACTCTTGGCACGAGAGATCCATCCATTGGACCGCATGAGGGAAGGGGTGACATGTTTGCTGGGTAGGTCTGACATGAAAGCAGGTGTCTGAAGCCATTCAGTCAGTTTCTACACTACACTTTATTCAAATACCCCGGAGCACTTCAATTCTGTAATTAGCTTGGTCAATGAGCTTTGGATTTGGTTTGAGGATTTGCAGCAAAGCAAGCTGGACATCGTTGTGGGCGCTGGGTCTTTTGGCAGCTGCTGCCTTGCTTCTGGCGGCTCTGCTGGGTTATCGCAAGCTCTATGGACAAGCAACACCACAACCGCCCAGTGTGGCTTGCACTGAAAACGGGACGAGGATGACTCTTCAGGACATCAGGACGCCTGTTCATGACTGTTTTGTTTCTTCAGGATACGCACTGAAGCACTGACATTTGGATACTTGCAACTCTGACTTCCGGGCCAGACCGATCCTCCGATCGATATATGTTCTCCCCTGCTCCCCCATTGGATGCACAGATATGCACCAGCATCCTCGGATGCAAAAAGCATCTACACTCCCGGAGAATTCTCAATGCTGCCGCTTGGATATTGGATGACGAAAACCATCCGAAAACCAAAGAGGGTGGTGAAGGAAGCTCACTCCACTTCACCTATGGATTGTGTTCAGGAGAGGTGGGACTGGAACTCTCTGAGGCACAAAGTCTGTTGCTGAAGCTGCTGCTGTTGGAAAGCCCTGTGCTCTTGCAGACGGTCCAGCTGTGGGCTGTGCTAAGCCACCTGAGCCAGCGAAAGGAGGGGAATGGCACTGATGGCACCGGCACGAGCGTCCCATATCTGGAAACTTGGTTCGGAGATCTTTTTGCGCAGGATTACCTCTGCAAATTGATGCTTTAGGGGCAAGTGGTGGCAAGTGACAAGTCTTGGCCCAAAGTCTTGGAACATCAGCTTCGTGTCTTTAGTGCTTTACAGAACGGAGTTTGGTGTTGGGGTGCTCGCGGATAGATATCAGGCCACTTCAGAATCTGCATGTAGTTACTCCATGGGCCAGTGGACACATTGAACCAGCTTCAGTGTGCAGAGTGAGAAAAGGTGTGGTTTAGTTGACTTATAGTTCACTTGGGCAGTAATTATTAACATGATCCAGTTTGGTGATTGCCTGAATCGTATTTAGCGCTGTGTAACTTTGGACTGTGGAAACATGTGGAAACTATGGATATGACAGACACGTTTGGCACGGTGAAGACGCAACGGTTTCTAGATGGTTAAGACGCATCGGCTACCATTGCGGCAGTAGCCCTTGCTGCTACAGGAAGTTCCTTTGCCATATACCCCATTGACGGAACACAGCAGAACATTTGCGCCGGCTGCGCCCAACTGATTGTTGCCATCGCCGCACCCTGTGCTAGGAGCTAGCCAGTCTGACCCAAAGAAGCGTCTACTATCGTCTACTTCTCTACTTTGTTGTCCAATTGGTCCATACGATCGAAGCTTTCCCCTATGGACATAGCCACACATGGCCGTTTCCTCGTGGCACCGTGGGTCACCGTGAATCATGACAGAGAAGAGTAAAAGAACAGAAGAACGATGAGGATGGAGGTCAGACCTACCGTCGTGTGTTGTTCGGGCAACCTGGATGCTTTGACCCACAGCGCACAAACTGAGAAAGTAACTGAGAAGAACAACAGTTCTGACATGTTCTGACAAATCAAAAGGAAAGGAGCACAAAGGAGGGAGGGTGGGCAATGCACGAGCTTGGCCCAAGATCCCTCTAGAGGAATGGATTGAATTGGAACACCTCTTTGGAATCGAGGACCGACCTTCGACCCCACCTACTCGAGACCCACACCAAGGGCCCAGACCCAAACAAATGAACGCCTGCTTGTTACGCGACCCACCAAAACACTTGCCAGCAGCAAAGTTCAACACCAGCTTTTGTGGGTGCATGCCCATGATACTCGATGCACCAAAGCAAGCGCGCGCAGGATTGAGCACGCAGGACACCTCCGCCGAAGCGTCCTGCGTCCTGCGTTCGTCTTTACGCTCCGCAGATCAGGAAGCCCTGCAGTTCACAGTGTCAGATTTGCAAGACTCCCTCAACCTGCAGTGCACCTTCGACGGCACCACGGTGCGAACGCTGGCAGCTCTGAGCTCTCCGCTGCTTCCGCTGCTTCTGCGCCTGGGAAGCGAAGTAAACACAACGAGATTTCGGTGTGGAGGACAGCGGCATGAGATGGGTTTGTCATTGGAAAAACCTCCCCGCTTCTTGACCTCCTTTTCAGAGGAACGATAGGTCGACGGAGGATCTCCTGTTATAATATAACACGTATCCTGACCGAGCCGAACACCGGTCTACGGGCCGAGTCGACACGCCGCAGCGGTGTCGATACGATCCTTTCGCCGCCGAAAACGAGGCGAAACGCTCGGGAGGAAGGAAAGTACAGTACAGCTCCCTGAAAGAATCATGGAAGTGGATGGCCTTGGGTGGCATGCCGTGTTTCATGACCACAAAGTCCTCATTTCAACCTGTTCACTCCACTTCCGAGTTGTTCCTTGAGATTTCAAGGGTTGACCCATCAAACCCATTTGCGCAAGAATTCCTGGCTGCCCTTCCTTCAGGTTGGCTTGCTGCAGCGCCTTGGAAATCTTTCGTGCCGGTATGGGCGCTCCTCGGGCTGCAGACGTAAGCCACGGGGCGCGCCCGGTGCTTCGCCACGGGGTGGTGAAGACGTAGCCGGGTTGGTTGGGGATACAGAAGTTGGCTGCCATGAAGCACACCATGTGAAATATATGGTGAAACCCTCAACCCAAATCCCAGGGGTCCCACAAAAGTTGAACACGTCCCAATCCGTCCAGCTTTTTCCTCCAGCTTGGGGAGCTGGAAGGTCAACATGGCCCTAAAGACTCTCACCTTGCTCTTCATCGGTGGAGCTTCCAGTACCGCCGACTTGCTCAGCTGCCAATCCCTCGACGGAGGCGACGCACCGTGGACGAACGCACGCGAGTCCGACGGTTTCGTTCTGGGAACCTCCAGGGCCCGGACACTCCTGTGACAGGGACTGGCGGGGACACCGACACGGGTGCTTTTCGGTACTGCCCGGCGGGTGGGCCGAGCTGACTGCGAAGCTTGAAACAAGGCCCACATCCTACCGAGAGCTAGCGAAGCTTGCGCACTTGTATGATGGTAGATGGTTAATATATATTATGTATTATAGGCAAGTTAAACTTTAGCATGTGAAGCATCCCAAACTGCTGCGATTCTTAGATTAGAGATGAGTAGGGCTTGTTAACTGCAATCGATCCAGGAGTGAAACTCCTTTTTTGACATCCTTTCACCATCCTCATGGTCAATTCCAGCTATCCTTCACACTGAACCAGCCTCCTTTACCCCCATCTGCCCTTTCTTCCTCTTCCTCCTGCGCTGTCCGGGTCCCGCGCATGTTCCAGATGGCCATGCCTTGGGCTCTCACGCCTTTCGCCGGGCGCTCCCCCAGCTCCACTGCGACGCGGAGTCCCGCAGCGATGCTGTCGGGGCTTGGGCGGATGTGGTGGGCTATAGCGCGGCAGTGGGCTATGGGCTGCTGATCCCCTCTTTCTTGGCCTCTTGGTGGGCACCCAACAAGGGGTGAAGACAACTCCTGAGTGGGGGTGGGAAGTGGAACTTTCTGGTGGGAGTAGCGACATAGAATTCAACAGAGGTGTTATGTCGATGTTTTCATGATGAATTCAAAGAGCTTTGTGGGTAAAGACAGGGCTTTTGAAACAGGTGTTGATCCAAAAGGACATGCTGATCGAACACTCGTCTGAGTTCGTTGTCGCTGGACTTGCTTCGGATGCTCTCCAACGTACGGTCGGGCGACCTGTCCGTTGTTCATCGTACGTTGCCTCTTCTTTTGGGAAAGCATGGTTCATCCGCATGTGGTCCCTTCTAGATTCGGATCCTGTCGGCCTGGTGGAACTCCGGGTTGATGTCGTTCATAGAAGGGAACTGTGCCACGTCGCGATCGCTGTGTACTGCGCTTGGAACGTCCGGAATTCTGAAAAGCGGCACAACCTTATACTGCCTATTAATATTCCAGAAAACACACCAGCTACCGCCCCCGGTTTGGGGTGTCTATAAACTAGCTCCTTCTCGAGGTGATCTGAGGTATCCATTGACCACCCCTTAGCTATGGGTTTCCCATGATCCCTTTCAGGGGCCCGAAACTCAGACGATCGAATCAGACCAGAGCGACCGAGGCTGGCCTCATGGTGCGACAGCTTCTCGGCGGTTCAGGGCCCAAGAAAACAAAGAAACACATAGAAAAAACACATCAAATTAAGGTGTTTGTTTGAAAATACATTTAAACAACATACCATATTTCTTTGCTTTTCAAGGATCGGAGCAGCAATTAAATGGAGCAGTAATACAAGTACAAGGTGACAAAGCATAATGTCCTGGATGCATGGGCAGATTGTTGCTGAGCATCTTCTTTTTGTCAGTTGTTTTCTTCAAGTGGCGTCGACACTCCCTGTGACTGAGGTACTTTGCGCTTCAGTCAGCAAGGCTTTGCCTCGCGCATGCGAGGGTTGAGCCTGCAAAAGTGATCATTCACATACAGACCGCTCGAGGACAGCTACACCCAAAAATTCTTCCCAAGCGGCTCGTAGCCACTCGGTGTGGCCGAAGGTTTGGGAGAAGCCGCTCCGAAATTTGGTGGTGATGACAGGGTTTCTAGTGCTTTCTAGTGAACGTGTTTTTTTGTGTATTGCGTGTTGTGTTCTTTTCTAAACCTAAACAGAAAAGATAACCTGCAGACTGGATTCTGTTTCTTGTTTGCTATTTATGCATGGTTTCCTTTGTTTGATGGCTCAATCAAACTGGGTGCAGGATATATACTTGTGACGATGATTCACTGAATTATCTAATTTCAATGAATATAGTTGTAAGTTGTAATTGTTATCATGTAGTAGTAGGAAGATGGTCCTGTGTTACTTGTCCAGGACCAGAACAACGTCGGCATGTGTTTAACAATGAAGGTTCTTGGATTCGGCGGTTATGGGACCTCATCGACTTGGAGGACAACTCATTCAAAAGCACTACTCGGGACCAGAGGGTTTCAGGACCTGTGGTTTTCTGGGCCAGACTGGACCTGTATGGGTCTCCTTTTTTCTATGTTACTTCTTGCTGTTTGTGTTGTGAAAAATCGAGTCCTCCTCTTGAGCCAGACTTCAGCTTGAGCACACCTCAGGCAGCTGCAGCCGCACACCTGTCGGTGCATTGCCGTGGTAAGATGCAGGTTCAGCTGCAGGAGGAGCGGCCATCCCAAGCAAGGATTTAAGGTTCAGCGGCCAGAACTCATCGTGAATCTCGTGAATCACGAAGGTGATGCACATGTACCTATACTCTGTACAGTTCTGTATCATGTTTCCCCGCACCAGGTTCACAGAATATGCACAGTAATCTGCACCTATACTCTGTTTGAGACCTCAAGTTCTTGAGCAAAACTTGCATGCTTTGCGCTAATGTATAATCCTAGTCCTATTTACTCTTGGAACATCATCGATCTACTGTGCCTGTTTTTCGGCCACCTTCCACTTCCAATCCAGCGCTCGGCGCTTCCCTTCGGGTGGAAGGAGACCGTGACCTTGATCGCCGAATCGCGGGGTTCGACCGACGACGCGAACGAGCTGGATGCCCTGAAACTGGTGGCAGACGCAGAGACCTCGCAGAACTTGGATGCGTCGATTGGACGGCAGGGACGTACATGGCAAAGACGTACTGTGGCAAGCTTGCCGTGGGATTCGGGACATCAAAGGAAAACACATGTGAGGCACAAACATAGTGATGTATAAATATCATATATGATGATTCCAGCTCCCACAAGATTGAACCTTGTAAGTTGGGCCGTTCTCAACCTGCGAGAATCACGGGCACGGCTGGGGTCTGTGCATCGGTCCAGGTTGAAGTGCCGGCGCATCTTCGAGATGTTGACCGAGCGGACGATGCTGAGCGAGGCAAAGGATCGGCTCCTGTTGGGCGCGCAGCCTTTGCTGTGCAAATACACCTTGTGCCAGGACGGGGGACCGACCACTTGGGGGGGGACTAAAACGATTTGTGGTGTTTTGTAGGGGATGAGATGGGATGGTTTCGGCCAAGAAGTTTCTGATTTTTGGGCAGGAGACATCATGAGACTTTGTTGTTAATGTCCTAAGTTTCTCACATAGTGGCTACGGCTAGGGCCACATCTCCCTTTGGACTCGTATACTTAGACCCTTAGCCGCTTTGCTTCATGAACCCCCCTAAAGGTATCTAAAGGTGAAAGGCAAGATGGTAGCTCTTCACTGCTTGTGAGATTATGTCAGACTCTTGTGATGTTGTTTTTTTGTTTCGGACTTTTCCTCAGCCGTATTAATTAAATTATTGAAGAAACAATAATTCTTTTGCGCTCCCCGCGCTATCCATTCAGTCCTTGACGTAGGATTAGAGTGAGAAACTTGTTCATTGTAAAGAGAGGCAAGATGATTGAGCATTGGAAGAAATTGGACGATGTTCAGGATGTTTGGATGGATGTTGCCATGAAGCTTTATGCCGTCACCTTGGTCTCCTTTGTCTCAATGTCGGATGCTTGGAAATTCACCGTGGCACTATGTTTGGGCATGTCAGTGCTCGTTTGGGTTTCACACCCCTACATGCATCCCCAGGCGGCTTGGCAGGAAGTTCAGTCAGGGGGGCTGAATGGAGCATGTAGAGAAACAGAATAGAATTGGTAGAATGAGATGCAGGTCACGTGTTTTCCGGAAGCTCACATTGCTTGTTCGTTGCACCCAAATCTGCTAATATGCTTTTCACCGGAGGGAAGAACGTCCGTTTGTACGTGCTGGCCCGCGCTGGCAGAACCGTTTGGTGTTCAATCGTTCGGGTACCTCGGTGGCGCCACCGTCCAGTTGGCGACCTTTTTGAACACCAGAAGCGACCACTCCAGAACCCCATACAAAGGACCGTCGCATCCAACCCACCATGTTTTTTTTCCATGGAGTTGAGCTCCAGAGTGACTCCGCGCATGTGGGAGGTGAGCCATTTGCAAAGCTTTTGTTGCTTTGCCTTGGCCTTGGCTTCAATGGCTTTCATCCAGAACTGCTTCCGCCTGGCACAGCTGGTTCTTCTGGGGCCCCTGCTGCTGTTGCTCTCACAGGCGAACGTGTCCGGGTCGAGCGGCGAGACGGGTCGGGGAGGGGAGAGTGATGAATACGTATTCCCCTAACAAGAAAGCAGGACGGAAAGCAGAACTGCAAGCATCTATAGAGGTCATACATATTCCCCTAGAGGAATTGGAATTGGAATTGATCATTGTCATACAGAAAGCAGAACTGCTCCATTCTCTTCCGGAGACTGCAGGACCTGTCCAGTCCTGGACCTCAAAAATGAATGTGTTTCAACTGAAAAGAGATCACCGTCGTGTCAGTTTCATCCGTCTTGGGTCAAGATCCGGTTTTGGGCGCTGTGCAGGGTTGTCGGTGACCCAGAACAGATGATACAGGCTTCTGTCATGTTCTCAACCGGGCGTGGCGAAACGTTGTTTAACAGGAAGACCGGAGGCCGGGTGAATGGGCTATTCTCCTTCTGGAAAGGGGATCTTTCAAAGGCGTTGATGGGTTTGGGGGACCCGAACAGGGCAGCAAACAATCATAAATATGTAATATACTTATTGTCAATCAGAATCTACCAAAAGAGATTGATCTATGACAATCATCTATACATATTTATAAAATCATATGTCATAATTGTAGGATCAGTGGGAATCGACATATTTCTCGTTGGGTGGTGGACATGGACATGTTCGGTTTTACAATACGCAGATATGCAGAGATCGACTCTGGTCTCACCCGTGGGAGGTGCGATGTCCTGACTGCACAGAGGCCTTGGCTGAACGTTGCTTTCAGGACCGTGAGGCGGTCCGACACGGTCCGAGACACGGCGGTGCAGCTTCGTGTCCCCTGAGGTTGTGGCCCTTTCAAGTTCAATGTGATGTGTGGACGGTTGTTGGATTTCTGTGTTAGGATTCTTGGGCAGGAGTTAATATAAGCTTAACAATCATCTTATAGTTCCTAGAAATTAGCAGTTGTGGGGAAGGTTTCATTGGGCATGTTTGAATTTGCTCATCCGTTTTTTTGCGTGGAACTGGTGGGAAGACGGTCTGGAAGTTCGTTCCATGACCGGCGGCACTGGTCGGTTCGTTCAATTCCCCCCAACCCGGTGCCCAACAGAGCGCTGTTTTTGTTTAAAACCCTGGCCGGGTCAATGGTCTCCCTGGTGTCTCCCTGTTCCTTTGTGCTGTCTCCCTGTTCTTTTCGGAGGTCCAAATCCGCTGTTGGTGTCTTTTCGGAAAGGACCTCGTCTCATGAGTCCACGATGAGTCGGGTCTGCGAGGAGTTGGAAGAGCAGCTACCAAAGCTGCAAGCCGGTGAAGCGCATGAACTCCACGTGCGACTCTTGCGCTTCTGAGCCGTGCGAGACGCGCTGGAGTCGGACCACAAAAAAGCCGTGCAAGTTCGGACGGAAGAGGAAGAGGAAGTGATGACACCATTGGGGTCCTTGGAAGGGCCTGGCTGGGGGTGGCTGGGGCAACAGACCTACAAACATCAGAATCATATTAGCTGGCTGTATGCTGGCTGTTTATGACTGTATATATTGGGTCAGTCTTTGCCCTAGTACCTGTAACAGTCGGTAATACCGGTAAGCAATTATCACCATTATTGAACAATTGCCTTAACTATATTACAATATAAGCATATCATCATCCACTGCTACTGCATGGCAATGGGATATGAATATTAGCTAATCATAGAAGACGTGTTGCCTCAGCTGTTGCGCCTTCTGGTTTACACCTTCATGTTGTGTGAACCCTGGTGGTTTCTTCCATGTCCAGCCATAAGTTGAGTTGGCAGACCTGTCACTGACCGAAGCTCATCTCAATCCTTCCTGAAACAAAACCACTGGGGCCATCCTTGGATCGATCCTGAGGTCACTCGGACGGACAGGCGCCGAGTCGGAGCCAAGGGACCGGTGCAGGACCTTGTTCGCTCAGCGACGCGGTTAACCGCTTATAGGTGACAGGGTGGGGCAGGGTGGTTCTTTGGATGGACTGATCAGTCGCGTCTTGAGACAGGTATGGGCGTTCGGGACTGGATCAATCCCGATGAACTAGACCTGTCGACTGCCAAATTTAAAATAGCTTTTTGTTACTACTAGTAAGGCACCTGTTACTACTAGCGTGGCACTTGTTACCGTTAGAATTGCCAGGCTATGATGGCGGACATGTCCTTTGCTTCGGTATACCGAGCCCTTCGCATCGTCGTGTGCGTCCCCTCGTCACTCGGAAGACGAACCCGCAGGCGTCGCCAGGCGTGGCTGTGGCCGTTCTCCGCGGGTGAAGGGTCTCGGTGGTGGGGCGCTTGTCAACCCGCGTATCTCGGGTGCTCCAAAAGCTCAGTGGTTTCGGTGGGTGCTTTTCAGGTAAACCGCTCTGAGTCTGGTGGTGATGCCAAAGAACCGGTGCTCCGTGGAGGAAACTCCGACTCGGATCCTATATTGCTATAGCGGATTCCTACCGGTGGTTTAGCGTATCTTTGCCGGAGGCTGGGATGCTGATGTAGAAACCTAATTAGGTCGGGTCCGACTTCGGAAGTGCCTTCATTGTTCTACGCCATGAAGAATTCATGTTTCGTCCAGCTCCAGAACATTAAGTCTTCAGCTCGTTTGAGATCCACATGACATTCCTCGGTGTCATGCCAGGTGTGAAAGACTCAACGCCAAACGTCCGGAAGACCTTTGGGTTAAGACCACCGAGCTCCAGGTGTCACAGCCCGCTCGTGCTGAACGTCCGAACAAGGAAGGAAGGAAGGAAGGACGGAAGGAAGGAAGGACGGAAGGAAGGAAGGAAGGAAGTCGGGTTGCCCCCAACGTCACATTCACGGCCGCATGAGACGAGACAAGACACTCAACTCCACCTGACTCCATGTGTCTTGACATGCACCACACTACACGGTGCGACCCGCGGTTTCTCGAGACACCCGGCCTTCAGCGACAGATGCGATGGAAGTCACTGCGGATGGGCATTTGCACACCGCGTGGGGTCGGGCAGCCCCGGTCGTGGTGGTTGTCCGATGACGACATGATCGAAATGGATGGTGTGAATGGTGTGAAAGGCTGGCAGTTTCTGGCAGTGTAGACTCTTGCTTCGGTTTCATCCTCCCATATGAACATCAGAGGTTTTCCGAGGTTTTACCACCCACGGTGTCGGGTCTGAGCGATTTCTCCGCTTCGGTCCTGCACTGAGGCGAGACCGCCCCAGCGGAGGAGGGCGACCGAAACGACCGTAGTGCCTTTGTTTTGGGAGAGGAATCACATTGGGGTCCGTGATAGACCAGTCTCCTGGCTAGTCAAATTGTTGGAGTGTGTTTTTGTGTGTTTTTTTCTATTTCCCGCTTGTTAAGAGATGCTTCAAGGTGTCTATCGTGAAAAAAACAAAGGGTCATATGAAATGAGACTTCGATTTGGGATTCCAACGAATCATATTGCTATAGGCTATAGGCTATAGTATAGTAATAACCTTTTGGACACCAAACAAACAGAAACACACACCAAACCAACTCATCAATTCTTCCAAACACCCAACCACCTCCGCAGACAGACCTCGATCCAACCGGCAGGAGGGCTCCACCTCCGAAAGCCCGGTGGTGCCGGTCGTCACGAGGTGGGGCCGTGCCCGGTGGGGCCCGGTGGAGTCGACCGAGGAGAGGAGGAGAGGAGGTTGACGTTGTTTGAGTTGAGTTGGATTTCACTGTGAACTAGATCGCATAATGAAGCATATATTATGAATTGCAATCATATCATATATAGGACGGAAAAAAAAGAGTTCCGGTGATGCCAGTGGTTATCATGATTCCGAAGGAACATCAATGGGCGCTGGAGTTGGATCGAGACCCTTTAAGATAAAACTCCCAACTGGTCTGCTCAAGCACTCTGAAGATTCCAAGAGGGTCCAGGGTACACTCCCTAACATGGGAGTGGAACACGGACCTCTTGGAAGACCATGAAATTCTCTACAAACAGCAAACAGTGCTGTATGTGTTTTGACTTTTTCCGTCTTTTCCACTTTCATCTCAGCGAAAACAGGGTGACCCTTTCATCGATCCTCATGCGGGACTTCGCCTTTCTTCCGAGGCCCGATGAGGACGACAAGGATGGGAAGCTGGACGAGGCCCAGGACGACGTTTTCACCCAGTGGGCGGTGAAGCCGAAGAGGATAGTGAAGACGCATGCAGACCATCCATGTATTCATCAGTATACGTATCGCATGACATACAGTGGGGGTTGTTTGTTGAGATGCTGGAACAGGGTCAATGTAGATGTTTTATTCCAGTCCCATGGGTTTGGGCCAGACAGTCCCACTTGGTCGAGATGTCGGGGACCAGCCTTCTTGGTACCCCACCAGCAGTCGGCAGGGTTTGGTGTTTGGCGAACATGTTCTGCCCAACAACCACTAGTGTAGGATCCAACATAATGAATGTCTTGCACCATGGCGTCAATCATATGATCCACCTTATCATGGTTGTGTATTGATTCTCTTTTAAGTCCAATTTGTTGAGGCTGGTGACTGTTCAGAAAGTCATGCACCACACACAGGTTGGGCATGACCGTTCACGGTCAATAGACCAAGCATGCCATCCTGCCTCGCCGGGCAGATGATTGATGAAGTTGTGCTCAAGGACTCGCGGAACCGGCCGGCAGTTACTAGAAAGCTTTATTGTTTCTGTAAGAAGCTTCAAAGACTAAAAAACGACATTGTTACTCACGAAAGCTAGCGAAGCTAGCTGGAGTTACTCTTGCGATAGCAAGGTTTCTTTCGACCGGGTGCAAATCCTAACCCCTGATTTTTCAGGTCGAAGACTTGGATTGTGTTCTCAGGGTCACTCATTCGTCTCACTAAGGAT
>CAXAMN010024084.1:800148-816950 GCA_963970005.1 Durusdinium trenchii | reverse complement strand
AAAAAAACTTCCAAACACACTGACTGCACATTGTGTCCGTTTTTGGGGTGCTCCCACGATGGCAACGGAAGCCTGGCCACGTTCAGTGGCCCCCACACCCGCATTCCTTCAACCAAAACCGCTGCCACCTCCACGCCTCCATACTGGGCCACCCACTGGGCGCCACGCCACGCCCCGCCATGCGAGGTGGTGGACCTGTGCTTCTCGCAGCCTTGGACGACAGCGAGGCCGTCGCACGCTGGGAGCCCTGACGGAAGAGGTTGGTCGATGTGCGGAGGTTGGTCGATGAGCAAGACCAGGTCAAACTAATGTGAACATATAGCTGATGCCAAGTCTGGAGAAATTTCGTTTCAACGAATAAAATCCTCCGGGAACTGAGACGCCAAGAGGCAGTTTCATGGAGATGTGCAATCGCCATCGCAACGTAGATTGTTTGGGCTCTTTCCTGTTGCACTCGCTTCGATTGTGTTGTTGCCCTGATGGCGCGTGATGGCTACTTTGCTGTCGATGCCCTGGCCGAAGACATGCTGGATGCATGTTTCGCAGACGTGCACATGCATGGTTCTGCGGAAAGTGCCGCCACGTACTTCCTGAGCACGCAGGCGAAGGAGCCGCTTGGATTGTCTGGCAAGATGCGCGTGTGATGTAAGAGGGGGCTTGCTTTCAAAGCCCTCACAATCAGAAAACACATACGACAACACATGCAGTCAAACTGTAGTCAAAGGCTTAGATAAAGCTTTTCTCAAGCCGTGTGCCTGCCAGGAAATCCAGACACAAGTCCACAGAATACATCAATCGCATGGATTTATCCAACCGGTGCAAAATTTTGCAAAGACCATTCAGAACACTAAATGCTTTCACAGCGACGGGAGTTTTTCATCTCAAGCCTTCCTGATATTGCTGGTGTCCCTGCGTGTATGTTGTTGTCGACATTTGCGGGACGAGGCTCGGCCTGTCAGTCAGCTGTGGCACTGCGCCACGTGGCGTTCTCTTTCGGCGGCAGAGGATCACTGGAGGCCATACTTGGGTCATGCTATGTCAATTTTCCAGTGGGTCTCCCAGGGATGTCATCTGAAGCTAATCGTCCCCTATAGGATTTTATTGCGTCTGCTTCTGAGTTCTGAGTCCGTGTCCCTGTAAAATCGAAAGAGTCTTTCGAACCTCCGTGCAGACAGCATCCTGAACAAGCGGTCCTTTGCGATCATCAGGGTGTCCATTCAGAATTTTCAGCAGATGGTCATGAGCAAGATGGTGACGTTGATGGGTGGTGGCCGCGCCTGGGCTGGAAGGTGGCCCAGGGTGTTTTCATTTCTCAAGGCAAACCATGGGTACCCCAATCTTTTTGTCCCTAATTTTGAAATATATTCTTTAGCAACCATGTCGTGTGCGCACGAGTTCCTCACATGAGAAGCAAGACGGAGGCACACTGGGGCTCCTGGCCGTACTACTAGGAACAAGGACGCTACTAGGGGCTCCTGGCCGTACTAGTAGGAACAAGGACGCTACTGGGGGCTCCTGGCCTCACTACTAGGAGCAAGGACGCTACTAGGGGGTCCTGGCCCTACTACTAGGAGCAAGGACGCTACTAGGGGCTCCTGGACTAGGAACAAGGACGCTACTAGGGGCTCCTGGCCGTACTACTAGGAACAAGAACGCTACTAGGGGTCCCTGTGTGGGGCATTTTGGTCCCAAGCAAGCAGCGCAGCAGATCGACGTGTTATCATGAGGTGTCACGCAAACGGCAAACATCAGTTGAAGCAAGCAAAGATCACTAAGATGACACCTTCTGCCAACTTGCAACACGTTCTTCTCAAACTTGTACAGGAATGAGTTGAGACATCGACGAGGTCATTTCATGTTTGGGTGCAACGTGTGACATATTCGGACGTTTACCCACCGGTGCCTTTGAGAGGGCAGCCATGGCAAACGCGTTCCCAACTGCAGAGCTTTTGCACTACGTGATCGATGAGCTTCCAGCAGAGAGGCGCTGGGGCACTCGAAGTTTTTGACCCTTAAGGACGTAAATTCTCTCATCTGGAAAGTTCAACATCACTCAAGCAAAAGGGTGAGACGAACTAGGTTGTTCCTGGAAAAGATTGTGGCAAAGTTCGTGGCGCGATGTTTGTCAGGCTTGATGTGGTGGCTTGGGAGATCTCAAGGTGGGATCCAAGCCCCATCGAGACCGATGGTGTGTCTGGCTATGTCACTCCTGTCATGATTCCACATAGCCTCACCATGTCGTTCTCCAGCTGCAAGCCAGTGCGGATCCTCCTTCTACGTTTTTATTTGGGAAACAGAAATTGCGCCCATGATCGTACACGCCCATGCTTCAGTCCATTGTGAACCTTCCATCCTGAATCCTTTGAACTTTCCATATACATATGTGTCGTTTTCAACCTTATCGCCATGTACTTTTTACAAGGGCGTTTCATCCAAGAGTGCTGGTTTTGGGTTTTCCTAATAATACGGGACGTCCAAAAAACGATACCCCTATTGTTACATGCATTGGTTCCCTGAGTTTTTTTGACTTCATTTTGGTATGTCGTCCTGCTACAGCAACTCTTCTGAGAATTTGTGCTCAAGGGTCTGAAGGGCGTCGCTTCATGAGCTGGTTTGTTCTTGCAAGTGTCACAGGCAATTAGGCATTGTGATTGCTTCTGTTTGGCGGGCTGTGTCCTGGCTCTTGGCTCATTGGCTTGCCCCAGCCTATGAGGAAAGGCTAGGCTCTGAAACAAGGCGAGCGCCTTTGTCCACCTGTCTTGGTTTGGAAAGGGGTTGTGTGCTCGCAAGCAGGTTCATTAAAATGCAAAAAGTCATCATCGTAAAACGATATCCCAAAACGATATCCCAACGATACACGAGAGAGTGCGAAAGGCAAGCTCCTTAGACAGTGCCCCATGAGCAAGCCTGCTCAGGTGCAGGCAGGCTTGTGTCAAAGAGATCAGATCAGCAAACGAGCGGCAGAAGCCAGCCGTGTTGCGCTTGCTGGAGCAGCCCTCCGTGCTGTCCTTCCTCGCTACACAGAGCTCGTCGCACTTCCAGTGTTTGCAGGGGATGTTCTCAGATCATGAGTGATCACGAATAGGGGTTCCTGCTCTTTTGTTGTTTGTGCGTTTGTGTTTGTGTTTTTGTTCTTGTCATGCTCCGTGACGTTCATTGTTGGAGGCAAGACTCCACTATGCGAAACATGTAAGACATTACAGAACGATACGTGCAGCGCTCATTCGACCAAACATTGTAAAACGATACGGGACGTCCTAACTTTGAATGAATACCGCTTATATAAGCAAGTAATTTCAAAAAATAGACTCATATGCCAAAAGACAATGGGCAAGTCAGAGTTTGTGTGATTATGTAGGTTTCCTGCTTGCCTGTCACAAGGTTCTTGGCCAAGATGGAAGTACAGAAAGCCGACACGCTGAAGGCAAAAGTGATGAGCGCGCAGCCTGGCCTGTCGTCCGAAGAGCTCTTGAAAGTGATCGAGTCAGCGCAGGAGAACCAGGGAGTGCAGTGCTACACTATCTACTTGGGACGTGAGCTGCATCATGTTACTGTTGTTTCTCCTCGCTGGACTATGCGTTTCTTGGTCACATACATGAGGATTGTGTTGCGAAGCCGCAAGTTTGACAAGCATAGTGTAATTGAAACGAGCCACATGTGCGAAGAAACAGTATGTTTGTTGGACGGAGGGGTAATTCGTCTGAACGTCGTCTCAATTTGCACTAATGTTCTTGTCGGACTTGCTTAGCAGCGGCTGCGCAACACTCGTATCTGTTTGACCGAGAAACACATTGCATTGTCGAGCAAGGTCACAAATTAGTAAAGGACTTGATGGTTTCTATGCAAGACTCTCACCGTTCAACAGCTATGTTACTATCCCCCACCACCCCCAGCACACAAGACTCTCTGACCGTAGTCTCTGACCGTATAGCATCCAACAGGTACAGTACTATCCCTCCCAGCAGCAAAGTGCATGGTGCGCGAACGTCTAGCACGCAAGACTCTCTCACCGTTCAACAGGTATGCCCACCCCTCATTCCAGCAGCAAAATGAATGGCGCACGAACGTCCAGCGTACGCTGCTATCCCAATCCATGGCCCCCCACCCCTCCTTCCTGCTGCGCAGCCAACTCTCTGACCGTAGCAGCCAAACGGTACGCTATTAACCGCTCCACCTCCCCAACCCCTGTGGAGCAAATCCCTCCAGCAAAGCGGCGCCGAAACGGTACACATGCTACTAGACTCTGCTACCAGGCCATGAAAGTGATATGAAGTGTCTTTCACACAGAGAACCAAGTAAACAGCATGCTACATTGCGTTGACATGTAACAACCTTAGGTTTAGGGGGAATTCCCGAAACAAATTATCCCCCGCGAAACACCAAGGCTCTTTACCTTCCAACAAGGACAACAAACGGTAACATAATGAAATTCACGTCCCAAGAAGAGTTAGAAGCGCGCAGCCCCCTATTTGTAAAGGAAAAGAGTCTTCCCACGTTTCCATGTTTGTTGGACGGAGGGAATTGAGTCATACGTGCGATTGAGGCGACGGAAACTTGCAGTTCACTTTCAATGGCTTCCATTGTGTGAAGCTGCCGACAGGGCAGGGCTCCAATTGAGGAGGTCGGCAGCTGGTAGCTCGGATGGCATTGTTTGCCGTCTAAATTCGGAGGGCCCGGTATTTTCAGTCTTGCTGGCGTGACCTCATGACTTGGCCTGAGAGAATTTTTGTTATGTGACGTTGTTCTTCTACGCTTGATATCATACAGACGGCGTTTTTCCAAGACAGACTGAAGCTGCTTTCATTTCTGGAAGTTTCTCCAAGAGCAAGCTGCTACTTCGGATATTATTATGGTATTGTTTGCTGTCCCAGCTTGGACGGCAATGCTCGGCCAAGTTTGCTGTCATGCCTGTCAGAATCTCAGAAAGCCGCTCCTTGGCTACGGGGCCCAGGAATTGTGAAGGACCGCTTGGATTCCGACGGGTTGCGGCGTTGAAAGAATGCCAGCAGGCGCAAAGTTTCAATACAACGTCGTTTTCCTTTCCTTTTGTTATCCAGGCCTTAGGAGCATAGAGCCTGTCATGCCTGTCAGAATCTCAGGAACAAGAAGCTACTAGGGGCTCCTGGCATCGCTACTAGGAGCAAGGGCCTCACTAGTAGGAATAAGGACGCTACTAGGGGCTCCTTGCATCGCTACTAGAAGCAAGGGCCTTACTACTAGGAACAATGACGCTAGGGGCTCCTGGCATCGCTACTAGGAGCAAGGGCCTTACTACTAGGAACAAGAAGCTACTGGGGGCTCCTGGCATCGCTACCAGGAGCAAGGGCCTTACTACTAGGAACAAGAAGCTACTAGGGGCTCCTGGCATCGCTACTAGGAGCAAGGGCCTTACTACTAGGAATAAGGACGCCACTAGGGGCTCCTGGCATCGCACAAAGCCGCTAATATTGCAACATCCAGCTGGTAGTTCGGATGGCATTGTCTGCTGTCCAAGCTCGGAGGGCCGGGTTTGTTAATTTTGCTCCCGTGACCTCATGTCTGACTCGGCTTGAGAGAAACTGTGTTATGTTACATTGGCAAGTGCTTGATATCGTACACACAGCCCATTTCAAACACAGACTGAAGCTGCTTTCGTTTTGTGAAGTTTTCCAAGAGCAAGCTGCTACTTCGGATGGCATTGTTTGCTGTCCAAGTTCGGGGTGCCGTTTTTTTCAAGACTGCTGTGACCTCTTGACCTCACAGAAAGGCGCACTTCTTCTCGTGACCTCATGAGAGAAACTTTGTTATGTTACTGTTACGTTGTTAAACGCTTGATACTATTCAGACAGCCCTTTTCCAAGAGAGACCGAAGCCGCTTTTGTTTTGTGAAGTCTTTCGAAGAGCAAGCTGGCAGTTGGGATGGCAGTCCAACAGGAGCGCTTGATCCCAGCATTTTTCATGCTGTCGGCAGATGTCTGCAGATTTTTTGAACGTGTTCTTTTGCAAAGAAGTACTGCAACCAGGTGATGCCTATATCCCCGCATATGGACGCGCAAGGAAATAATATAGTTCATGTATACATGCTGGTATCTATGGACCAGGTTGCAAATAGTTTCCGCCATTGCTTTCACAAATAGATTTTTGTAGCGGGCCCCAAAGTAAACAACCCATGCAGCTTCCGCATAGGGGACTTGGGCTAGAAATTGTGTATCTAATTCAACCCCAAACTATGCATAACCCATCATTGTGTGATGACTCATTGCAAATGCATGTCTCTCGTAATCACATTTCCTGGCTAAGAATTGCGCTAGGCTAGCCGCGGGCTAGCACTGTGATAGATCTGCGCTAGCAAACATCGCCAGGTTCAAGCGTAGACCCTTCAAAGGCTGAGGCCAGCCGGTTTGCAGCCAGTGGTTCAACTTCCCCTTTCAATACAACCTGTACGCGCCGGGTCAACAAAGAATGTTGTGCAATCAAGTGAAACCTTGCCGAAAGTTAATTGTTTGTTACTGCCTTATTCTACACATAAACTAGAGAAGTTTCTTGCAGCTGTGCGCAAAGGTTTCATTGGATTCTTGCACGCCCCGGCGCGCCGGGTCAACAAAGAATGTTGTTGTGGCGGCACGCCCCTGCGCGCCGGGGCGTACAACAATCCAATGAAAAGTTGTGGACATAGAGAAGTTTCTTGCAGCGCATAGAGAAGTCTCTTGCAGCAGCACACCCCGGCGGACCGGGTCAAGAAAGAATCTTGTGGCGGCACGTGCCGCGCCGGGGCGCGCAACAGTCCAGTAATTCCATTGTGTGTTTGCCTGCAATAAAGTACTGTATGTGCAGAGTAGAGGCAGTAACAAGCAATCAACTTTCCACCAGGTTTCATTGGCATGTTGCCACAACAGCATTCTTCGTTGACCCGCCGCGCCGGGGCGTGCAAGAAACTAATGAAACGCTGCGAAAAAGATCTTGTTGCAGAATAAGGCAGCAGTAACACACGATTAACTTTCCACCAGGCTTCATTGGATGCCTACATGCCGCCGCAACATTCTTTGCGGACCCGGCGCGCCGGGGCGTGCAAGAATCCAATGAAAGTTTTTATGTGCTGCGACAAAGTATTTCTTTGTGTGCAGAATATAGGCAACAAAAAACAATAAATTTTCCACCAGGTTTCATTGGACTGTTGCATAAAGAAGTTGTTTGCAACAGCGCGTGAAGGTTTCATTGGATTCTTGGACGCCCCGGCGCGCCGGGTCAACAAAGAATGTTGTGGATGAAAAACCGGGTAGATAAATGATTGTTTGTTATTGTCTATATTGTGCAAATAAAGAAATTTTGTGCAGCAGCGCATAAAACGTTTCATTGGATTCTTGCACGGCCCGGCGCGCCAGGTTAGCCAAAAATGTTGTGGCGTGCAGGAATCCAATGAAGCCTTGTGGAAAGTTGATCGTGTGTTACTGCTGCCATATTCTGCAAATAGAAGAGTTTCTCGCAGCAGCGCGCATTTTTGGCTAACCCGGCGCGCCGGGCCGTGCAAGAATCCAATGAAACCTTTTATGCGCTGCTGCAAAAAATTTCTTTATTTGCGCAATATAGACAATAACAATTAATCATTTTTCTACCCGGTTTCATCCACAACATTCTTTGTTGACCCGGCGCGCCGGGGCGTCCAAGAATCCAATGAAACCTTCACGCGCTGCTGCAAAAAAAAGAATATGTGCAGAATTTAGGCGATAACAAACAATCAATTTGCCACCAGGTTTCGTTGGATTGTTGCACCGGGACGTGCCGCCGCAACAACATTCTTTGTTGACCCGGCGCGCCGGGGCGTGCAAGAATCCAATGAAACCTTTGTGCGCAGCAGTAGCACACGATTAACTTTCCACACGGCTTCATTGGATTCTTGCACGCCGCCACGACATTCTTTGCTGACCCGGCGCGCTGGGGTGTGCAAGAATCCAATGAAACCTTTTAAGCTGCAAAAAACTTCTTTATGTGCAGAAGAATATAGGCAATAACAAGCAATCAAATTTCCACCAAGTTTCATTGGATTGTTGCACGCCCCGGCGCGCCGGGCCCACAACAACCTTTTTTGTTGACCCGGCGCGCCGGGGTGTGCAAGAATCCCATGAAACCTTTGCGCCCTGCTGCGAGAAACTCTTCTATTTGCAGAATATGGCAGCAGTAACAAACGATTAACTTTCCACCAGGTTTCATTGGATGCCTACATGCCGCCGCAACATTCTTTGCGGACCCGGCGCGCCGGGGCGTGCAAGAATCCAATGAAAGTTTTTATGTGCTGCCACAAAATATTTCTTTGTGTGCAGAATATAGGCAATAAAGAACAATAAATTTTCCACCAGGTTTCATTGGACTGTAGCATAAAGAAATATTTTGCCGCAGCGCGTAAAAGCTTTCATTGGATTCTGGCACGCCCCTGCGCGCGCAACATTGTTTGTTGGCCCGGCGCGCCGGGGCGTGCAAGAATCCAATGTAACCTGGTGGCAACATGATTGTTTATTATTGCCCTTATTCTGCACATAAATAAGTCAAAAGGTTTCTTCATGCGCCGAAAATAGGCAATAACAAACAATCAATTTGCCAGCAGGTTTCATTGGATTGTTGCATGCCCCGGCGTGCCGGGGCGTGCCGCCGCAACAACATTCTTAGTTGACCCTGCGCGCCGAGGCGTGCAAGAATCTAATGAAACCTTTTTGCGCGCTGCAAGAATCTAAGGAAATGATTTTGTTTCACCCGGTGCCCTGGGGTGTGCTGTTGCAAGAAACGCCCGCCGGGGCGTGCAAGAATCCAATGAAGCTTGGCAAGTTGATTGCTTGTTACTGCCTATATTCAGCACATACAGTAGTTTCTTGCAGCAGCGCGCAAAAAATGGTTTCATTGGATACCTGGGTTAATTCGTCTGGTCTTGTAGACAGTCGTCTGGATGCTGCGTTTCCATGCGAGTGCGATGCAAGATGGCGCAATAACTTAGCTGGAAGAGTATCAGGTCAACAACATTGTTTCGATGCTGCGTTTCCATGCGGTTTACGTGCAAGATGGCAAAGAAGATCTAGGTGTCGTCGCAGTAGTCAGTCAATTAAACTGAAATCGGTGACTTGGCTGTTTTGGGGTGAGCAAATGTTAAATCAACTCCATCCCTTCACATGTCGAACAACACTAGTTCTTTCAAGCATGTGAAGAAATATCTGGCCAATACCGGCTGCTCTGAAAAGGCAGCGATCTTTGCAAGAAGAACGCGAGCCTAACGGCAGAAGCATCAGTAGTTGAGTAGGCGCGCCAGCAGATCTTGTAGAAAAGACGCGTGTTTTCCAAAACTCACGGACCGAAATAGAAACGATGAGAATGTGCGGGGGGAACCTGACATGAAGCATCCGCGGCCCGGGCTCTGTTTCAAACATCACATAAAATTCACGATAAATCACGCATCGTCCGAATATCTTGATTACTTCCCCATACAATCTGGGATCTCTACCAGGAGTTTTTGGGCTTAGAAGCAATGTGGGAAATTCCCCCGGGCTTGGCGAAAAGGCCAGATTCCATATGTGAGTGTACTGGCAGCTACTAGGATCAAGGACGCTACTAGGGGCTACTGGCATCGCTTCTAGGATCAAGGACGCTACTAGGGGCTACTGGCATCGCTACTAGGATCAAGGACGCTACTAGGGGCTATTGGCATCGCTACTAGGATCAATGTCAAAGGGCTTCCTTGCAGTGAGCTGTGAGATGCATTTTTTGTTTTTCTCTTTCTTTCTCTCTCTCTCTCTCATCCTTTCTCTCTCGGTCTCTTTCTTTCTTCTTTCTTTCTTTCTCTTTTTGTCTTTCTCTCTCTCTCTCTCTCTTTTTGTGATTAAGGATTTGTGGTGCACAAGCTCGCCCTTGGTCGCCTGCCTCGATCCCACGAAGCGGCATTTTCGCGGGTCATCCTGGGTGTGACGTTGACCCAGGGCGCAGACGCTGCTGTTGCTGATGAGGCAGATGCCTCTAAACACGTTTTCTATTCGATCGGTGGCAACAACTGCACCTTCCAGCAAATCCGAGCATTGAGCGTGGAATTGAGCAATTCGTCCAAGAGGTAGAGGGGAGGGTTTTTGCAGACCTATTTGCTGAATGTTGTTGTGCCTTTTCCGGCGCTCAGATGAGTCCACGAAAGCCATCATCGAGAAGAATGTGTTGAAGAAGCAAAATACAGAGGCCCATCGGCAGCAATCACTTTAGCGGGTTTGTCACTCACAGGAAAAACTGTTTCGTTCGGATATTTCGTTTTCTATACGTTGGCCATTGGGTTGGGTCACCCCCGCGTGGTCCACGGGAACTTGCCTTCACAGGCTTCACAAGAAACCCCACACTTCACTAAAACCTGCCCAGAAGCTGGAAGGCGACGCTTCTACTGTCAGAGCACCACACGGCTGGTGTACTCGCCTGGGTCGCCGCCAAGGGTGAGGGCCACGAGAGCCTGGCCAGCACATATGTGGGCGGTCCCGGAATGCGTAGCAAGGATTCTCGTTTCACTTTTGCGGGTTAGGGTGTTACCGAGCCAGAAGTGTCAGTCGTGTGAGCGTCGAAACGTGACGTGTAGAAGTGCGAGGGCTGTCTTTTTCTCCGGAGTGAGGAACATGATGAGCGAGGGGGGACCATAGTGTTTTAACTTCAAACCAAAATGCAAAGCGCCTTTCAGAGAGCGTGGCGTGTCTTTCATGTCTCGCCTGCGCTTTTGCTGCGCCATGAGCGTGGTGGCTGTTAGTGAGAAGGCATACCTCCTCCCAGGTTTCCATTGGTCAAGCACGTATTGACGGACGCGCAGCTGATGAGTTGCTCGCATATGTCCTTCTTTGAGTCGCCATTGACGGCTTCTCGGTTTTCAGCAAGAATGAAAAGAAACAACCTATGCCAGACTGTTTTTTGTTTCTGTCGTGGATTGTGCTCTTTTCCGATCTCCCTCATACCACTCCCTCTTGTCTGAGGACTACTGGCTGCTAAATGATCCTGTTGATCGTTCTCAATGCGTTAACATGACAGCGCATGTGAAGCTCAGTTTCATCGGCGGCTTTGAGAGCATGAAGGCCATGGAAGAGTCTCGTCGACAGAACTTGCGCAACAAACGCATCTCCAGCCTGCGGAGCCAGATCGTGGAGACAAAGGACTGTAACTCTGGATTTCTTGGGGTCCACCTATCAAATCACTAAAGGTCAAAGGTAGCGTCAGCTATGCGTTGTTGTTTGCGCTATCTGACTACCCCACCATGATGATAGAATTTTGATCGTGGCTCAGGGTGCAACTTCTAGAAAAACGAGCATGGAAATAAATGCATGGGTCCGGATACCTTTTCTGGCCTGCTGTAGCTCTTGGGCATCCCCTGGCCATGGCCCAAGATGCAGGCAGGCAGGTCCCATGTCTTTGCGCTTTCTGCGGCAGGAAATATTGGAGCAATTGACTGAGGAGCTGCAAGCAGAGCTTGCAGAAGCTAATGATGACACGGCTGTCCATGCAAGCAAGCGTGTGAAGACCGACCCTGTCAACGCGCAAAGTTCTGGAACACCTGTCAAGACGAAGGCCGACCCTGTTGCAGGAGCAAGTAGCGAAACACCTGTCAAGACGCCCGGCGAAAAGCCGAGCGCGCAGAGCCCGTGAGCTCACAGAACTTTGGTCGGTCGGCGCGTTTTTTGAGGATCGCCGCCACGGCCTCATAGCTCGGCTTAGGAAGTTTTTTTTCAATTTCTGACTTTGCTTTTACATCAAGTCAGTGCAATGGCGGGCCAGAGGCCGTGAGCTCACAGAGCTTCGAGCGGCGTGTATTTTTGATTTTTGCCGTCGTGACCATTGTTCGGCTTCAGAGACAAATGCCAAAGTTCTGACCTAGTTACATCGTAGTTCTTGGCCACGGTGCCCTCCCAAACGATCCGTTTCATCAAAAGTCAACTTTTCGGAAACCAAGGTTTAGCGAAACACATGTCCAGACAAAGCTGAGCACACGGAGCCCGTGACCTCACAGAGCTTTGCTCGGCGCGTTTTTTGAAGGATAGCCGCCACGGCCTCATAGCTCGGCTTAGGAAGTTTTTTTTAATTTCTGACTTTGCTTTTACATCAAGTCAGTGCAATGGCGGGCCAGAGGCCGTGAGCTCACAGAGCTTCGAGCGGCATGTATTTTGACCGTTTACGTCTTGACCATGGCTCGGCTTCAGAGGCAAACGCAAAAGTTCTGACCAAGCTACATCGTAGTTCTTTGCCATGTTTTCCTGTTTGCATGAGTGCCGTAGCCTTGGCAGAGCTTTGTCCTCGTAGTTCAAATGCCAAAGTTCCTGCCCCTGATCCAGGGGCCCAGTGTGCCTCCTTCCTGCATTGAGTTGAAGAGAAAGCCCAGCACACAGAGCCCGTGACTTCACAGAGCTTTGGCCTGTGTGTTCTTTCAGGATCGCCAATATGGCCTCATGGCTCGGCTTAGGAAAGTGATCCAAGCTCCGACCTAGTTTGGTCGTGTAGTTCTTTGTTTTCGCTAACGGTATACCTGTAACGTGTAATGGTCCTGTAGGTTTCTTGTGTTTTTGAGTGTTTTGCACGTCTCGCATTCGATGCTGTGAGGGTTGGGAAAACATTCAAATATATCTTCGCACATCGTTTGTTTTATCGAGTTCGTCTCAATGAAGATAATTCAAGACGCTTCGCGTGGACAGCCGCCCACACCGCGCACGAACAGCCGAAGTTAGTGAAATGGAAGTAGCCATCTAGGCGCCAGGTTGGGGACAAGTGCAGCCATCTAGGCGCCAGGTTGCCAAAAGCAATCCAAAAATACACCTCCAAAACGCTCTCCCCAGTGGCCCTGCAGCCGAGAAAGAATCAACGCAGCAACCACCCCAAGACACAAAAACTCCTCCAAAACACTCTCCCCAGTGGCCCTGCAAGCACGGCGTAACGAAAGATCATCCAAAAATGTACCTCCAAAACGCTCTCCCCAGTGGCCCTGCAGCTCAACCATAGCCACGCGCGCGAAAAAGAGGCGCCAGGTTGGTTGTCTTATCGCTGCGTTGGAGCCATCTTAGGGCCAACTTCGTCTACCTTGGAGCCCATAATGGTGATACAACTTCGGCATTGCCAAAAGCCATCCAAAAATACACGTCCAAAACGCTCTCCCCAGTGGCCCTGCAGGCCGAGCAAGAATCAACGCATCAACCACACCAAAACACAAAAACTCCTCCAAAACGCTCTCCCCAGTGGCCCTGCAAGCACGACGTAACGAAAAAGCATCCAAAAATGTACCTCCAAAACCCTCTCCCCAGTGGCCCTGCAGCCCAACCATAGCCGCGCGCGCGCGAGCGCGAAAAAAAGGCACCCCTCCTATCAAAGCTATTTGCGTAGCAGCAGAGCTCAAGAGCCCCATAGCACGCCCTGCACCGGCAAGCGGTGTGGGCGGATTTCGGAGATCTTTCAGATATCTTCGTAGTTCGAAACTCAGGTTCACACGGTGCAGCTGGAAAGCGCAAGGTAAACGGTCTAAAACACAGTCGCGAAGTCGCGAAGTGGTGGAATACGACAACCGGTCGTGAACTGTGTTGAAGACAACAGCAAAAACCCTGAAGACTACAACAATCTCACTTAAGCACATCTTGCAATCGTGGTTTTGTGTGGAAGGAAACGGGAGCATTGGCGAAGAAAAGATAGTCAAATAATAGTGTGCTCGGAACCCGGGCTGACACGCTGAAGTTTGAAAAGGCCATATAAAACGTGTAGAAACTTGGCATGCTAGAACACCGCAAACTTTCTTTCTTGCCGTTGAAGACAAAACAATGAAACAAACACACAATTCTCACCTGAACACCCTTGGCAAAATCACACAAACCTGTGGGAGTGTCTGGTCTTTTTTACATCAAGTCAGCGCTGTGGCGAGCCAGAGGCTGTGAGCTCACAATGCTCACAGGGGCGTGTGTTTTTGAACTTTGTCGTCGTGACCTCATGGCTCGGCTTTATAGGCAGGAGATGCAAACGTTCGGACTAAGTTACGTTGTTCTTTGTGTTTATGGTGATTTCATGAGGGTTCGTTTCATTGAAAGTCAGGTCTTTGGAGAGCAAGTGTAGCGGAACACATTTCAAGACACCTGGCGCAAAGCCGAGTGCACAGATCTCATAGAGATCGAGCTTTGATCGACGCTTTTTTTGAGGATCGCCTCCACGGCCTCATGGCTCGGCCTAGAAATCTTATGAGCCGGTATTTTGCTGTGTAGCTTTTTGTTTTTACATCAAGTCATCGAAATGGCGAGCCGCAGGCTATGAGCTCACAGAGCTGTGGCGTGTATTTTTGAACCTTGCCGTCGTGACGTCATGGCTCAGATTCAGATCAGAGAAGAGGCCAAAGACAAAGTTAGGCCGTGGTTCACCTGGTCAAAAGCCGCAGGGCCTGTTTTGGTTGGCGCGTCCTATGAGGATCGGTGCCCTGGCTGCATGGAAAATTGACCAAGTTCTGAAACAGACTTGCTCTATAGTTCTTTGTTTTGACAAGAAGTCAGCGGAATGATGGCGCGCCAGAGGCTGCGAGTGACCAACCCGGAGGCCCGGTTTGAGAAAGCTTGTGTGCTTGACAACCCTGCGCCAAGGAAAAAGACCAACTTCCTGACAAAGTTTCGTCATGGGTCTTTGCTTTCTTCGAGGGTTTCATTGAAAGTCAGCTTTTGGGAAACCGTTGTTAACACAAAGTCAAGGGCCTTGTGTGGACCGATCCGTTTCGATTCAAGTTTGGACATTCTGCGTGTGTTTTTTCTTGTGAGCCACGCGTGGCTTCGATCTTTTCTGCGGTACCACAACGTAACAGAGCACAGACAATGACTCACACACCGTGGGCGCAGCCACATTGACAACCGTGAAACATCACTGTAGCTGAACGCGCTTCAAAGTGCTTGGTGTGGACCGATCCATTTCGATTCGAGTCTGGACATTCTACGTGTGGAATGTCTCATGTGACTCATGCGCCAAGGTGTTGGTGTGCCCAGGTCATCGTTCTGGCCATGTGCGGACCCATCGGTTTGCGTTGGCCAAACTTTAGGCGGTTTGAGGACGGGCTGGTTTTCTAATCGGAATTCGAATCTGCATGTTGTTTGATCGTGACCTTGCTCGTTGCTACTCGGTGGTCGGAGTTCATGCAAATTTTTCCTCCACCTGTCAGGTGACCCAGGTGAGGGTTTTTTAGATTTTACGTCAGCCCCATCTCCTCCCCACAAACACACATACGCAACCACAAACACACAACCGCAAACACAATCACAGACACAACCACAAACGCAACCACAAACACACAATCACAAACACACAACCACAAACACAACCACAGCCACGATCACAAACGCGCAATCGCAAACACAACCACAGCCACAATCGCAAACACGCAACCACAAACACAATCACAAACACACAACCACAAACACAATCACAAACGCGCAACCACAAATCCAGACAAGCGCAACCACAAACACAATCACAGCCGCGGTCACAAACACGCAATCACGAGTGCGCAGCCACAAACACAACCACAGCCACGGTCACAAACACGCAATCACGAGCGCGCAGCCACAAACACAACCACAGCCACGATCACAAACACGCAATCGCAAATCACATACACAACCACAAACACACAATCACAAACGCGCAATCGCAACGACGCATACACAGCACACAACCACCAAGACAACCACAGCACACAACCACAAAACACAACCACAGCACAGAACCACAGCGTGCAACCACAACACACACAACCACAACAATCACAACACGCAACCACAGCGCACAACCACAACGCACAACCACAGCACACAAGCAAAATCGAGAACCACAAAACTCACGACCGTGGCAACATGCTCCTCAGCATGGCTTGTAGACACACGATTGAGATGTCATGGTGGGGATCACTCGAAGCAAAGTAATGTGCTTGTTTGCCATGCGTAGCTTAAATATTTCTTTGTTACCGCAACGAAACCGAGCGCAGCCACAATGACACACACACACACCGTGGGCGAAGCCACGTTGACAACCATGAAACAGCATTTTAGCTGAACGATTTGCTGCTGAGTTCCATTGATTGTGAAGGGAAAAACTGGGTCTTTGTCTTGGTTTTTTCGAGATGTCTTGACCAAACCCCGTTTCACTGAAAGGCAGCTTTTGGGAAACCGATCCATGTCGATTCGAGTCTGGACATTCTACGTGTGGAATGTCTCATGTGACTCACGCGCCAAGGTTGATGTGCGCAGGGCATCGTTCTGGCCATGCGCGGACCCATCGGTTTGCGCTGTGTCGATATTCCTGGTGCTTTGCTTTAGGTGGTGGGAGGACGGACAACCGTGAAAAAGCATTTTAGCTGAATGATTTGCTGCTGAGTCTATATATAGCCATGGCCATTGTTCCATTGATTGTGAAGGGAAAAGCACCCTGATGGTTCTTTGTCTTGGTTTTTCGAGATGTCTTGACAAAGTCCCATTTCACTGAAAGGCAGCTTTTGGGAAACCGATCCATTTCAATTCGAGTCTGGACATTCTACGCGTGGAATGTCTCATGTGACTCATGCGCCAAGGTTGGTGTGCGCAGGGCATCGTTCTGGCCATGTGCGGACCCATCGGTTTGCGCTAGGCAAGGCCGGCAAGGCTGCGTCGATATTCCTGGTGCTTTACTTTAGGTAGTGGGAGGAAGGACAACCGTGAAACAGCATTTTAGCTGAACGATTTGCTGCTGAGTCTTGTTTTTTGGAGATGTGTTGACAAAGTCCCGTTTCATTGAAAGGCAGCTTTTTGGGAAACCGATCCATGTCGATTCGAGTCTGGACATTCTATGTG
>CAXAMN010024084.1:788579-800138 GCA_963970005.1 Durusdinium trenchii | reverse complement strand
TGTGCAGGGCATCGTTCTGGCCATGTGCGGACCCATCGGTTTGCGCTGGGCAAAGCTGTGTCGATATTCCTGGTGAGTGGTTTACTTTAGGGGGTGGGAGGACGGACAACCGTGAAACAGCTGCTGCTGAGTCTATAGCCATGGCCATTGTTCCAATGATTGCGAAGGGAAAAACACCCTCATGGGTCTTTGTCTTGGATTTTTTCGAGATGTCTTGACCAAGCCCCGTTTCATTGAAAGGCAGCGACCGATCCATTTTGATTCGAGTCTGGATATTCTACGTGTGGAATGTCTCATGTGACTCACGCGCCAAGGTTGGTGTGCGCAGGGCATCGTTCTGGCCATGCGCGGACCCATCGGTTTGCGCTGTGTCGATATTCCTGGTGCTTTGCTTTAGGTGGTGGGAGGACGGACAACCGTGAAACAGCATTTTAGCTGAACGATTTTGCTGCTGAGTCTATAGCCATGGCCATTGTTCCAATGACTGTGAAGGGAAAAACACCCTCACGGGTCTTTGTCTTGTTTTTTTTTGAGATGTGTTGACAAAGTCCCGTTTCATTGAAAGGCAGCTCTTTGGAAACCGATCCATGTCGATTCGAGTCTGGACATTCTACGTGTGGAATGTCTCATGTGACTCATGCGCCAAGGTGTTGGTGTGCCCAGGTCATCGTTCTGGCCATGTGCGGACCCATCGGTTTGCGCTGGGCAAAGCTGTGTCGATATTCCTGGTGCTTTACTTTAGGGGGTGGGGGGACGAGCGTGTTTCTAATCTGAATTCGCGTACGCATCTTATCTGACGGTGACCTTGCTCGTTGCTACTCGGTAGTCAGAGTTGACGCAAGTGATCTTTTTTGCTTGTGAGCCATGTGTGGCTTAGATTTTTCTGTGCTACCACAGTGAAACAGAGCACAGCCACAATGACTCACACACCGTGGGCGCAGCCACATTGACAACCATGAAACACCATTTTTGCTGAATTGCTTCTGAGTTTATAGCCATGGCAACTGTTCCAAGGAGGGTGAGGGGGAAAACACCCGTGGCGCCAGTTGGCTTGCATGGGCAGTGCAAGCTTCAAGGCCGTTCGAAGTTTGCGCATCGTGTGGAAGCCCTATTCGGCGCACTCCGACGAAAAGAACTCCAGAAGATTTACGAATCCGAGCGTCCTCGTCGAAACCGTCCTGATCGAAAGAACAAGCCTAGAAAGGCTCAGCAGAGCAAGGTCGATCGCCGTCCTCTGGTCTTGCAAACTGATGATGAGGAGGAGTTCGCCGAGCCGGTCCAGCCGCCTGTGTTGCTAGATGACCTGACGGAAGCACCGTCAAGTGAACGCGAGCTTAGAAATGCACAGGCAGAACTTCGTGGACTGGAAGAACAGACAGTTGAGCTGAAGCGTGAGTTGGAAAAGGTGAGGGAAACCCTTTCGCAAAAGCGAAAGCTTCTCCGTTGGCACGAAGAAGTGCGAGATTGGATCTCAAGCACTGGTGCCCAAGCAGCCCTCTGCCTGATTAAGCAGGGGTTTGCGCCGCCCCAACTCAGGTTTCAGGGTGAAATGTACACAACTGGCTGGCTGGATCCAGTTGACGAGCGGGGTAGACCTTGAAAAGTTCTGCTCTTGGCCAATGATGGAATTTTCTTCCAAGTTGCAGACAAGGTAGCCAACACTTGCCAGTTGCAGAAGTGCCATGAAAGCTAGAAACTACTTGGGTCGAGAGCAGGGAGTTCAATGACTGTTTCAATTTTGGACAAGCTGGGGAGAAAGAGAAGCGGAAGGCTTGGACATGGCACGTTCCATGTGTAGTTTGATGGTTGAGGCTTTTGTTTCCAAATGCCAGGTCAGGGTCTCCAGATTTTGACAGTAGTCCACGCTCTCAGATGAGAACTGGGTCATCCAGCTGAAAGACATCAGCATTGGAGACACTTTTCTGGTCTCCCCGCGTCCGCCTCCTCCTTCGCTTTCTTCTTCTGCAAATCCTCGTTCCCCGCTAAAACGCAAGTGCAGTGGGCACTGCGCCGGACCTGAATCACAAGCGCAAGATCTCAGTGGGCGCTGCCGGATCTCAACCACGAGCTCCAGATCTCAGTGGGCACTGTGCCAGACCGCCAGATCCAAATCTCAACGGTGTTGTCGGATCCCAACAGAAAGAATGTAAGATAGAATTGAATGTTTGATAGACTAGTAAGTGGACAGGCCTCAACTATCTCCAACTGCCCGAAAAAAAATTGGATAGAACGTCACGCAGAATGCCACAAAGATCGCCCCAGAGAGTCAGAAGATGCACCAGATAGAATGCGAACAAAATGCGACATAGAACATCGGAACAATGCCAGGTAGAAAGGAAGAAGATATACCAGATACAGTGACAGTCTTCCAGGTAGAAGGTGACCAAGTATGGAAAATACACTGCAGAGATGGAGTACTGCTTCGGCTATTGACAGACTGTCAGAAGAGTGAGACAGTTGAGAGGACTGAGTTGTAGCAGCCAGAGCAATCTTCCGAACACATGTCAGCCCACTTGTCAGGTTGGGGATCACGCGAAGTAGAGTAATTTAGCGCGTAAAAATTGCTCAAGGACTCTAAATCGGGATTCTTTTCCCCATCCATCCGTTTTATGGCCAGCCAGCAGTGGTTATCGACAATGACCTTGTGTGCCAGAGACGACAGGATACGATTCGTGAGCATGGGTTTTGTTCACCATTGCAGAGATTGCTGCACGTGGGCCAAGGCCGCTTTGCGCAGAGTGTTGTCAAGGCCCGGGCAGACCCATGGGTTTGTGGTGGGCAAGGTAGTCATTTTGCAATCTTTGCTTTTTTAGGGGGGCCTTTCTGTGATATTCTATGTAACATTTAGTGGTGTTGGATGGTAAGCTTGCTTGTCAATAATCAGTTCGGCAGCAATACTGAATGGTGAGCTTGCTCGCCCCAATTTGATGTTTGCATTCTGCCTCCTGTACGTGTTTGCGTTCTGTGTTCTGCTCAAAGCAGGAGGAAGGGACATTTTCAGCTAAAGATAAGGGGAAACATGGGCGTGTTTCTTCAGAGCACGCGCGACAATTTACAACAACACGTTGACTATGTGGCTAATCCTCTCATGGTTTGATGTTTGCACTTTGTTTTCTCGTTGCTAGCATGGATTCGTTGTCCGATGGATTTTTCTTGGACGCGCTTGGTCTAGAGGGCGAGGCCTCAGACACTTCAGAGTTGCAGTCTGCACTGGAAGCTTTGAACCAGCAGAGCAGTTCATTCCCAGCAGATTCGCCACGCTCAGAACACGTGTTCGACCTCAGCTTTTACTCGAAAGATGCATCGGACGAGGATGCTGGGCACGTTCCCTGCGCTGGCGCGGCCGGCTCAGACGCCTTCGACCTAAACTTCCCCGATGACCTCGAGGACCCAAAGTCTGTGCTTTCCGGATTCTCTTTGGTTTCTGATAGCTTTCACCAAGATGACGTTGGGGCCACAGGTTTGCATGGTACTCATGCCTGTCCCAAATTCGAGCCAGGCGAGAACACCACAGAAAGCCGCTTTCGTTTTTTCGATCGCTTGCTCTGCCAAGCAGTGGACATTTGGGGAGAGGAGCCAGTGCGTTCTGTGTGCGGACAGAAGTTCTTGGTCCAAAGTTTGTTTACAGGAGTGGGGGCGGGGGAGTGTATGTTTGAAAGGCTTCAGCAAGCTGCTGCACGACGTTGGGGCTCAGGACACATGTCCATAGCGTTCGGGAGTGCCTGTGACTTCGACAAGCGGTGTCAAAGCTTTTTGCGGCAGGCTTTTCCCGAGAGATGCATCTTTGGAGATATCAGAGAGATTGCCTCGCAGAGTGGCACAGCTTCTGCATATTGCCATCAACATTGGACAAAATGCCACGTCCACCCACAGCAGCATTCCAACAGCACGGGTCAAGTGCGTGTTTGGATCGTGACTGGACCTTGTGTCGCTCACAGTCGCATGGGTCGACGTTTGCAATTTCAAGATGACCGAGCCTCATGCCACTGGACTGCACGAGACATGATTATGGCAGAGGAGCCGGATTGGGTTCTCCTTGAAAATGTTCCAGAGTTCGACATGACATCTTATTTGCGCACTATGGAGTCAAAATATACTTTCAAAGGCTGTGTTGTCAAGCCACAACACAGTGGGGACCCCATGGGGAGAGAGCGCTACATGGGTTGTGGCGTCTTAACAAAGAGATGGCAATGGGAGACATCGCAGACAGAGACACTGGAGTCATTGCTGGCTTATCTGTCGACTTCAGCAGTCGGGGATTGCGATTCCTTTTTCGACACAAGTTTGCAGTGCCCAGCACCGCTTTCTGCATCCATGCAACGGAGCAAAGAAAGATACGAGTCAATCTTCCAAGGAACTCAGAGAGGCCTCCTCTATGATTTGTCTCAAAACGCTGCAAAGAGACCTAGAACCAACAGAGTCACAGGCGCTTTGCCTACCATTCTGACTCGGTCATTGTTCTACAGCACAAACCACGAGACCGTAATGAATGGCTTAGACTCGCTGCTTGCAATGGGCCTTCCAGTGACCCCTGCTGCCGCGCGAGCTTCTGGGACACATCGATGGCTCAGCGCCGTCCAGGGGCACGCTTGGCCTGAAAGTGTCCTGCGACACTTTTCAGGAAATGGTTTGCATGTGGCCTCCTTTGGCCGAGTCTTGTTTGTAGCAATCCTTTTCACTAAGCGTATCTAGGCTCCTCGCCGTTGATCAGCACAGAGAGCTGGCAGGTATAAAAGTAACAGGGAGCCAACATACTGAGAAAAAGATACTCAAGAAGAAGTAGCTAAAGGACCAGAATTGTTAAGTAGCAAAAAGTGCAGATGCTTGTTTCGTCAAACGGCAAGCGTTCCATGCGCATGCCGCCACTAGTGTCCGTGTGCTGCCAGGCCTGGTCAGGATGTTTCTCATGGAAGGCGGGCTCGGCAAGGGGTTGAGGTTGGCGAGCGGTGTCACTGGATCTTGGCCCACCAAGCTTGTCCAGTCATGCCGTTTCCGTGTTTTGATCAAAGCGCATTGGAAAGTGCAAAGTTTTCGCAGTTCTTTGCTGGCTCCCAAGAAGCAACCAAGCCACGGCCTACACCCTGCCATAAACCCTGCATCGCAGCGCCACGCCTTTGTTGCGCTGTGTGGACCTTCCTCATGCCACCTGCCTTGACATGCCCACTGATGCGAAAGATTTGGTTTTCGGCTTTGTTTGTTGCAAAGCCGGATGGTGGCGTCGACTATGTGGTGGATGAAGCAGAGATCGATGCGCAGCCGCAACTTGTTCAATGTGCCTCCTGGCATCGCTACTAGGAGCAAGAATGCTACTAGGGGCTTCTGGCATCGCTACCAGGAGCAAGAACGCTACTAGGGGCTCCTGGCATCGCTACCAGGAGCAAGAATGCTACTTTGAAGCTGCTGGTTTTACTAATGTGTTATCAGTGTTACACTAGTTACTTACTACTTAATAACACTTTAGTAACACTCTAGCAATGAGTTATAACCAGTTATAACTAGTTATAATGTTGTTAAGTAGTTATATTTTTTAAGACAGTTATCTATCTTTTTTTAACTGTTAGGCTAACATGTTTAACAATCTTAAAAAATTAGATGAATTACTAAAGGTTAGATATGTTGCTTTCAATTTTTAAAACCACAATTTTGTTAGTTTTGTGTGTGAAGATTTTATAAAAAAAACAATATATATTTATTGTTCTTTGGAACACAAAACAACAAGTTTGCATGTCAGCCAATACAGGCATTGTCAGCCAATACAGGCTTTCAATTGCTATTGCCAGTACAGGCTTCCTTTCGAGCAGCTTGCATGTACATGAATTCCATGCAGCTGCACACTTTCAAGGTGTGATGAGGCCATGAGGCCGTGTGAGGCCATGAGGCCATGTGATGCTTTCATGGCATTGTCAAAAGGTCAATGGACATGGCCATTTGTGCAGTCACAAAACATGATGCAATACTTGAACAAAGTTCCTTGAACACTTGCAATGTCTTTGCCATGGGTAAAGCAATTGCATGCTGTGATGGAGTCTGCTGACCCCATCAACATGAAAGCTGCTAAAGCTTTGGCACTTCTCAAAGAGAATGGTCTTGCTTACGAGGCCACAGTGAGGCCAAAGGATGTCCTAGTTCACACCTCAAACTGAGGTGGTGCCATGGTCAACGGTTATGATGTAGCCTCCAAGGGGCAGGCTATCTCAGAGCTAGGATGGGACTTACAAAAAGTGAGACAATCTGTGGCAATGGAACTTCCTGTGGACCAGGCCAAGAGACAAACCATTGTCAAGGCCAACTTGACCCTGGCAGAACAATCCGATGGCATATTATGCAGACCTTTTGGGCAAGAAAGATTTTGCTCTTTATCCTCCAGCCACACAACCTGTTTCTTGCGCAGCCTAGAAGCAGGATGTGAGGTCATGCCTGGCAAAGCTTCAGTTGAACAGCTGGTGGCCAAGGGTGACGACCTGGGAAAAATGATGTTTCAAGGATGGCAGTGGACCATTATCAGTTGCAAGGTTGATGAGGAAGTCCCCAATTTAGCAACCATGCTACAGCAGGCATACAACAGCCACTGGTATACACCAACAAATTTTCATGTTTTCCTCAAAGCTTTGGAGTTTTGGGATGTATTGCCAGCCATACAAGTATGTGCACCTTTTCAATTAAAGCTGTGAGTTTGTTTATATATTGGCATTTTGTTCTCTACATAGATGTATGGTTCATGTGGTTTCAATGCCAATCTGCTGGGTTGGGAAACATCAGGCGATCTTTCCATTGGCAAACCTCCAAGTGAGTTGGAGGTAATGATGACAATAGCTCATACATATGGTTTCCAAGCTGCTGGCAGCAAGGACCTCAAGAAGGCAATTGGTCAGGCAGCTGCTAGCTGTCCACCCTGCAAGCCTTACATAAAGACCATCGGCGATTTTGTTGCAAGCTATGCAGGAGGAGAGGACTTCAAACTACTCAAGTACTTGGACTTGATTGGATTCTCGATTGCATTTGCTTCTTTGTTGCATACTGCAATATCCAACTTTCAGCCATTACAGGCATTCAACCATTCAACCATTACATATAGGCCTGTGCAGGCTTGGCCATACAGGCCCATGATGACAAGTGAAAACACATTGCAGCCTGTGCAGGCTCATTGAATGCATGCCTTTGAACATAATCCCCTTGCCTTTCTCCATGCTGAGGACGATCATATGGAGCCTCTGTGATGCTTGGAGAAGAATTCTGTAGCCTTGTGGCCTATACAGACTGGAAGCTGCCAACCGCAACACTGCCATTCATGAGAGTTGCCATGTGTGCAGCTCAAATAACAGCACCCAAGCAGCAGTGCAAGGATGGATTCTCCAGAATGATCACCAAAGGAGATTTTGACAAGTTGAAGCAAAAAAAACACCTGCCTAAGTTGGAGCAGGCAGAGCAGCTGATGTGTGCAGCCTGGGAGGCTGTGGAGAAATCTGGCTTCCCCATGGCAAAGACTGCCAAAGTCTTTGGCAAATTTCAGATTCGATTGGTCCTCCACCTCCTGGACAAGGAAGTCAAGGGAAGGGAAGGAACCAAGTATGAATCTTTTGAAGATATCAAGAACCGGTTTGAGGATGACTTGTTGCAGGCTGACAAGGAGACTGCAGCTGTCTCTGCACCTGAAGCCAAGGCTGTGTCCTCACAAAGTGTCAAGTCTTTGATGGATGCCAAAGATACACAAGCCATTGCTTTGGCAGCGCACAAGCACATTCAGCTGGGGAAGCTCTATGTGCACAAGAAAGAGAAGGAGGAAACCAAGGTGTGGAAGCTCACTGGCTTCATCGATGGTGGTGCCAAGTTTGTCCACAAGCCCTTCTTCAGAGCAGCTGAAGAGATCACTGTGTTGCACAGTGATTGGAATGATTGGAAAGAATACAAGAAACCTGAGCCTGAGCTGGTTTCTCATGAAGTCAGTGGTGCTTTGCTACCTTGTTCCTCCAAGGGCTTGGATGATGAGATGGCCAGAGCTCAAGCACAGTGGGAACTCTATGAGAAATGCAAAGAGTTTCTGGCAAGTATGTTAAGTTTTTTGTCTGTATGTGTTTGTTTTCCCAAAGTGTTTGAACCTCTGGGGATTGGAGCTCAGGCTGGGCGATCCAAGTGTTCTGGTCTCCAACCAGGGCCAAGTGTTTGCAAGTCAAAAGGTTGCCAAAGGAAAGCTATGTTTGCTTCCAATGGGCAGCTTGCAATTGGTGGAGGAGAGTAAGCTCATGAAGGGCCAAGTCTACATAAAGTGTGGCAACTTGGGCAGCCATCATGTCTATGTGATTCATGCCTTCAAGTGCGACTTTACCAAGGAGACTGGGATCTTCAGCCCTTTCTCGTTTGTGAAGCAAGCTACAAATGATGAGGAGGGCACTATGGCAAAGCAGATGGTGAAGCATGGGAGTTTGCAGATTCCATGTTATGTGAACAAGAAGCAGGTGGAGAAGGGCACTCGGTTGTTTCTGGATCCTCCAGAGCCTGACACCACTGCCTCCAAGAAAAGGAAGGTAGTGAAGTAGAAGTGATTTGTGCTATAGATTGCATTTTGACTTTGCAAGGCTGAAGCCAAAAAAGGTTTGCCTATACAGGTTATTGCTAGGTCAAATGCCAATGAACTAGTGCAAGTTCATTTGTGAAACTGGCAGCCTTTAGAGGCTGGTTCTTCAAGCTTATTGCTATAAGAATAAGCAAACAAATTCAATCTCTAATCTCCTGCTGCTTTGCCTCCCAAGGTTAGAAGTAGCTTGACCAGCTGTTGAGCAACGCAGGTCTCTGATGTCACCTGCTTGGCATACAGAGGTGGGCCTCAAGTGATGCTTAGTGAGAGCCTCATCCATATAGATGAAAACCAAAAAAAATGGCTCAAATTCAAGGCTAGCAGCCACACATTGACCAAATGTGTGCTTGGTCACTTGAAAGAATACAAAAGTGTCAAGAATCCTTCACTTGCTGCATCACCACAGGTGAAAGCAATTCAGGACCTGATCAAGGCAGCAGTTTCCAAGCATGATGAAGGAGAAACAAACATTTTTGAAGATGATCATGAGCAAGCTTCCACCTCCCTAGAAAAGGGCAAGCCAACCAAAAAAAAGATGTTGCGTACAGCCCCTGACACAGTGGATGTCATGCTGGGTGATGCTTGTGTGACCTTCAAGACACCAAGCAGCTGGAAGGAGGTGATACTTGTACCTTTGGAGCCTGGCCCTTTGACATTGGTATGTGATTGGATCATGCAAGACATTGGGATTTGTCTGAGCCAGAAGAGGCGAAATTACACTAAGTCTGGCAACTTTAGCAAAAAAGCCAGAGTAGACAAAGATGATGACAGTTCAGAATGACTGAGCTGGACAGCTGGCCTAAGTGAAAAAACAAGCTACATGTGTGTATGTTTAGCCTATGCAGGCTGATGCTTTGGCCAATGCAGGCCCATGCTTAGCCTATGCAGGCTCATGCTTGGCCTATGCAGGCTCATGCTTGGCCTATACAGGCTCATGCTTGGCCTATGCAGGCTCATGCCCAGTGATAATGCCATTAAGTTCACAGCCAATGAAGGCTTCACATATATTGTATATAGGATCCAGCTGTTGCTTTTGCAGCAGTTTTTGCTCAATGTCTGCCAAGATGGAGGCAGCACTAACCTGGCAGGCCTTGTGCCAGGTGTTTCAAGAGCGAGCCAATGTTCTGTTTGTATCCTGGCTTTTTAATTCTCCAAACAAGTTTGCTAGTTTCAGCCAACATAGCAATACATGCCTCATCCAAGGCAGCTGACCAGGAGGGGATCAGTGTGCCACCAAAGCACTCTGACCAGGAGTGTCTTGCATTGCTATATTTAGAGTTGTGTTTTTCAATTGTTCATTTGTGACAAAGCCTTGACTGAAGCCATCTGGCTGTTTACTACATAACCAAGCAAAGTGCAAGTGTGTGTGTGTTGTCTGCAGGAGGCACCAATGAAGACCGAGCAGCACTGGGACACTTGGTCACCTGACTGGGGAGGAGACACAGTCCAGGGCTTAGCAAACTAACCAAACAAAACTGTTTATTTCAGACAGCCAATACAGGCTCATGCAATAAAGCCATTACAGGCTGATGTCTTTAAGCCACTACAGGCTGCTGCAATCAGGCTACTACAAGCTAATGCAATTAAGCCATTACAGGCTGATGATATTTGCACTCAAGCAATTCCATGCTTACAAAACACACTGATGAATTTTTTCATTGAGGAACCGCCTTCACCAGATGGAGTGCGACTACCAGAAGAACCGGTGGCACCAAAGCATGAGCCAGAAGATACAGAGGAATCCATGCAACCTAAGCCAAAGAAGAGAATGAAAACAAGCCTTCTCAAACCAGTTGGGATGGAAACTGTTCTTTGATTAAATGTGATCACATACATTTTTATTTTTTGTTTATGAAAGGTGCTTGTGTGCCTAGCATGCTCACATTGTTTTTGTACAAGGTTAACCTTGGCCCACATGCACAGGCTATGGAATCTTCACCAGTCAAGCCTGCTGATCCTGGACCATCGAAGCCTCAAGGTACACAGCAACCTCCTGAAGCAGCTGAACCAGTTAAGTCCCAGGCAGCACCACAACCTGCTGAGCCAGCTGTACCAGAAGTGAAGCCTCAAGGATCCCAGCATCGTCCTAAACCTACAGTGCAGCCTCAGGGTGCTGCGAAGCCAAATGAACCAGCTGGACCTCCACCTGTGCATGCACAGACTTCTGGTTGGACAAAGGTGGATCCTTTGACAGAGGCAATCAATGATTCGACTGCAGCAGGCTCTTCCAGTGGACAGTCATGGTGTGATATGACTTGTGGCTATGATGAATATGGAACATGGTGGGAGAGAGATGGCTATGATGACAAGTTGTGGTGGTTCAAGAAGGATCACGAGTCTTGGCGCAGATGGAGGGACCAAAGTGCACCTTGTCTTTTAGTATTGTTTTGTTGTTTTGTGAGCCTTATGGATTTGGTTATATGAGCACCAAAAGATTTTGATCCATTGGTATTTGATGTAGTGTTTTGTGGTATTGCAGGATCCTGATGACTACAAGCAGACTGGTTGGCAAAACAAAGCACTTGCCCTAGTCCACATGCATCTCAAGGGCAACACTGCCAATCTGAACTTCTACCTGGACAGGCTGTCAGAGCATCATGCTTTGGAGAAACCACTTGCAAAGTTGTCAAGAGCCTATCAAAAGGAAGGTGTTTCAGTGTACAGGAAATACATTTAGTTTCACTCACTGGCCACCTGTGACAGCACAAAGCTCTATGGCAAGCAGAAAAAATAGTTATAGCTTTTACAAGCTCAAAGATCTTTAGCCTGTGCAGGCTCATAGCTTAGCTTATGAAAGCTTATGAAACCAAAGAAAAGTATATAACAATAGAAGTTTTGGGCTCAATGTTCACATGCTCAGGTGACAAACATCATATATAAATCAAATCTTAAAAAATAGCGATTTTTTATTGTCAATTTAGAATTTTAAATTGAAAATTAAGGATTTTGATTTTCAATTTAGTATTTTAAATTGAAAATCAAAAATC
>CAXAMN010024084.1:770865-782603 GCA_963970005.1 Durusdinium trenchii | reverse complement strand
ACTAGGGGCTCCTGGCATCGCTACTAGGAGCAAGAACGCTACTAGGGCCCCTGGCATCGCTACTAGGAGCAAGAACGCTACTAGGGGCTCCTGGCATCGCTACTAAGCCGTGGTTTTGTTTCCGTCGAGCCGCCTTGCGCAAACTTTTTGGGCCTTTGCAGAACAGTTCAAGTTTGGATCCTCTGCATGACGTGGTGAATATTTCCCCCAACCGTTTGTTCTCACGGTAGTTACAAAGTCCCGGTGTTGATCCAGGCGCAGTGAATCATGAACTTTGGACACGTGGTTGTTTTTTGCTGTTGGAGAAGTCTCAGCCAAAATCATCGTTTTTTTTGTGTTGCCAGGATACTATTTTTTACCACCACGCTCACCCCTGGCCTGTGTCCAAGGTATGAGCCGTTCTCTTTGGAAGCCCACCTTGCCGAGTGGGCTCGACTCAGCTTGCTGGGGCGTGACGAACATTTTGTTCGGGACAGCCAGGTTGTTTTCTCCATGCACCTGGACCCACGGCACAAGATTGTGGACCACAAGGTTGAAGCGATTTATTTGTTTTTGTATGACCACCAGAGCTGTGGCTACCGGATGGTGGCCTTCGAACCTTAGCGCCGTGTATGATTTGGCCTGCGAGAAACTTTGGTATGTTTTGTTGAAATCATACAGACAAGCGTTTTCCAAATGAGACTGAAGTTGTATTCTTTTTTTGAAGTTTCTCCGGATAGCATTGTTCGCTGTCCGAGTTTGGACGGTCGCAACCGGTTTGAAGCTTCTGCTTCAAGCAGGGTTTGGAGACTTTTGTTTCAAGCTTGTGTATCCCACGCCGCATCTCAGCGACGGGGAAGAAGAGTGAAAGTAAAGGGCCGACGCTAAGTGGGTCGTCGGTGAAAGACATCAGCATCGGAGACGCTTCTGGGCGTCGTGCGAACGCGCTCTTTGTTTCAACAAGAGCCAGCTGCTAGTTCGGAAGGCGTCGCTTGCTGCCTAAACTTGGAGGGCCAAGGGCTTTTGAATCTTGCTCCCGTCGGCTCATGACCAGCTTGAGAGAGACTTTGTTGTTAAATTCCTGATAGCATGCAGATACCTCGTTTCAAGCAGAGACTGAAGCCGCTTTCGTTTTGTGAAGTCTTTCCAAGAGCCAGATGGTAGTTCGGATGGCATTGTTTGCTGTCCAAAATCGGAGGGCCGGGCTTTGGAATCTTGCTCCCGTGACCTCATGACTCGGCCGGTTTGAACTGAAAGTAACTTTGTTATATGTTATGTTGCTACATGCTAGATATCGTACAGACGGCCCTTGTCCAAGAGAAACTGAAGAGGCCACTTTCTTTAGAGAAAGCTGCTACATCGAATGGCGTTGTTTGCTGTAAGTTCGGAGGTCCGGGTTTTTGAATCTTGCTCCCGTGACCTCATGACTCGGCCGGTTTGAAAGAAGCTTGGTTATATGATATGTTTAGATATCATACAGAGCCCTTTAGAAGAGTGAAGCTGCTTGTTTTGGGATTTTCTTAAGAGCAGGCTGCAAGTTCAGATGGTATGGTTGTTCGAGTTACAAGTTCGGACAGCAATGCTCGGCCAGGTTTGCTGTCCAACAGCGGCGCCGGCTCCCAGTTTCCAGTCAGGAGGTTACAGCAAGCGCCCTGAAGTTTCTCACAGCGAACGTGTGCCAGTGGAGCACACGCACAAGCCTTAGGGGAGAGAGAGAGAGAGAGAGAGGGGAAGAGAACACGCAAACAATCACAACCACCAAGACACAAAGGCTCAGAATAGGACGACACAAAGCCGCCTGTGTTGGCCACGATGAATTCCGATGAATATCAGGAAGGATGGATTTTGTGCCAAAAGATGTTACATATGATGCCAGGATATTGTGTTGAGGGACCACCCTGCCGGGATTGGTAAATTGAAGTGATGTTTTTGATAGCCATGAGGGGCGATCCGGTTAAATGCTGCTCATGACGAGCAGCCGATATTTGCATCAAACATTTTACCAGATCAGTTTTTACGTTCGGATTTTTCTTGTCATGCGGAAAGCTTTTGCTCCATTCACCACAGTACAGCTCAATGGTTGTAGTCGATCCAGTTATCATCCGCTCACGGCGAGCAGCCGATATCTGCATCAGTTCGATGCCCCGCCGTGGACATCACCTCAAAATATACTTCAATTATAAATTGCCTTTCCTTTTCAGTTATTCTGTTCGGTGCGTCAGTTCGGAGCGAGCAGCCGATATCTGCATCAGTTCGATGCCCGCCGTGAACATCACCTCGAGATCAAAATACTTCTTATATATTGCCTTTCCTTCTCTTCTGTTCGGCGCGTCCGCTCACAGCGAGCAGCCGATATCTGCATCAGTTCGATGCCCGCCGTGGACTTTAAATACTTCTTATAAATTGCCTGTCGCGCAAGTAGGACCATCCCGTGACACGGAACAAGACTTTGGACTGGACAATCTACGCTTGGATTCTCTCACGTGGCTCATGCGCCAAGGTCGCAGAGCATCGTTATGGCCATGTGCGGACCCAATCGACATAATTGAAAGTCGAGTGTGCATGTTGTTTGATGGTGACCTGGCTCGTTGCGACTCGGTAGTTCGGTTTGATGCAAGTCATTTTTCAAACCCTTTGCCACGCGTGGCTTAGATTTGTTTCTGTGGTGCCACATCGAGACAGATTTGTCTCGCGTCGTTGTCAGTTGACCTGCTTGCTACATCCGGTTGCAGTTTCTTTGAGACTGTTGTTCAAAGCAGTTTTTTTTGGAAGCTTGCGTGTTTGCAAGCTTCTATATCCTATGCCGACTCGCGTCGTGGTGACCGGGAAGAAGACTGAGAGCAAAGGGCCAACACTGTCAGACGAGAAGCGGGTCGTCCAGCTGAAAGACATCAGCGTTGGAGACGCTTCTGGGCATCGTGCGTTGGACCCTCTTCGAGTGGCATCGCTGAAGCAGCTGTTTCTTGATGGTTGCTACGGGCAGAGCCGCTCCTTGCTACGGGGCCCAGGAATTGTCAAGGACCGCTTGGATTCTGATGTGCTTCACATTTTGGAGGACGGCAAAGCCACCATTGTGGCGTTGAAAGAATGCCAGCAGGCGCCAAGTTTCAATACAACGTCGTTTTCCTTTCCTTTTGTTATCCAGAGTATAGAGCATGAAGCTGTTGGCTTTTCTTAATCAATTACAATGAATGATCGCTAGGCTTCTTCCAACAATCCCTTCTACAGCACTTTGCTTCCCAAGTTTCCTAGGTGCCTTTCCCCTGGAGCACAGACGTTAAGTTTCCAAGCAAGTGATTCACTTCAGGCTATACTTCAGGCAAAAAGGGCACATATATGTTCTCAAACACCCATCCACGACTCACAGGTTTACCAACAATTGGTGGACGAGGCCACATCGAAGTCAGGCTCCGAGAACATCAACCTTGCATCCTTCCCGGAGAATTTGATCTCAGTGGTAACCACTGGCATTGCCGTGGATGTGTGGGCCTGGCCAGCTGAGTACGATCGAGACAACCACATCCTTTGGGAATGCGAGAGGCACGAGCACGAGAACCAGAACTATCGTCCTCATGGCATTTTTCAGAAGATTGAGATCGTGCTTGGTGTGCGGTCCCGTGTGGTCGGCGGTGATTGGCAAGCAACTACGAAGCGTATCCTTGATGTTTTGGGCCCGCAAGCTCGCAGCAGGGTGTCTCGCTGGACGCGTGTTCCTCGGCGCGGACACAGGCACACGCCCCTTTTTTTGCAGGAGTTCGCAATTCACGCAACATTTTCTGTTTCATGTGTCTCACCTACGCTGGCAGTACTCGATCATAGTGAGCTCGGTAACTCACCGCGCTGATTCATGTCCTGACGGTTTGCATTTTCCCCTACCGAGGCAGCAAAAAACTTATGGCCAGAGACGTTGCAATTCTTGAAGGATGCAGACGGGGTGTTGGATTGCCACATTTTTGACAATCCTTTCTTCGTTGGCTCTCCTGGTGAGAAACTCCCTGTGGACTATTCAAAGCTGGCGCTTGAGAGGCTCCAAGCAGATTTGAAGAGTGGGAGGCAGGTGACCGGAGACATCTTCAAGGACCATTTCTGTGGTCCGCTTCGGCAGCTGTTTGGCAGCAATTACATGGTGACCAATGTCGCATGTGTAGTCGAGCCGTTTTGAGGGAACAAATTCTGAATTAACAATGTTTCAGAAAGCGCGACTCATAAACTATAGGATTCAGAAACTAAACCCCCGTATCTATATGGACTGCGCTCAAAAAGCTCTACTCAAAAGTTATAGATAAACGTAAACTTTTAAGGTTGGAGATGTGTTTTAGGTCTTTGTTTAGAAGCGGGCCCCCAGCAGACTATGGTGATACAGCAAGGCAGCGCTAGATTGGCACTAGGTTTCTTCATAACAGGATAAGCAAGCAGGAAAAAGAAGAAACAAGCAGAGAGCGGGAAAAAGAAGAAGCTAGACAAGAGAAAGGAAAAACAAACAACAAGAAGAAAAAAAACAGAAAAGAATGCGCAACAAGAAGAAGACAAACAAGCAGGAAAAATAAGAATCTGACAGCTAGGATAAAGAAATCGCCGGAGATTTTTGCGGCTGGCGCTAGATCCGCGCGAGTACCGCGTGAGACGACGGTCCACTTCTTGAGTCAGCTCGTACGTCCTGCCTATGTCGTTCTGAAGATTTCTGAGAACTAAAAAATTGGAAACAACTGCAGAAGTCTAGCAGCAACAACAACAGCTCCAGCAGCTCAACAGGCCCCTGAAAAGGTCCGCGCTAGACACCCCTCACAGTTTTTGCAGTTGACATGCCTTCATTTTCAACATTCCTGTGGTTTGAGTGTGGTTGGAGTTTGAAAGAGATTTACAAGCGGGCCCTAGAGTCACCATTTCGGGAAAAGACATTTTGGAAACCAACCATATACGATTCAGAAACAAAGCCCCCGAAACTATGGTTCAGAGGCAAAGATTTTTGCAGGTTCGAATCGTAAGTGAATCGTAGATTATGAATCAGACTATAGTTTCCAAGTCATAGCTTACCTTGGGGCAAAGTATGCTGAAGGTTCGAATCTAATTGAATAGTAGGTTAGATTTTAAATCAGACTGTAGTTTCCGAATGTTCCCGAATCATATTTTCCGAATCCGCCTGCAGTTTCCGAATCATAGTTTCCGAATCCGTCCTTGACTGTTTTGAGGGGTCAGATGTCGGGTAGCCTGGATCGATAAATGTTGTGAAAGTGGAAACCACTGTGCAAATTCAAGTCGACCAGTGAGGATTGCATTGTGGCACACGCAGCTTCTGAAGACTTTTGGAAAGATCGCAGAATGCCCCGCTGTCGAGAGAGTGGTCACACACCTCAGATCTCCACGAGGCCTCAAGCAAGTGCATGCTTTGATGCTTTCGGCCACACCTTTACATGGACGCAGTGACCAGGATGTCGGAATCCAAGAGTGCTATACTTTGGTATCTGAACTCAAAAAGGTCAAAGCCAAAGGCGTTGAGGGCAGCAATAGCAGTATTAGCCAAGCTGCAAATGATGCCGCTGGTGAGAAGCAGTCTGAGAGTGGTTTGAAGCAGGAAGATGATGCCATGGATGGTGGCGTCATGTTGTTGGACACGGTTGACAGCGCCGAGTGTGACCCAGTGCAAAAGGCTATCCAGCAAGCCGCTGAGAAACAGTTTGACGGAATCAGGTGGTTCCAGAAGCTGAGCGAAGTGGAAGCAGCTCTGTCTGCCACTGTCTTTCCGAACTGGCATGTGTTGTTCGTTGTGGATTGCTATACATCCAGGCCGAAAGTATGCATGGAATATTTGAAATCAATCAAGGCCTGGACCGATGCGGCCAAAATCAACACATTCAAGGTGGCCATTCCCATTGGCCGACGCTTCGACCTACTCGACCGGGTAGATCAAAAGCTGAGAGAGCTTTGGCCCAAAATGGGGGTCTACACAATGACGCTGTATGCCCAGGACAACCAGACCGTGCGTCAGCGCTGCACCTACGTTTGTGTTGTCGTGGTTGGCAAAGATGCATCCAACACAACTATTCCAGTGTCAGCGCCATTGTCCAAATCACGAGCTAAAAAGCAAGAGGGCTTGCGCATGCGCTGCATGAAGCGCGATTGCCAGTTCAGATCGGCGGCCGAGCTCGCTCGTTTGCTCCCAGAGGACCAGGTTCCGGACCCAGGGTGTGAAATCGAACCAGATGATTGCGAATGCGCTGACGACGCAGCCTTCGAAGAAGACATGGACGCAGAGGGCGCCAAAGACATGATGGAGGAGGATAGAAACTATTTGATTGATTTGTGGTGCTTTTCTCGCCCGGAAACATGGTACACCGGCCTTCTGAACATCCTGGGTGCAACCCAGGCTCAGATGGTTGTGGTGGCTTCCACCACTGCACACCCTTCAGCTGCAGTGGCTGCTCGGAACGTGAATTTGCCGGTCTTCTTTGTGGTGGACCGTGTTTCTCATCACAGTTTCAAGCATGGAGAGGCCATTGCCATGCAGCGCTTCGAGGACACCTGTCTGTTGTTTTGTTGCAGTGAAACTTTCTTGGAATATGGGACAGACGAGCAACGTCTATTTTGACACGATGGTGCACGGGCGATGTGATCTTTTTCTTCATTCTTTATCAATATCTTCGGCAAGCTCTTCTGTTGCCTTTGCCTCATCTTCTTGTCTGCCACCGCTTAGAAAGACTAGAGTGCAAAGGCGCTCGCGTAGGCATCTGTAACATCGTGACGGTTCACGTAGGTTCGCGTAAGAACCCTTTGCAGAAAAGTCTGCCCTGGGAAGCCTCCCGCGCACGCTCCCCAACAGTGTATAACCCAAGAGCATCCCAAAAAACACTGTTCAGATGTCTCTAATTTGTGCGCCATGTTTGTAGATTACACCATAAATGGAAAAACGCTTCGCGTGGAAGTAGTGAGACATAGTCAGCCCCAATGCAAAAGACGTCGCTGGACGCCGTTGGATTCACCAGCATATGTGCCCCGCAGGTCGGTGGCCTACGCTCACAACACACAGGCCCCAGTAGGAGTACACAGTTCCCCTTCAACCACCAACTTGACCAGGTAGATATACACTCAGACATTGCACTGTTCAATCACAAGGTGTGGGGTTTTTTTTCGTTGTTATTGGCAAGGTCAAACCTTGGCTTGGCCCTAGAGAAAACTAACGCCTGCCTCACTGCTCATTGATCATTTGGAATTCTTGAAAGTCTTGTCAAACAAACGCCAGGATACTCTCCTCAGGCAGCCGTAACCTGTTTTTGCTAGGACCATGCCAGAGCGGCCGGCGTTGGAAGAGACTCAAAGAAGAGGTTGCTTCCTGGAGACCTGCCCCTGATCCAGGGGCCCAGTGTGCCTCCTTCCTGCATTGAGTTGACAGATGTGACCGTCAGCCCAGATGATCCATGGTGTGGCTTGGATGTGGCCCACAATTCGTGTGAGACGCGGGTGCCTTTGCAGGTTCAGAAGGATCTCGAAGAGTATGATTTGTTCCTGTATACAGAAGCTTCCGGGGCGCGGGGGCTTGGCACCCGGGCAGGCTTGAAGGAAGGCCAGCAAATTGCACTTTGCCCTTCTGTTATTTTCACGTCCCTTGGCAAAGCCACTTCTTTCCTGAAGAGTGGTGCCAACGGCTTTTTGGCCAGCGCTGTTGTGAGGATCACAGAAGTTCCTGTTCATGGAGAGGCAACGACTTTGTTTTGTTGCCTGACAGGAGCTGCGCGGTACTGTGCTGATTATGTTGGAATCCGAAAGTTTCCGAATTGCAAGTTCCAGTTCTACGGTGCCAATGGCCCTTCTCCTGGCATGCTCCGCTTGGTGGTTTCAACTCCCAATGGAAGAGGCATCGCTCCGGGCCAACCATTATTACTATCCTTTGGACCGGACTACACCCATGGCTGGGGCGGCCATGGGTGTAATCCGGAGGACGGACCAGAGCAGAAGCGGTTCCGTGGAGCTTTGGATGCACTGTTTGAGAAAGCTTGTGTGCTCGAAGACTCTTCCAATTCGGATGCAACCAGTGTGCCGAAGCCACGGGGGCCGGCCCCAAACCAAACGGATTCTGCGCCAAGTGCTCCAAAGCCAACAGGACCAGAAACTACGAAGCCAGACCCTCCTTCCAAGCCGGACCCTCCCAAGCCGGACTCTTCCAAGCCGGACCCTTCCAAGCCTGATGGTGGAAAACCAGAGGTGAAACCAGATGCGAAGCCACAAGGCCAGGCTCCCAAGGTGATCGATGTGGTCGAGATCTCTGAGCCTCCTTGCCGCATTTGGCTACAAGACTCCGAGCCGCCGACTTTGCACATCACTTCTACGCATTCTGCAAACAAGCGTATTTCCAAATGGACTGTGCTGAAAGTTTACAAGGACGGCGGGTTGTGTGCTCATGTTGTGTCTTTTCCCCGCCTCCCAGCAGGGTTGTTAGGTTTTAAGAGTGGTTCCCGCTCACGCCCCTCTCCGTTGCTAGATCACAATTGCAGTGGCACTCAGACCTGAACCACGAGCCAAATGCGTAATTGCCAGACAGACTTCAACCATCCGCTACGGCAAGAATATTATTCGATAGAGTGTCAGACAGAATGCCGGATAGAAACTCATAACAATGGAAGCATGAATGGCAGAAGATTGCCAGATACAATTTCAGGCCAATGACTCTTGCGAGATAGTCGGGTGATTGCGCTGTTGTCTCGGAAATTGTTGCTTCACTACACATGTCAGCTCACATGGCCCGAGTGTCAAGCAGTATGCCGCATCAATCGCTGTCAATGTGTATTGTTCCTGAAATTCTTAGCCGCCGGTTTGGAGAGGGTCATTCTTTGTTTTAGCCCGACCAGGATGGGCGAGCTGGTGCCGCACTTACGGTCCCAGCGGATTCCGTGCCGTACACGGTAACGATGAAAACGACCGTATTCTCGGCAGACCTGAATGAATGCTTGAGTTTGCGAGAATTAGCGAAGAAGAAGGGTGCAAGCCAGATCTTCGGCTACAAGCCGTTTGTTGCTCTCGGCGGTGGTGGCGCCAGTACGACCCTGGAACCCAAGTATGAGTGACTTGGTCACAATTTGCAAGTCTCCTGTGTTGTGCCGGCCTAGACCCCAAGCGGGCATGAACAAATCAAGAGCTGTCATTGTAGGTTCATGATTTCCCAAAGCTGCAGATCATGTCAACATGTAAATGTAATGTCAACATTTTGTCGCGCCAACATGTCGCAATGTCAGCGTGCTGTCATGCTTGCCAAAAGGCATTGCGCAATTCGTCTTTTTTAGCTGGCACACTGTGATGACGCGAAAACAGGTCATCTGACATCGTGAGCTTGAGGCCCAGCAAGCCACTTACATGCGATCCAAGCAACCAGACACCACCAGAGACAGCTGGACACAAACGGCGACCAGCCAAAAGCATGCGACCCAAGCAACTAAACACACCGAGAGGCAACGGGACACAACTTGGAGACAACTGGAGGCAAGCTGGAGACAACTGCATACAGGCCAAAACAAGGCGACCCAAGCAACAAGCCACGACCAGAGACAGACCCAGCAACCGATACAGCAAAAGAAACGACCGGAGACAAGCCAAAGCCCAAGCAACCAAACGCAGCTAGCGACAGCAGAAGACAAGCTGGAGACAATAGGATGCAGGCCCAAACCAAGCGACCCAAACGACAAGAGACAGACCCAGCAACCGATACAGCCGGTGACAACCATAGACAGGGCAAAACCCCGCGACAGACAAAGACAAAAGTGAAGACAGCCAAAAGGAAACAACCGGAGACATTTTAAACCAAGCGACCCAAGCAACCAAACGCAGCTAGCGACAACAAGCTGGAGACAACATGACACGGGCCAAAACCTAGCGGCCCGACCAGGCACAGCCAGAAACAACCGAAGACAATGCCAATCATGCAACCCAGGCACGCCACCCTGTCAAAGGAGCGAGAACATCTCACACGCAGGTACACTTGTTCGCTGGACAATCGGCATTCTGGGTTTGAGAGGCCAAGAAAGCAGGTACACGAGGTTCTCTCGCACTTGGTTTTGAGTTTGTCGCTTTAAGGAAGAAGATGTACTTCAATGTCTCTGACGAGCTTTGCAAAGTCCGTAGTGCCATTGCTGCGGCTGAGCAGGATGTGGGCTTGCTTTGGATCTTCACTTTTGTGGCCAAGGCTTGGGTCATTTGAGTCTGAAAGAGAGTGTTCTATGGGCGAAAGATGCGGAGGTGGACGAGACATGCCGTTAGTCACACATGAAATTTTCAACGGGCAACAACTATACATGTTGAGCAGGTCAAAGAAACTTGCACGTGTGAGGTGGGGGCGGAAGTTCCTAAAGTCACTAAATAAAAGGAAGCCTAAAGCTGTCTTTGTATGTGAATTTGCCTTTGTTTTGACTGTCTCTCAGACAATATACCAGCATAGACCCCAGACAGCTTCAATACGCTTCGTTTAGACCAATATTAGTCAAAAAACGATTTCTTGGTACGCCCTACCTTCACCCCAAGAGCAAACAGCTTCATCAATGAATGTTTGTCGGCGTTGACATCGCTACTTGTTCGGCCACACTCCTCTCCAGTAAACCGGGCCACAGAGACCAGCCACAGAGTTCAGGGGCCCGGCCAAGACAAGGACAAGGGGAGGACAAGACTCGGACACAGAGCCGGGCCACAGAGCCCAGCCACAGAGTTCAGGGGCGCGGCCAAGACAAGGACCAGCCACAGAGCCCAGCCACAGAGGACAAGAGGAGGACAAGGCCTGGACACAGAGCCCAACCACAGAGGACAAGAGGAGGACAAGGCCTGGACACAGAGCCCAGCCACAGAGTTCAGGGGCGCGGCCAGTGTGGCCAGCTCTTTTTCTTCCTAAGATAGAACCCCAACAGTAAACTGTTTGGGGAAAAACTGTCTTTGTGTTTGCAACCAACCTGGCCAGATTGCCTGTGAAAACGGTGCATGTCGTCTGTCAAACGCGGGAAGTCCATGTGAGGCTCTACGTTGCTCTACCCTACTCCGCCCTAGTCTACCTTGACTTGGTTACTTCACTTTGCTTGTCCCTGTCGGTCTGACTGTCCAGCTATTTCAGATGTCCGTAACGCGAAAGTTTCTCTTCTAAACTCCTTTGGGTTGAAGATCTTCACTCTTGTCAGAGTGACACGTTGTCGCCTTTTTTGGAAGGAAACATCATTGCAGCCACAGGGCGTTGCGCTGGTGTCGAAGAAGCAGTTGCAGCTGAACGCTAAGACCACGCGCCAGTTGCTGTGAGTGGAAGCCATAATAACCTCATGACTCGGCTTGAGAGGAACAGAGGAGGAGACTAGATAGAAAGAACACGAATGACAAGAAGTTTGTTACATAATCATATTTTTGGCGTAGTATCATACGGACAGTTTTGTAATTCAAAGAGCGACTGCACATAGTGAGCTTGCGAGTCAGGGTTGCGCTGGCTTCTTTTTGTGACTGGCAGATGGAGATTGCCGTCGTGACCTGCTGGCTCGGCCTGACAGAAACTTAGCAAGGAGTCTTTCATGTGATATCACACCTTTTCAAAAGAAGCTGCTATATGGTGAGCTTGTGAGCCAGGGAGGGGTGTGGTGGCCCTATGTTGATCGGCAGTGGAGAGATTGCCATCGTGACCTTTTGACTCGGTTTGAGAAGAACTTTTTGTTATAGAGTAACGATGTTGAGAAAAACTTTGCTATTATGTAATGATGTTTCTGGTGCGATGTCATATGATATCATATGATATCATACGGACAGCCCTT
>CAXAMN010024084.1:713489-765351 GCA_963970005.1 Durusdinium trenchii | reverse complement strand
CAAACCGGCTCGCCGCGTTCGCAGGGCGGTCCGTGGGAGACTTCGCCTCTTCCGACCGCTCCGAGCGAATCAACCAAACTCCGAAGCGGTACCTGGTGGAGACCTTTCTCTGGCCGTGGTTTTGTGGTGGAAAATGTGCTTTGAGGTCCCCCCAAGAAGCCTGTGTTGGTCAATCTGTGCCAGCAAAAGGCTCGAAATCGTCTTCTACAGTGAGCGCATCTAGATAACCCTCATGTTCAAAGGAGTGTTAATTTCAACCGATGGAAAACAAATCATCACCACCAGCCGTGTCCTTTTCATATTGATTTTTGACCCTCACGTTTAAAGGAGTGTGAACAGAAGCTGTGTCCCAACCATGGATTTGGCATTCGATTTGAACTTTGCCACCGACGATGCAGAAGATGCATCGCAAGCTGCGGAATTAGATTCTTTGCTACGCAGCGTAAACAGTGATGATCCTCCTGGCGCTAGCCATAATCACAATCGCTCTGACGTTGGCGGCCTTGATTTGGAACCGCTGCTTGACATTGAAGAGGGTGGTGCACCTGCAGAAACAAGTGGCTTTGATTTAGGTTCTGCTTCTGACGACAACGAATCTGAGTGGAAGCCAGGGCTGAACGTTGGCAACTTTATTCGGAGGGTCAAGGATCCGCTTATACAGAGCAGTGCCAGGTCATTTTGGCTAACGTGTACTGTTCGCTGAGCCGACTTCCCAGCAAGTACCTGAGAGAATTGTGTGGTCAGCTTTTGCCGCTTGATGCTGCGAGAGTACGTCCATGGGCTTTGCAAGCTGCAGCGCAACTGACGAGAGTGGCTGGCAACACGATAGGGTGCATTTGGGACAAGCTAAAAAAATCGTCTTGGCGCCCAAATACCCCGAGTGCTAACCTGAAGGGCGGTTTAAATACGGAAGCTGAACCGTCGTCTAGGCGAGATGCAGATCAAATTCTGCGTCTATTGGTGACAGAGTCCATTGCAAATGCGAGTGCTGGATTGACAGATGCAAATCTTTTTCGATGTTTGCAAAGGGCGAGGCTCCGAGCCGAAGACATAGGGGACAAGTACCACTCTTGGGAATTTGCTCGGCTCACTGAATGGCTGGCCTGCCGCGCTATCAGAGCGCTAGATGCCGTAGAGTTCCATGCGCCTTTGAAAGGCCTGGGTGTCCCCACCCACTTTTCGATCATGTGGGACGGGGTGAACTTGGGCGCCACTTCATTTTCTCGGCACGAAAGTCTTTGCGTCATCGCTTGCAACATGGTATCGGCTTCCAGTGGGCGACTTCACCCGCGGCTGCTTGCTGCGCCTAGCCTGGGATGGGATCATGGTGGCCCTGCCCAGGCGGAACTGGTCCGCCGCAGCTTGGCCGGGCATGAAGCCGAGATTTCGTCAGAGGTGTGCAGCCGGAGGCTGTCGGCTTTGGGTGGCGATGGTGCCATTGTCCGGGGGGGGTGAGTCGGCCAAGCACCAATCAACTAAAGCTGCGGAGCTTCTTTGGGCGAAGCTGAACCGGATAGATCCTCCCGTAGTGCATTGGGACCCATATCATCGTGAGGAAGCGGCTCGCAGACACGCAGCATCTGAGATACCGATGGTGCAAGAACTGTTCGACTTGTCGGCTGTGGTATCGAGTCTGCCCCACGGCGACGTAAACAGACTCAGAAGTTGTTTCCCTTTCAATGGGTATTGTGGGAACCTAACAAGATTGCTTCAAAGTTGCAATACATTTCATATGCCTCTTAAGCGCTTTCTCTCCCAGGTTCGGCTGTGGAAGCGGGCGGGTGGTTGCCCGGGCAGCTGCAGACATAGTTGGCGCCCACTATGTCAAGGTTCCACGGGCTTCAGGGACAAGATCAATGGTGAGTTTGCAAGGCTGAGCGCGAAGCTGACAGAGTTTGTTTCGTTGTGAGAAGTAGTTTTGCCCCACCTGCCAGGGGAGGGTGAGTGGAGCATCCTTAGACAAAGGGTTTCAATTCCCCGAGGAAATGAATGAGGGAACAGAAGGGCGAGTGAGTCCGAAAGAATTGAAGGTGTTAATCACAGGTGTTTCAAGCGCTCAGAAATCGCTGCGGCGGCGGCGAGCTCAGCAGCAAGAAAATGGGTTTGTGGGGAGTAGCGTGCAAACCACCATGGAAGCAAAAAATCCAATTGGACAGGCTGGTCAAAAGTTTCAGTTGCAAGTGCAGGAATGTGCGTCCACATTCCCTTCCGGCTGAATCCCATAGCTTCGTTGGCATGGCTAGGGAAACAGCCGCCATGCCCCCTGCAATTCATCTTAGGAACAGAGCGGGACACACGCACACACACACACACCACAAGGCAGTGGAAGACACACGCACATGACAGAGAGAGAGAGACACACACACACACACTTATAAATCTGTGTACGGACGATTGGGCATCCAGTCGCCGATTACCTAGGTGAGGCATGAAAACCTAAGAGTACAAGGGCAAAGGAAGAAAAGTAAAGACGCCTCTGACCATGCCGAAGTTCCAGAAACAAGAAGCAAAACGATGTGACGAGCGACCAAGGTGACGTCGGGAGCGCGCATCTGAAGACATACCTGTACCTAAACAGCCTGCAAAATCAGAAGAGGACATAGCTACCAACATTCACAATCAGGTACGTGACCCCGGCGTCCCGAGATCATATCACAGAATGCCATAGCTGTCTTCATTGGCTGCAGAACTATGACATTCCCTGCAGCCCCCCTGCATCATAAAAGAAGGTAAGTGAAAAGTGCAAAGCAAACACGTGACTCCAGTGTAGACACACGCACACAGACCACGACCAACAGCCACACATGCTCAGACAAGTGCGAGACAGAAGCGCTTGACGCATGTGGCGCCAGATCGAATCTGCCGAGGCGGGCGTCGGAACTCAACCGCGGCTAGGATATCCAATATAAAATGTCAGCAGGTATACCAGGTAGAATGTCAGAACATATGTTAGACTGCCAGAAGATTTGCCAGATGGTACGCTAGGATCAAGTTCCAGGAAGGATGTCAGAAGATATGCCAGATAGAATGCCAGAAGAAAAGTCGGAAGATGTACCAGAAAGATTGCCAGATAGAATGTCAGATGGAATGCCAGTAAGAAGGTCACAGGGCACGCCGCAAAGAATGATAGAGGCTATGTGCCAGAGAACCAGCAAGAATATCACAAGATCTCCGAGATAAAGTCAGAAGATATGTCAGGTAGAATTGTCAGAAAAATGCCGGAATGCCGGCGCTTGCCAAATGGACGGCTAGTTAGAACGACGGTTAGAATCAACACCACATAGAATGCCAGCATGAGTTTCTCCAGAGACGCGAGATAAAAAGTCAGAAGATGGAGTCCAGGTAGAATGGCAGGAAGAATTGTCAGAAAAAAGTGCCAGAACATGTCTACGAACTATGCGGGGGGAAGTCACGCCCGAGCCGCAGGCCTAGCGAACTTCGATCGGGGTTCAGCGCATTTCGGAAAGCTTCAGGGAACTGCGGGATCCGGTAACAGAAATTTCGGCGAACTTCAGAAACTAGGTAATAGGGGGAACTTCGCGGGACTTGGGGATCTTCGGCGAATGGTCTGCCTTGCTATATAGTGGAACAGCGCAGATAAGACTTTAAGGAAGCGGTCATTGCACATGAGGCCTGGATGCGCGCAGGTGCGCTTAGTGAAAGAACTCGGTTGATGTTTATGAGAAGATTGCTGCTGAACAGTTTGAGTTGTTCCCCAGATAGCGAAGCTATGGGGTTCTTGCTTCAAATAAGAATGAGCTGGCTGCGCGCGCTTTGGACACGTGCGGGTGCTGGTGCGGGGTGGAGACAGGGTGCGGGTGCTGGTTCTGGGTGCTGTCCGCTGGCTGTGGAGACAGGGTGCGGGTGGGTGCCGGTGCTGGGGTGCAGGGTGCCCGGCGCTGGAGACAGGGTGCGGGTTCTGGGTGCAGGGTGCCGGTGCTGGGTGCTGTCAGCTGGCTGTGTGCGTGGCTGGTTGCCGGTGCTGGGTGGTGTCAGCTGGCTGTGTGTTTGCCGTGTGGTTGCCTATCAGACATCATATTGTTAGGCTGCGCATACTTTTGTACGCATAAACTTATACGCGCAACATCATATGGTGCCAAGCGAAATCAGTGCATCCATATTGGTGTGCCCACGGTCATGGGCTCGTGAGTGCAGGGTGCTGTCCAGAAATATCTTTTGTATGTTTGTGCTATCTGGGGTCTACGCTGGTGCAATTTTTTTGATTGTTACAGGGTTTACGTTACGTGAGAAGAAGGCTTCAGCACTGCAAATTTTGTCCATACGCGCAGATTAGAGAGAGACAAAGCTTTTGTCGGCAGGTTCTCCGGGCGAGCTTTTGCGGAACTTCCGTGCCTACATAGCTGGCATTCACGCCCGGCTGGAATTAGTCCATGAGCGCCGGACATCCCAAACATTGAAGTCCTTGGTTGACATCTCCAGCAGGTTGACAGCTGTGGATATGGTGGCATTCATTTTGCTTTTTGACGATTTGCGCAGAGTGCTTCTACACCGCCACGGGCAACTGCAGCAAAAGTCTGGTCTGGAAATTTGGGCCTTGGAGCGGGGGACGGAAAATGTCATGCACAGCCTATCCAGCAATTCTGTGAGCACCTTGCGGTGGTGGTGTTTTTTCACCGTGCTTGCCAAGGCCTATTTGAATAGATCTGACTTGAAGAATTTGTGGGTTGCCTTGTTGATTTCGAAGCTTGGGCGGAGTTGGCCACGTTTCATTGGCAACGCGTACCATTTACTGCTTGGCACGCCAACGTTTCAGGATTGCCAGCTGCAACTTCCAGTGGACCGAAGTGCAGGGCAGAAGCATGTCGCTCCCCGGTGCCAATGTGGCTCCCGGGCTGCCAAGAATGAAGAGCCAAGAATGCCGATTAGTGTGAAGCTATTTGGGCGCAAGCGAAAGTTGAAAGTTCCGCTTTGGGTCGGACGTTCGCAGATCCCAAAGGAGACATGGAAAGCAGAAGTTGTTAAGGCCAAAAGTGTGGCCCATCAATGCCCAAAGGATGCGGACCTGGAGTTGAACTGCCGGCTGCGCACTTGGGTGCGAGATACCGATTCTGTATGTCGTGGACTCCAGGGCGTCAAAGGTTTGTTCCGTAGTTCTGGAGAAGCCCCACGTTGCTACATGCAAACGCACGATGCGTATGTGCATGGTTGCGTTGATGACGCTTTGCGGCAAATGGCTTACTTTCAACAATCTTTGGACAGAGAGTACAGGGCCTACTGGGGGGATGTGGGCGTCAGTGCCCACGTCCGTTCTTTAAAGCAAAATATGATCAAAGCATGGGATTGGGCATTCATCATTGAATCAGGGGCAGGAGACGCTCAACGGGCAGCTTTCGCGGAACTTGCTACACAGTTGCATTTCGTTTTGTCTAAGACCACATGGCCGGATTCAACTTCGTTTCCATATGTTGAGCGGACCTGGCCGACGACAGATGTTTTGGTGCGGCAATATGATGCACTGACGGCCTCTGTAGCTTTTCATGCCCGTCTGTCCCCTTACAAGGACCGCTGGTTCCCTGTGAGGAGCTACCAGGCAGGAAGCGGTTTCAATTCTTTGTTCTTTGTTCCACAGTGCCTAAATTCCACAAACTATGATTCAAAAACTTTAGCTCAAGAACGATTCAAAACCAAGATTCAGAAACAACCATTCAGAAACTACGAGTCTCAGAAACCACGGCTCAGCAATTACGATTCGAAAACCACCCCCCGAAACTAGGATTCAGAAATCACGATTCAGAAAGTATGAAAACACGCTTCAGAAGTCGAGCATGGCGGGTGGGTGGGGATGACGTGCGGTCTTCTGGTTGCGGGCACGAGGAAGAAGAAGCACAGCAAAGCCCCACAGACGAACAAGCGTATTCAACACGAGTACGCCAAACGCCTTCCTTTTGATTGAGTTGATCCCCTGGCCAGAAATTAAAGCGCCCACTAGTTGCCGAATCACAGTTTCCGAATCAAGCTACAATTTCCAATCTGGAAATTTTCGGGTCAGCCGGTATTTTCCGAATTATGGTTTCCGAAAATTTTCAACTGCAAACGGAAGGGTAGTGCACAGACAGGGTTTAGCAAAAACTTATTCTACTAACGTCGTGGAAGGCGCGTGACCTTCGTAGAACCCAAGGCTGTTCGTGGACAGTTCGTGGAATGGTGGGCCCTGCAGTAGGAGAACTGACTGCAACGAAATCCCAGAAACCTTCGCAGAACTTCGTGGAAGGTATTTTTGATGCACTAACTTCGCGCAAGCGATTTTTGCTGACCCCCTTTCTCCACACACCCTCCGATTAGCCTTCAAATTTAGTTGCCGAATCATGATTTCCGCATCTGTCCGAATGCGCCGGTCCCTGCAGGTGGAGCCACTGGTTCTGCACGGGCCTCATGTGGCAGTTCCCTTGGCGGTGCTCTTTCGAACACGGGGTGCTTCTTTGCAAACAGCTTTGGTTTGTTGCGCATTGGTTTCGAGCTTTGCTGTCGAGGGGCTCGCTGCTTTGGCAGGCATCAGTCCTGAGTGGGAAATAAGTTGCGCTTCCATCCGGAAAGCGAGGTTCGCTTCTGCCACACGTGGCCGCAAAAGGCTAGAAGGTGTCTTCACCGGGGCCGCTGGTTCCATAGCTGCTGTAGCCGTGAAAGGGAAAGGCTGTTTGGCTTCAGGCATCTCGCGGAAGACCATCCGGATTCAATGTGAGATGCTTGCTTGCGGTCTGAATGCTTTTCTTCCAATCGCTGTTGCGATACAAGGTTTTTTCCTATACTATTTGTGTATACCTCGTATTTCGTGTCATTTACGTGTGTTTCCTTCAAAATGATAGTGGCTTAACCCGCTCGACTCTTAACCAGCGCAGTCTGCATTTGACGAGGAACCGGCAGATTGACATTGGAGCAATCAGCGCCAGCTTGGATTCAGAGCAGTGTCTGCATGCTCCGCAGCACTTTGGAGTGCCCAACTTTGCCCACCCCACAGACCACAGCTGGCACGCATGCCTCGTTCATCACCACTGTCGAACACACAGCTGCGCAGAGCGCCTGGGATTGGAATTAAACACCCGTAAAGAAGCTTTGCGTATCCTATCGTGTCATTCCCCTAACCTCCTTACTCCAGGGAAATCTTCCATAGAACGCGACTGCCCAAGTTGGTGCTCCCAAACATGGCACACTTGGAACTGTCAAACTGTCACATACTGGGGAAATAGGGTGTTTCCAGGCTATGTGGGTACGACGTGGTTTTTGGGAAGGACCAACGTTTATTGTTTGCACGGAAGAAGAAGCAAAGGCTAACATGGAATATGCCAGATGTTCAACATATAGATACCTTCATTTCTGATCTTGGGATGTTCCTTTCTAGACCCAACGCATCGAACTTCTGATCTGGGGATGTACCATGTAAGACGCAGAGCATCCAACTTCTGATTTTGTGGTGTTCCATGTTTTTAGATTCCAAAGCATCCAACGTTCCGGGGGGCCCTTCCACAGTGTATCAATACTGACATAGCTCCAATCTCAGGGACGCCCACTAGCGGACGCGGCCGGTTCAGGATTTCAACGGTGTAGTGAGGTCGTTTTGCGAGCGCTGTGGGTCTTATTTGCACGATTTATTCGACCCAGAGGCCGCCATCTTGCCACACAGGGCAGTGTGCCGCCTTTTCCTGCGGCAGGCTCGAGTTCAATGCCTTGGATCAGCGCGAGATAACTTTTTGGTGGACCAAGTTTGCCGAGCGTTGAAAGAAGATCTTGGAAAGAGCGCCGTTGTCCAGAAACGGCAGGCCCGCAACCGCGAGCGAGATGGCTATGGACTTGCCACATCATTCCGCATGCAGGCTTTGCAAAAAGGATCAGAGGCTGATATCATAAACGCTGGCAGGGCAGATTGGTTTGATGCGGCAGGCGACGAGGAGTGCCTCTTCGAAGTGCCACCTTCTTTTTTGGATCTGGACGGGCAAGAGTGGGAGGCTGTGCACAACCCGAAGAAATTGGGAGCTCGCACAGAGCAAGCAGTTCGGAGTCATCTTCATGGCACTACTTTGAGGCCACCGCCCATTTTTGTTGGCGACAAAGCTGGTGCTGAGTCTACAGTAGCTGCAAAATTGAAGGCGTGGCTGAGCTCGGAAGATGGCCGTTGGTGGAAGGAGCAAAGATCCGCTCTGTTTGTGTCAAAGGCCGCTGCTAGTGACGATGTTTGACAGGGAGCGCCGTGCGAGTCACAAGAACGCAAGCTGCCGGGGAAAGGAACTCTTGCTTTTATCTTTGGGTTACGTTGCGGGATTGACGGGAAATACCCTATACTATACCCTATATGCATTTATACGAATACCTAGCACATCCAAAAGATCTGCTACGAACTTCTGGGAAGGTTTCCGGACGGCCGCTGGGGCTTGGGTTCGTAAGGGTTCACCAGTCCTAGGAGTCTTGTTAATCGAATAGTTTTGGGTTTTGCGCCCTAACCAGCGTTGCATCTCCCTTCCTATGAATGCTGAGTACTTGCGACTACAGGAGCTGCCTGATCTCGGAAGATGGCCGTTGGTGGAAGGCTCGCAATCCAATTTTCACGTTTTTGCGTCGACTTGGGCGGCGCCCTACGGGAAGGAAAGTGTTTTTTTGGATATTGCGCGTCACATCTAACGGTATTTGTCAAAGACTGGCTGGGCAGATGTTGATGTGGCAGGCGACGAGGAATGCCTCTTTGAAGTGCCTCTTTGAAGGGCCAGGATCCCCAGCAGCAATCACTTTAAAATAATTCAAGAATTTGGATTGTAAGGCCGTGGTTAGGTATGAACATAACAAATCAAGACAACAAGAAGAAGTCAAGAACAATAACAAGACGATGTCACCAAGGGTCTTGGTGAAAAGACTTCGGGTTTGCGTGCCCAAATTTCGCTCCAGGTGAAGAGACAGCTGAGTGAAGCACAGACCTGCCGCAAGAAAAAGATGGCCTAACGCATTGTTTGTGAAGGTCGTATAAGGGCCCCTGTCAGTGGGACTCTGCGGCGACACACACTTAGATGGTTGCTCGCAAGAGGTAGGATCAGAATGAAGTCCCACTTTACACGCGTTAGTCCTTGACTGGAAGGAAAGGAAACATGCTCGAACAGAAAGGCGACTGAGTCAGCGGATTTGAAGATGTTTTATCAGAATGTTTCAACCGCACGGGAGTAGGCAGCTAGACAAGATTTAAAAAATAGGTACACATTCAGGCGTCCCTGAATGCTTCCACCAGACTTCCGTAGCTTCGTTGGGCAACGTAGGAAGACTGGCCGTTGCCCCTGCCTCTTTTTGCTCGCGCTGTTAAAATTAGTTTTACATGCTAGACATTGTGTGCAGCCTTGGAAACAGGCTCTGACACACACACACACACTTAAACAATCTCTACACACTTGAACCCCTATTTTGAACCACACCGCTTGCGGAATAAACGCACTTAAACACACTTCAACAGCCGTTCACACACGCTGTCCGCCGATGTCCACGGCTTCGGTACACACTGACCCGTCCGCCACCTCGCCCGGGGCAACGAGGAGTCGAACTGTGGCCGGACCTGTGTCCGATGGGTATGAGAGGTATGGGTTATGAGGGGTGCTTCAGGGTATGAGGTTCTGGGTCCAGTGAATGCACCATTCCCCTACCAGTTTGACCTAATTTTGCTGGAGATGGTCATACAAATAACATCAAATAACCAATACTTAAAGACCTTAAGGAGGTAAAAAACAAAATAAACAGGTTTGGCTGGGTGTTTGGACTTGTAGGGGTTTGTTTTCAATACTGATGTGACTCGAAAGATGTAAAGATTCGAGGGAAGTAGTTGTGTTTCGTGGTTGCTCCTTTGATACGACCGCGAAGCAGTCGCCTCATCGACGTTGAAGTCGTCGGTGTTCGTCAGTGGAACGTCGGACGTTTGACCTGACTGACCGTTCTCGTTGGACCTCGCGTTGTTTCACCACCCGCTTTGGGAATCCCATGTCCCACGACGGACCTTCGTACGGACCTTCTGGACCGGGACCCCAGACCTCGTGGCCGGACCGCTGACGGACGGAAACCAGCGGTGATTTCACCGAATCGGAGTCGAAGAATTGGAGCTTCCAGAATGGACCAACATTCCACACAACAATTACAAAACAAACAATATCATATACCAGCAGTCACAAAGGGGTGGTGTTTAGTCCCTAAGTGAGTGGATAATGGGCACCCCTAACCTCCATTAAGCACCCCTTTGTGACTGCTGGTATATATAATCATTACAATTCAACATCATTTCAAACAAACACCATGCGGTGCCGACCGTGTTCCAAACCGTTTTGGTCCGATTCTCCGCCAGGCGGCGAGTAAGATGGTGGTGAAGCTGCTGATTCAGCCGGGGGCCACGGATGGCAGGGACGGCAGCCACGGCGAGGAGGAGGACGCCTCATGTGAAGAGTTCCAATAGATGAGCAAGGAGTTCAATCAACAGCTGTAAATGAGACTATTAGGTCCCTTCCCAATTGACATAGTTGATACACATTTACCAAGCTTTGTGAAGATCTCATCCAGTATTTGTTTAATCGATTGGCACCACTGGCATGCGGTCGGAGGGATTCATTCAGTTTGTACCAGGGGAGAAAAAGTTAGCTGCTGTTTTTGTCATCCATTCAGCCAATGAGGCAAATTGGACCAAGTCGGATTTGGACCTGCAGCTGTGTATTGATGATGTTCATTGAGCCCGATTCCTTGTCCCGAACACCTTTGTATAGTGGTTGATTGTTGCTGGCAGAGCTTATCTACGTAGATCTTCGTACATCTATAGAGAACTACAACTCTTGTTTCCATTTGTCCCCTTTGTGGAGTGAGGTGACATTTTGTCATAATTCCCCTCATGCAGGGCTCTTGATTTTGGCTGCATGGCCGTTCAGAGAGTTTCGGATTGTTGATTTGAGCCAGTCGACTGACCGAGGGTAGATCTCACCAGCTCACCACAGTACCATACGTCAGTCCCTCGCTTGGTCGCGGTGCGCGGTCGCGCGGCGCGAGCGGCGTTCGGCGCGTCAAGACGCCCCCCACGTGTCAGGACGCCGCTGAAGGAGGTCCCCGATGCGGTGGTGGAGTTGTTAGCCGAGATGGTCAAGGCAAACCCCAAGGCCATGTTGGTGGTCTTTCGGAGGTCATGGACGGTGGAGACCGTGCAGAGTTGTGAAGCGTTTGGAAAGATCATCGGAAGGGGAGAGGCATGGACATTTTACGGCAACCCAAGGTGTCTCAAGGTAGTCACAAGACGAACCCACTTCAGGTGTCGGGGAACGAAACGAAAGAAAACATCGGGTGTCACGTATCCCAGCAAGAACTGATGTTCGACGATTCTTGGCACCACCAAAGTAAGGAAATTCCTGAACTTCGGATCACCTAGTCAGATCATTTCTAGAATGGTCAACTGGACTCCCAGGGTATGGTTTGAATTGGGATTCTGGGGTCAGCGTGGAGGTGTAGCATCTTCAGGCTGCTTGTGCTGCGACACCTGGTGTTCCTTTGTAGGTCTCAACCATCTACAGTTCGAACTGTCCAGAGCTTCAATTTGCCAGAGCTTCTTCTTGCAATCTGTAAGCTGAGAGCCCAACCAGGTAGAGCGACAAGTCACCAACTGCTTGCCGTCACGCTCGTGTCATCGCACGCGCGCCCATCTCGTGCGTGTTTGACGAGGTCTCGGACCCCGAGTCGGCTGTCGCAGAGGCGCCTTTACCGGTGGACCGGTGGACCGGTTTTGCGCATCAGGTGATGTTCGATGTTCCCGTCATGGTGGTTTACTTTTTGTCCATGTTTATCAGCAAGTCCAAGTCTCAGACTGGCATTTTGACCATTGACCTCCTTTGTTCAACCAGCCCTGTTTGCGGGGCAGTCCCTGGCAGTCCCTGGCAATGTGCGGTCGTGGCGCTGGGCTTGGCACTGGTCTTTTGCGATACTCTTGGAGTCATTGAACCTCTTTTTCAACCAACTCCGGGATTGACCATGTGAAGTCGACGTGTGTGTCCATGTCAACCATGTGAAGTCGACGTGGGGCAAGGTACAGGGAGTCTTCGAACTTCAACATCTTCAACTGAAAGAAGGTTCATTCAATTCTAGCCTTCCAGATATAGCCAATGTCCCTTTGAGCCTTAAAAAACTGGACGACATGACCCCAGTTTTGAAAGGAAAAGGCAATATGTTCGGTGATTGGTGGTAAAAAAATAGAGATCATTCAGTTCTAGGGTGTATGTCTTTACATGACCACTATAGGTGCGTCTCAATACAGCGGTTCAACACCTCAATACAGGGATGTCGGAGTCGCCCCAGTCACCCGTGTCAGTGCGTCCGGAGTGTGACATCGGGGGGGTGCCGTGGTGGTGAGACCTGGTTTTCTAGGGATCCAGTTAGTACCGAACCGACCCGGTTCGGTACGACTGGATCCTCCACCTACATGACAGTGTCGAACACATCACCGTACCGACCCGGGTCGGTAAATCGGGGTCCAAGTGTTCAGGACTATGAGTTTAGCTTCCACCCGCTCGTTTTGTTCTGTTCTTGCGCGCCGCGGCGGATTCTGTGGTCCAAGTTTCAAAATAGATCTCACGATTTGTGGCGAATTGCCACATCAAATCTCAATTCCAGAGCACCGCGTGGTGCTGAGCACGGCGGCTGTCGCTGTCCACTTTGGGGTGCTGTCAGACAGCACTATAGTGACAGTGCCATGAAGTTGGACATCGACCGAGAATTCTCGGAGGAGAGGATGCCCAGCCGCTGGGTGTATCTGAACTCAATACGAAACCTGTCTCGCCCAGTGCCCAGACGCTCCGTTCACAGCCCGACCGGTCCCTCAAAACCTATAGGGATTTGCTTCGACCCCAGACCCCTGACCCGACGATTCGGGGCCGAACGCGTCGCGTCGACGGGTGGCTAGGAACTCGACGGGTGGTCGGTGGCAAGTTCGTTCGGCTGAGCTACATTCCCATAGCGATTGGCCTCCAGTCCTACCTTCGTTTCGGTGAAGGTGGGACTGGGGTGGGTGCCAGAAAAAGTCCAGTCATAGCGAACCTGAGGAGGTATGACTGGAGGTGTAGGGCATACCGATTGGAGACCTGCAGTATTGCGAGTGATCGAAGAGAGAGCCAGCCGGTTCGGGCTGGTAGGCAAACAGAGTGAGCCGGGGCATTCCCACCTTCTTTTGCCCGTACTCTTTGGCTTTGCACACACTGTTTCGATGAGGGTTCCTATTTGTGGAAGTCACTGGCAGTTGTTGCTTGGTGTCAAATTCACCAAAGCTATGGCTATGCCATGTCGTTCCAAGCCAAAGTTTGTTCCTGGAGGTGCACTCCTTTTCTCATCTTCTACCTCGAGCCTCCGCAAAGACCTTTATCAGCGTTTTTGTTGTTGATCTAATATGTTTGCGTTTTTGTTCGAAAAAAATGCGTTTTCAGAGATGAGGAGTCAAAACATGGTACAGAGTGAATCTTCATCCGGACGCGTCCGGTGCGGACGCTTAAAGACGCCTTTGGGACGCAAAAAGACGTGTTTTGGGCGCCTTTGGGACGCCGAAAAAAGGTCTCAGGACACTGTCTAAGGAGGATCTGACAGGGCACAAACAAAAAAAGTAACATGTCATGAACTATGAAAAAACATGTGTTTTCTTTCAGAAACCTCTTTTTCTTGGAAAGGCAAATTTAAAAGCAGTACTCAGCTGCTCACTTTTCAGCTTCACATCGCATCCTTTGCTCCAGCTCCCTCCTCATGTGATCGCACTCTGCTTCTTGCTTCTCACATGTTCTCGCTATCGCCGAGAAGCTCTCGCCGCACACAGGAGATGAGGCAACTTCAAGATCTGGGAGATCCCATTGAGGAGGCCACCTCAGATGCCGAAGCCGAAGACGCAGGCGCGGCCGGGCGCCGGCATAGAGGCTGGACCAGTCCAATGGGTTCCAACCGGATGGTGGACACCGAAAGACGTCGATGCCGGTCCCCCGGTCGTGGGTGTACAACCAAATGGTAGACCTGGTAAACTTCAAAGTTACCCAGACTGAGAACGGGGCTGATGAGGTGGTGCCGATCAAGGTCACAGGCTGGTGAGGACCCTCAAGTTTGGTCATGGTACCCAACTTTTGAACCGATGGATTGTGCTTTTATGTGTTTGATTACACATGCATACACAATATACTTAATATACAATATAACTTAATATAACTCTCCAACAGGTGGCCACCTGCGACTTTTAAGTCAAAAGCCTCCAGAGGAGAACTGTTGGAAGGTGTTGGTATATATGTTTCGATCAAAGCACCGTCATCTGGATCTCCCGTCAGAAAAACCATCAAAACGATGCACCTCCGGTTGTATCCGGACGGTCGTTGTTCCGCGCAGGCGAATCCAGTCCGGGGGACTCTCCCAAGGAGGCTGCAGAGAGCGTCATGACGACGCTCGGAACGTTCGGGCTCGCTCGGTGCGAATGGGGCGATGCCCAAAGACGCCGCTGACAACGCGTAGCTGACAGATCGGTACAGCGTCATCAAACTGAAGATGTGCGACAAACACATCTCCTCATACGATCCAGCAGACATATAAGGCAGAAAATGGATGAAAACGGATCCTTGAAACCAGCCCCACTGGGCTCATTTGGTTTGTCAGTTTAGATTGTGCGGAGGGGACAAAAAAACAGCTGGTGGAGGAACTTGGGAGTGGCAAGCAGCTGCCCCAAAAGAAGAAAGCAGAGGCAGCCAATAGAACGCCTCCACTTCTTAGAGATCGTATCACACTTGCCTTGGAGTCCGGGAGGCCACTTTGGTTCAATCTCGGGAGTTTGAGCAAACTGAGGACGACAGTAATCTTTGATGAGGAGAACAACTTGCTGGAGTTGTGGGGTGCCCTAGAGGTTTGTTGTCGTATTTGCACCGGTTGACCACCTGAGCAGACGCAGGCTTCAGCTCTCTTGAGGAATGGGGAACCGTTGACAACAGAAGAAAAGCTTGTCTCATCACATCTCGAAGTTTTTGTTGCTGACCTGCTTGGTATACTTGAGTCACCAGCACAGGGGTGAATCCATCACTGAAGAGTCTTAATAAATGGGCACCGCTCAAAAGAAGGCACCCGACAAATATGGTCCTTTCGCTGGCCACCAGAGAAGAGTGGTGTGAATCCATCAGCCCATTGTTTTGGCGTGATGGCGATCAGGACACAGACAGAGCTTGTGGTCCTGAAGCAGAGTTGGGATATGCTCATGGAAGCTTTGGGAGGCGAACGAGAGACGTGGATCGCACTTTCTGCGAACAAGTTGGATCGTGTCGATGTACGAAGCACCCAGCGAGTTCCGAGAGACAAGAACACGTTCATATTAGCAAAAAGAGTGTTTTTTCCCAGGTTGACCTGATCATGTAGAACGTATATTTGTCCACCAGGCGATGTACCACAACCCCATGAACTGGTATTTGCGTTACGCAGGCCATGCCGAGGCATGGTGTTCCAGGTCTCTTGAGAGTCCTCATTTCTCTCCAGGTGAACAGCAGGCTCTTATTTTGCTGGTCTCCAGTGACCTGTTTTCTAGGCCTAAATGACCTGGTACAGGGCACCTAGGTGGTGGAGTTCTTCCATGAGGGGGTTGTTATGCCTTGTTGTGCCCAATCTGAGGAGACTGTGGGAGATGCCATCTATGGAATTCTCACAGAACGTTTGACAATCCTGAAGGAGACTTGCAGGTTTGGGGGCTGTTCAGGATGGGATGTCAGCTGAAGGCTAGTTGTTGGTTTTGGTTTTGCGGTTGGGCGATGTTGGGTGGTAGAAATGAGACTGTCCTCGCCTTCCAGAAGCATTTCATGCTTAATGTGCTATCGTTTTTTTTGCATCCCCTAATTGGCAAATCACGATTCTTTGACAATCACCGGACACTTGAATCAGTGGTTGCAAAAACAACGAGCCAATCGGAGGCAAAAGCTCCAGTGGTCGTACTGTACGAGGCCTCACGAGAAAGAAGGTCTTGAATTGATCCTTTACTCATGACATGTTATCTTGTATCAATTGAAGGTCGACACACACACTTCGACATTGGTTTTCAGTTAGACTCAATTGCCACGATGGGAAGGAAGGCGATGGAACAGTATGGCGAAAAGTCCAAGAAATTGTAGGTGTTTGAACATCGATTGTTTCCCTTGACTGTGGTGGCGAAGCGGCTCAACTGCACATCTGCGGTGACGAAAAGGGGGTTTAGGGGAGGAAGCATGAACCACCATGGAAACAAAAAAGAAGGATTGGAACAGCTTGTAAAAAGTTCTCGCAGGTACACACGGGTGATCAATCCGTGCTTCCCACTCCAAGGCATAGCTTCGTTGCACTGAGTTTGCCAAGGAGTGCTCAGTGCCCCTGCTTCAGTGGGAAAAGGTGAGAACATGGAAAACCCTTAGAAACAGGGTGTGACACACACACGGTGCCGCTTCGCGGCGCTTGTGTGGGAGGCCTAAATAGACACCTAAAAAGCCTTAGAAACGAAAGGAAAGAAAGACAGAAAGAGCAGCGCTAAGAGGGCAAGAAAGAAAGATAGGTGTAGAAAAAGTGAATACTTAGCCCTTGACTGGGGTAGGGAAACAAGCCTCAAGAGCGACCTAAAAAAGCCTGAGAGAAAGCCCAACAAACGAAGAAAAGCGCAAGAAGGAAAGTGGGGGGCAGGGAGGGGGTGTATGTCCATGTGTGTGTCCGTGTGTATGTATGAATACTTAGCCCTCTAGAATTACTGAATACTTAGCGGAAACGAATTAAATGCAGTAGTTAGGGAGCGGGACTTTAGTCTTAAACCGCCCGGGTAGAGAAGACTAGAACAGGAACAACACAGGGAAAGGTACCGACACACAAGTGTGTCGAGTACCATTTCCCTATGTTGCCTTAATTAGGTAGGGGGTAGAACTCGGCTGGGGGGGGGGGTTGGGAAACCTGCCTGATTGCGGGTGGAACACCGTTTTATAGCCCGGCGGCTCTGGATTCAGTGGTTGAGTGGATTCCATCGTTTATAGCCCGGCGGCTCAAAGTTCCGTTAATTCAGTGATAAAAAAGATTGAACGAAAAGGCAGTTATAAAAATGAAGGGTCGGTGATTTCCGGTATGATTTCAGCGCCTCCTTTCGGAGGGTCACACCCAGTACCCGAGTGGGAAGACTGAGCGGTCCACACTTCGACATTGGTTTTCAGTTAGACTCAATTGCCACGATGGGAAGGAAGGCGATGGAACAGTATGGCGAAAAGTCCAAGAAATTGTAGGTGTTTGAACATCGATTGTTTCCCTTGACTGTGGTGGCGAAGCGGCTCAACTGCACATCTGCGGTGACGAAAAGGGGGTTTAGGGGAGGAAGCATGAACCACCATGGAAACAAAAAAGAAGGATTGGAACAGCTTGTAAAAAGTTCTCGCAGGTACACACGGGTGATCAATCCGTGCTTCCCACTCCAAGGCATAGCTTCGTTGCACTGAGTTTGCCAAGGAGTGCTCAGTGCCCCTGCTTCAGTGGGAAAAGGTGAGAACATGGAAAACCCTTAGAAACAGGGTGTGACACACACACAAGCACGATCTTCGGCTCGGACTTGTGCCATCATGTGCCATCCCTGGTGTCACCTCCCCCCAAATACAAGAAGACGTCCCAAATACCACCTGTCCCTTCGATCTGGCCATGCGAACCCGACCCGAAGAAACCTCGACCCGAAAAACCTCCACGACTCTCCAATCAGGAGAGCTTCAAGGGGCGGCCCAGAGCGATCATCTCCTTGAATCTCTTCAATGGCTTCCGCTTGCTTTGCGAGCCCCGGCCCGGAAGGCCTTTTTTTGGTGGTCGCGGCGGATAGGCCGAGTGACGCGGATTTTGTTTGAATTGTGTGACGCGGATTTTGTGTGTGTGTGTGTGTGTGTGTCAATATTGTGAATCCTGCATCTTACATGGTGCTATACGCGAGATGATGAAATGCTTTGGTTGGTTAAGAGATGTCAATGAGCCAGTGAACGTGTAGTTATATACCAAACTAGACAAGTAGAACATCTACCCAGACAATCCACGTATTCACTTTTTTGCATGCATGTATCATGCACATGGGGATTTGAACTTAGTGTTCGATTTCACCAATTCTACGTAGGGATCATCCTGATTGGGTGTCCTAGAAGTCCAACATGGCAGTTTTTGAATTGGTTGGTGACCCAGAACGGATCATGCGAGAAGAAATCATTGCCCATATCAGGGACGGCATCTCACTAATTGTCCTCTTCTCTTCAAAACAAAAGAAGACAAGCCTGGACCAATTGTGTTTTCAGACCCTTCGATTCCTTCGCAAACCACAGTGATGGTTTTCTTCCTCCAAGCCCTCGCCCTTTGTGACCCCAACCTCTCAGGACAAAGCCCGTGACCCGGAGGAGTTGAAGACCCAAGTGGAGACTTTGGGTTTCAAGCAACTTGGAGCCGGAGACTCACTCAGAGACCACGTCACCGTACTGCTCTGGATTGGAGACCCAGATGGTCGGATAGAAAGAGACCTGGACCATACCCCCGTCTAGAGAACGGAGTGAAGAGGCCAAGGCGGCCAAGGCTTTGCAGATGCTGAAAGTATTTGGACCACCTACCTGCCAAACCCAGTCCTGATTCGCGGTTTCCCCGAAAACTCCCGAGGTAGGTGTGGTCTTTTTGGGATTAGGTTTCTGCAGGGGGTTAGTTCTTGGGACCACTACTCTTCCGGCAGTGAACTTAGCGAAGTGAAGATGGGTTCCATGTCGCACCAACAAAATAACATGCCATGTCGCACCAGTCATTTGCTTTGAGGGACCTTTTTCATGCGCCACCGACGCATAATGATTGAACGATATTGATTTGTGACACCGAACTTGGAGGTTTTCCCAGGAACATCCGGCCAATCTGACCCAAGGCACTTGGGGCACGAGATCACTCAGCAGCGAGTGGATGGCGTTTGTGACGCCTTCTTAGCGACTGGGCGGATCACCGATCGGTCGGCCGTTACCCCTAGGGATCCAAGTACCTTGTCAGTGTCGAACACATCACCTTCTGAGAAGGTACTTGGGTCCCTAGGGAACATGGCGGAAACAGCTTCACTCCATGCGACGCGTCGGCAAGTGGGTCAAGAAATGGGATTACATGTCGAAGGACGTCGAAGGATGCGATCAAATGGGATGCCCATGGGATGCCCAGGGTATGAACAATACCCTTCAAGTCCAAAGACCCAGTAAATCCATGTAACACCTGGCCTTTTACCCCTTATATAAGTATTGGTCTTGTATGACCATCTCCAGTAAAACGAGGTTTTTGACTTGTATAGGGATAAACTCATTGCCGTAATTATATGCCGTGCATTGTTCGTGAAGAGAAGCCACTTCTAACTGACGAGAGCACTCCCGTCGCCCAACGGTGTTTTTTTGCCCCAAAACCAAAAGAAAGAGTGAGTAACACCAAAGCCAGAAAATCCCACCGGACTGCGATCTTTGCCGAGAAACGATCAGTTGGGGGGTTGACTGGGGGTTCTGGCTTGATCGGCAGTCCGTCCTGGCAGTCCCAGACAGGTCGTGTTTGGGAAATGCACCGTGCCCATCTGCGACCCCCAATGACACGAGGCGCTCATGTCGCAGAACGTGGCAGAGCTGCCTCCTGGAAGCGTGAACGTTTGGCAGAAGGTGCTCAGCTACACAGGCTCATGCTGCAGGCGGACTGGCATGGAGAAAAGCTGCAGATGAAAACACAAAAGCTGGCTGGCTGGGTTTTACATAGTTAGATAATGAATGATAATAACATGTAGAAAGTCTGGACAGGAATTCACCCTGGGCCTCAAGCAGCATTGACCCATGTTCATATCCACCACCACTGGAGAACTCGAATTTTCTTGGTCAGTCCCACCGCCTTCTCGTCTGCCGACGGCGGAAGAAGCACTCGCGGCACGCGGAAGCGAGGTATGTGACAGCGACCTATTCCGAACGTTTGAAGATCATCGAGGCAGGGAAACATGAAGATACTCCGGTCTTTTGGGGCGCCTGGATGATATTCTACGATATTCTACTTAATTCTTATGTTGAACGGTAGGAGGTAAAGAATCAAACAAACCATGAACATCCACGTCCGGTGATTTTTGGTGTCAAGAAGTACCTGGACCCTCCACAGTGCCTTAGAACATGGGACATGATCCCTTAAAAACAGGTATATACTTGTACCCATTTTCCGAGGTACTTTGAGACTCCAGGTAGACCTAAAGATGGAAAGATGTCAATCATTTGAAGTATGTGGTTCGATGTCTTTTTTTTTGATGATCTAAAATACTGTACGATTCAAAATATGTCTTGCATTCAAGTATTTTGCAGATTGTACTGGATTTTGTTTGAGAATTGTTTTGAACAGACAGACATTGGTTTGAAAGAGATATAGACAATAGGAAATCTAGATTAATATATGATCAATTAAATGCAAAAGTCCTGCAGTGCAGCCCATTTAGCTATAAAACAGAATTGAACAAGCATGTGCGACAAGATATGTATAATATGTTCAATCTAACCTGTCCTGCCAGGCAAACATGCTGCATCGCGATGATTTGTTTGTAGACCAATGATGGATGTTCCATCGTCAAGCACCCTTTGGTCCTAGATCCAATGCTCCCCAACGTTCTTCTGAACTTCCACATCTACAGTTGTTGTGAGGGGAATCAAAAAATAAAACACGTGGCCCCCGGCCGACCTGCGTTTTGCTGCTCCACTTGGTGTTTCGCTCTCGCAGCCGCGCAGGACGACTGGATTGAGGTCTTGGCTGCTGCGGAGTCCGACCAGCAGGCGCACGCCGGTCACGGCGCCAAGGGAGGCACCACGCCCAAGCCTGGCGCCGGCAGCACGTCGCCCAAGCCCGGCGGTGATGGCGAGGGCAAGGCCAAGGGAGGTGAGGAGGAGGTGGCGGTCACGCGCAGCTTCGGGGCGACGCCGGACCAAATTTAGGGGCACAGAGTGTTAGTTTTGAGTTGGGCGGGTGGGGAGGGAGGGCGGTGAAACGGAGGGTTTTTCAATGGCTACGATTCGAAATCTGAGTCAGCCAGGCCAAGTGCAGTAGATGGCCCAAACATAATATTTCTGGAACTTCAGAGTGGAGCTTGTGTCGTCAGTTATGGAGTTGACAGTGGTGGAGGATTGACGAATGGTTGGTTGATGTTGGTTGATTGTGGGTGGTTGATGAATGTACGTGCGTTTGTGATTTTGTTTTTCATGCACATGCCTTCAGTTGATGGCCTTTGTGGCTTTGTTGAGGCAATCCAATCCCATACCAGTACCAATTTTGAATGACCGCACTTCTGGGAGCATCTTATTACAAGACTTCTGTATTCTTGTGCTTGCGAATTAATATCTCAGAACTGATCAATGCCTTGCATAGCTGATAGGGGCCAAGCCACACAAGAACACACTTCCATTGATTCAAAGTAAATCGGTTGCGAGTCTGTCACCGTTTTTTCGTGGAAAAAAGCACGTCATGAACGACTGAAGATATATAACTCTCTACATTAGCACTGGCCTGTCAGAGCTTTCAGAGCAGACATTACATCGACCTGAGCCCGGTCGGTGGTGTTTTGTTCTCCAAACTCTGGGGTTGTGGCGCAAACTTCTCGCTGAGGATGTGCAGCTTTAGCATGGAGATCATTGGTTTGCAGAGTGAAGGCAAGGGATGAAAAAAACGGGGTCAAGTCAAGCCTTGACACTGGCAGAGATCGACCAGGGTGGACCCCCGAACAACGGACCGGCACAGATTAAACGGTTGTGCTGTGGGCGGGCAGGTTAGATTCCGTCGGTTTGGGTTGTTTAACTTACAGCGGGTTGGAGTTCACGACATAGTCAAAGGCCAGAGGATCAAGTGCTGTACATAGCTTTTCCAGGATGACAGTTTTCCGTGGTGTTCGGGTTGTGTTGGACTTCATGTTTGTGTGCGGTGCCTTTTTTTGGACGAACATCTCCGAAACAGCCTGAATTTGGCGCGGATTATTTCAGGTTCAGAAGACGAGTAGCCGTGCGATCACCATCACAAACCTGGTTTTGATTAAGATGTGTTTTTTGATAACAAAAATATCCTATGGGCAAATCCCCTTCTGGGGAATATATTCCTTTATACTTTTTCCAGGTTCCTGACGCAAATCCAAGCAATGTTTCACTTGGGGCTCCAAAATACCCAGACACTCCATGGGACTGGCAGATTTACATCAGCTGACCCCCAAATCACTCCATAATGTAGGCATACCATTCATGGAGTGTTTGGGATATATCATCCAAACCCGTCGACATCACCTGTTGGGTCTGTCCGAACTTACCTGTAACAGTCAGTACGCAATTATATATTTTAGAGAAATGCCTGCAACCTAACCATCATCCATTGGCCCCTGGATTTTTAGGATAGACCTAAAGAACCGATATAGGTCCTTGGATGTTTGTGGAACCCACAGCAGAAAGTCTTGACTATACCGTACTCGTACCTATTATACGCCATAGATGGCCTTTTATTAGTTGGTTGATTCATAGAGAGGATACCCCCAACTGTACCACCAATAAGTTAAATGGTACCTGGCACCGACCCCTCGATTCTTCCCGTTCGTACAGACATCACTGTATATGATACGCTGTTCGAAGGGTGGCTGCAATAGCCAGGCCATTCACTGCAACCCCTGAGATCGGAGGGTTCTTTTGGAAGAATCTGAGGGTTCAGGTGATGGAAGAATGATGACCCAACTGGAAGGTGATGGAAGCATTTTTTGGGATATGCACTGATGACTGATGTGTGTTTTTGACTGATATGCACACCAAAAACCCTAGGATTGCTTCACCTCCCGGATCAATAACCTTTGTTCTTCAGTTCGTGACCCAGACTGAGATTGGTGCTTCGGTCACTTCAGCCTCTTTTGAGGGTCACTGGCTGGGACCCTCAAGTTCAGTCACTTTGAAAGAGGCTGACACCGATCCAATGTGTGACGCTCCTTTCCAAAGGCCACCTGCAAACCTACCAGAATCGATACCACGCGCGAACATGTGCGCATGTCTTAGCACCAGAGTCGGCAACAAAACACACAGCTGCCTTTTTCGGTGAAGCTCTTCTTCCATCTTGCCAAACAACTGCAGTTCATGTGCGTTCGTCTTCCGTTTTCCACTTGGAGAATCGATCAAATCAACAAAAACGCGCCGTTTGCAACGCTTACCCCCGAGTACTCGGCATCCAAACCCCTCCTGAGCGGCGTCCTTCGGCGTGCGGCGAGCCGCAGCTCGCGACGTCCTTCGCCGCTCGTCCCCCGGCTTCGCACGGCTCGGCTCTCTCCAAACCCATACACGACCAATGGGACTGCCATAGGACTGACGAGAAACGGCCAGGGGTGGTTGACTGGGGGTCTGGCTTGATCGGCAGTCCTGGCAGTCCCATATGGCATGTCCCATGTGTTGTGTCTGGCAAACGAAGATCCAGGCTGGATGGCTGAGCTGTTGGAAGTCTTTGGCGCCCCTCGGCGAGTCGAGGGACTCGAGATACGCTTCGACTTCGAGACGCGGTCGACCTGGGAGCCTGGGTCGACCAGGGTCGACCAGGGTCGACCTGTCCGGTGAGACAGATCTTCTTAGCAATTTGATCATGATGCATATTTAACTTATATTTTAAAAAAAGAAACAACAGAACATGAAAATCTGTGCACATATCAAATGGGAGTTGGATTTTTTCAATTAGTAGATTGATCAGACATCGATCTTCGAGAGCACGGGAAGTCCTTGGTGTTACAGGCGCCTATGAGTGTTCTACGGCTTCGTCCTTTGAACACATGCCAAAACGCCTAGGCACCCGCCCCAGTCTGGTCCTGAAAACTGAGGAGAGATGTTGTATGATCAACTCCAGTGTTTCATGAGGTCCAACTGGCCTGTAGGCTCAACCTGACCTGTAGGCTCAACCGAGGTCATTCACTGACCTGTCCAGGATGTCCAACCGCGCTGATGTCCTCCGTCAACATCGTGGGACTTCTAGAAGCCATGCCAATTGGTCCAAACAAGCCATGCGTATCTGTTGACCTCCGCTTGGTATCCTGTGACAGCTTTGGGTAATTGCATGGTCCTTGGTGTCAGACCGCCACTGTCCATGCCGGTGTCACGTTGGACCCGAGGGTGTTCGTGACTCACAAGGCGCTGAAAAGGGCTCACACCTGGCACACTCACCCTACTCACCCCCCATGAAGGAGAACATCGACCCTGACCCTAGCAGTTCGGAGGAAGTCGCTACTCGGAAGTAGGAAGAACGAACTGGTTTTTAAAGGTCGGGGGCTGCCCCTGTCACATCCACAGCCCCCCACACCAAAACACTCCGACATGGAACTGCTGCAGAGGTCTCACCCAAACCAAGCTTCTTCTTTCGGAGAGCGACGAAAGAGGACGCCAACTCCACGCACGCAAGCCAAAACTGGACGACCCGGGCTCCAGTCGTGCCTCGGGTTCGGTATGACTGAACCCTCCTGGCACCAACTCCAGTCCCACCTCCTCAGATACGACTGGAACCCTACATCCTGAGACCCTTTTCCCACCCAAATGACTCCACTCCCTAGGGCTCCAGTCGTACCTCCTCAGGTTCGGTATGACTGGACCCTCCTGGCACCCACCCCCCCCCGTCCCACCTTCTCAGAAGGTATGACTGGAGCCCTAGGGACTGGACGAAGCGCGAAGTCGATCGAAAAAACCGATCCGCGGCCTGAGAACCTGGTGGAGAGGATCGGAAATCCCTCGCATCTCATGGAGGCTCGAGACTGGGATCAGTTGGAGGTTGGTTGGAGATCGCATCCTTGGGCGAATGGCACAGTTGTTTGGCACCCCACGATGTTGGACTGCCTGGAGGGTCCTGACCCTGTTTATTCAATGATTGCTTTTGCCATCGAGAAAAGGGGCCCGTTGCATTTTTTTTGGGTGGGGAGGTCTTGTTTTGGACCAAACCACACAAACTAGGCCAATCTTGTCGTTTCATATATATATATATATATTGTAATATATTATATATATATATATTTGAGATAGGTCCGACTGCGAACCCGAGAGCGTCCGCAACATAATTGCAACTCTCCTCTTTTTCCAACTACACGTCCTTCGGCTCTTCGAAAGCAGCTGAACCTGGTCGAGAGGTGTCTCGAAGCTGACCTGATAGTACCGGGACGATCTGGGATACCGGGACCAACTGGGATAGTCACTATATACCATGGGGCCCCACAAACCATCCAAAACCTGGTTTTCTCTGACGTCAGGGGGTCAATGGATGTAAATATGCCAGTCCCATGAAATTCGTCGTGTTTGGGATATGCGGGTTGGACGAAACAGAAGTCGCGTTGAGAACTTCAACACGCCAAGTTGGTGTCGAATTATGATTGTCTCAACCTAGCAGCCTCAGACATACACCCATCTTTTTTCCTCCGAAACCAGACGAACCACGCGTCTTCAGGACATACACCCATCACCCGTCATCGTCCTCACCGGAATCCACCAAAAATCACGTTCAGTCGAAAGGAGTGTGAGCTGCTGGCCATTAGCATGATCCTGAAGTCCAAGTCGAAGAAGGCCGGCATATGACCTGGGCCGGCATGATCCGCCGAAACCACGTTCCACTCTGTCAACCCGTGGGGGGGGGGGCACTGCCAAACCATTCAACTCTGTTTCGGAGCACGTGGGGAGGAATCCACCGGCTGGTGATCGGCCAATTAAGAGACTCAGAGACGCAGCCTAGCCGCCCAGCCTTCCCAGAAGAATGAGTAAACAGTAAAGCCGTAACATCAGGTTGTTTTTGTTGTGAACACTGTAATCACGAAAGGTAGCTTGAGCTACCTGAGTTCTCCTTGCTTTAGCAAAAATGTATTACAATCAGGAGTTGGGATTGTGCATTGAGTTTGGTCCTGTAAGAGTTGATTCTGTTCGTGGGGGGGGGCCCCCCCTGGATCAAATCCCCCCTGCGCCGGTTCACGCCGGACTTCTACCAGGGTTACTTGTGATTGCCTGCTACCTTTCGTTCACCCCCTCCTCTCTCAAGTCAATGGTGGTTGGAAGGCTGAAATTGAGGAAGATCGAACCAGATTTGTATGTTCTTGAGGTCCATGACACGTCCAAACGACCTGAGATGCAGCCTTTTCGATGGGCCAGGCTACTAGCGCCAGCCAAACGCTGGTCTTTGGAATGCACCAAAATGGGAAGAGGAAGTATGAAGCTCTACCAGCACTCCCCGAGTCAGGACCAGTATGAAGTCTCCCCACTGGACTTGTAGGGTTTGGAATCATTTTGATTGACTTCCATCCATGGTCAACCATCAACCACTCGTTCACGGAATTGGGCGAACCAAAGTTTCGTTGCCTTGCTCACCATAATGACATAATGACCAAAGACTGTACCTGCTAGACCGGGGTCTCTTTCGAGCCTCTTGGAGAGCCGGTCTCCAGAAATTGGGCGCCTCGGGCAGGAGATTGGCTTTGACATCTTCAAGCCCGTGATGCTCACGGCGCTCCGCTCCTTGCCCCTCGGACCACCGTGATGCTCGCGGACGCCCCGCGGACCGAGCTCGCGGCGTGCCCGACGGAACAAACATCGGTCCTCGACCGGACCGCGGCCTCATCCAAAAGGCAGTGCTCAAAGGTCTGGAGATAACACATGCGTTATGTTTAATGTGTCAACTATATATAGTTCATTTATGCGTATTATATGCGACTTCTTTGCATCTTGATCAGAACCTCAATTTGGGATCGAGTTCCTCTTACCTAAGGGACACAGCGGGCGGAACTCCCGAACACTGTTCTTTGTTTTTAAATGAGCAAACGATCAAAACATGCGAATACATTGGGTGTGTCCTATTACCTGTAACTGTCACAGTCACTAGACAATGATCATCATTTGTGAACAAGGCCTGGTACCTAACCATCATCCACTGTTACGGCATGACCCTAAACCTATATGTTGAGGGCTTTGTTTCTGTGGAAAACGATATGGTCCCCACCAAAAACGATAATTGTGTCAAGATGTAGTGACTGGGTACAAAGATGTTTGTGGTTACCAGATGTTATTGCATGTGCATGTTTATTTGAGCATATTTGAGCTAAACCGATGGGCACAACTGTTCATCAATGATAACCCCAGACAACTTCCCAAACTATAATCCAAACGATAAGCGAACGATAACCTAAATGTCACGCCCGGCACTCCGTAGACCTACTTCTCCACGTTACTAGTGTTGGTCCGAGCTACTAGGTCCCCGCTTATTTGCTGTGATCCTTGCACAGCCCGGTGCCACAAGAACCAAGTGCATAAATCAAGTGCTGCGCCATTCCTGTGCTGAAAACACTGTAAGCCTCTAATCTGAGGTTGTGAGTTATATTTTGTGTTTTAGCCTATGTGCTGGTATGCTATGCTAACTACGGTTTGGAGAAACATTGGAGAACGATATGGACCCCACCAAAAACGATAATCATGTTAAATGGTATTGTGCTACACAAGTAATTTTGTCCGCTGCTCATATGATGGCCATCTTTACCAAACAGGGTACGCAAAACAGCCTCGACGATGTCCGTTTTGGTGCCGTTTCGCACCAAAACGGCCTGAGGCTCCCGACCAGTTGGAGCTCCTCCCACGAGACTGCCTGGGAGTGGCTGTGGTCCACGATCAGTCGAAACCTGCGAGAGGGCACCCAAAAGGCGATCAGTGGCGAGAAGAAACGCAGGGGACTGGGGTAACTATACAGCTCTATTGGGATGTTTTGAGGCTTTTAGATGGGTTCCGGTGCAAAACGAACAATTGTGCTTAATAAGTACTAACAGATCGCACATGGTGATGTGTTGGGGTTTGCTGGCTGTTGGCGGGACCAGCGCCCATTCAACTTTCTCCAAAAGTGAGGGACCCTACTACCGTGCCTGATTTTTCAGCACCTCACAAGACGCTTCCCACGGGATGCACCGTGGGTCCGAAGCGAATGACCCTCCGATTCTCCGATCGTCGAAATGGTGCGAACGGCCGCATGCGCGTTGGTGAGTTCCACCCAGGCTCCAGGTCATTCTGACCACATATCTCGCAGATTGGGGGAGAATCAAGTGACGCGAGTTCACCACGTCCTGTCGCAGGTGCGGGTCTTCAAGCCCTACAATTCTCAACTCTTCTCGGCACTCAAGGACCAGCACCCCGGTGAGAACGAGGAATGAAAAGAGACAGAGGGAGATGGCGGGAACTGTTTTCTTTCGTTGTGTGAACTTGGTGAAAGCAGAACTTATGACTTTGACTTGATTGGATTCCTTTCGTATGTGTGAATTCTCTTTGAGGCGGTACTTCTGATTCTACAAAACTTGGGGCACTCACATTCAGAAAATATGAAATGAAGGTCCAGATCTGGAGGGAACATCATGGAACAAATATTTGCACGTTGGTGGGGCCGAGCAAGATTGGAGCAGGAGGAATCAAGGTAGAGCTTGAGAGACTGGTTAGCTGCCCTGAGAGTATGGAAGATGAGCTATGCGTTGTCAAAATCATACTGAACCTGGAGGCGCATCAATTTACATATGTTTTGCTGTACACGTGACTACTATAAGTTGTCATGTTCTCAGCATTTTTTCAGCGAAGAATCCTTGAGAAAAGATAAAGATTATGATCGTCTTTTGCCTTTCGGGTGACGTGTTTTCGACTCCTGCCTGTGTGAATTCAGATTAGTGTCCAACCGATTTGATCTTTTCGCCACCTGCGAGAAAAAAAGGCAGATGGCCTACTTCCGGGAGAATCTCTATGCGGACTTCTTCACCAAGTGCGCTATGAGCCAGGAGATTTTCAAGCAGCCAGGGATCCCAGGGATGGAGACGCACAGGTTCCGAGAGACGTACGGGTTTCTGGGAGAAGACCCTGAGAAAACCCGACGAGCCTTCCTTCGGAATCCATTCGGGTCGCCATGATCGCCTTTCAGGCCGGACTTCATCGGTTTGGAAAACACAGCTGTGCTGTGCTGGAGAGGTTCCACCTGCGTTTGACCTTGTACCGACCCACCTTTCGTACCCTTTTCAATCCGCCCCTCCCACCCTGAGAAACATCAGAAACCACGGGCCCCTTTTTCACCGGAACTCAGGTCGCAGACCAGGCTTCACTACATCGCCGATGGAGTTCTGCGCTCCTCCTATGACATCCTGCACAAACCCAAACAAGCCGCCAGCCGAGATCAACCCCCGCACCCTCCCGCGCCCTCTCCGGTGCTTGTGAAGTGGACGGTCTTGAAGTGACCGCGCGCATCGCGCGGGACCTGACTGGCTGGTCAGGCCTGGAGCGGTCTTTTCCCAGGGAGGGTGTGCTTGAGTGGGGGGTTCCACCAGACCCGAGTTGGGTGAGAGTGTGGCTGGGGAGACATGGCACCATGGCACCACACCGCACCCTTGACCTCTGACAGTGAGCAGATCCCCTCCAGGGCCATCCAAGAGGTCTTTCCTGGTGACAAGAGGTGCAGAAAAGCCTCCAAAAAGCCACCTGTTGGAGGGATGTCAACCGCAACCGGTTCGGTAGGTCTGGGGTGACTCATGTGATGTCACGGTGATGTCACGGTGATGTCAGAGCAATGCTGGACTAAACGACCAGGTCGAATCTCCAGAAGGTCAGTTGTGTCAATTCACATGAGTTCAATGGGCCCCATTGGGCATCACCTGAAACATGTACCAATTAGGCTTATATATATAGCTATCTTAAAGTTGCGCGTAGTTCTGCATGGTTTTTTTAAGACTCACCATTTACCTCATTCATAAGTAGTTTGCCACGCCTTTTAAGAAAGTACATTCTACCTGGATCATCCGTCACCAAAAGATCACCCAATTTTCCATGATCCTGGTATGTAAAGAACTCGTTCAAGGGCCATCCAAGAAATCTCCAATGGACCTACTAACTACATAAATCTTCAGCCACAGACCTCGATCCTGTAGGTCCTGATTTCACTGGCTGCCACGAATTCTCTTCGATGCCCCTCTTTGAGGTCATGGTCGATGAGCTCTCTGCTCTGGGTTTGCGACATGTAGGCAGCCGTTCTCCGGTGTTCTCCGCTCCGAAAGTTGCGCAGTGAGACAGAGTAACACCTGTGCTTGCGCCTTCTCGAGAACTCTCGAAGTGCTTGTTTTTTGTTGTGACTCTAAAGGCACTCTGCTATATACAGGCAAAAGACAATTTCGTCACTCTAGAGGCTACCCTGCCTTGGGGGGCAGGCTCCGCAGAAAGAGCTAACTTTGATGGTTGGAAAGGGGTCTACTTTTAGGTTGTATGCTGGGTCCCTCATCGGAAGGTGTTTTCACGCGGTACTGGCAACCCAATATGATGTGATATATACGGGTTGATGTCAGGTCTGTGTCGTCTTAGTCAGCACCACATGCAAAACACCGAACGGAAGAAGCACCAAGACACCACAGCCTTTGCAAAAAAGGTGAGAGTAGGTCGGGCGCACAGGCCTGCTGAAACAATGAGCCTTCTATTCTGTGGTGGGTCCTGCAAGCAGTTCACAAGGGATTTTCCACATACAGGAAAGACAAGTACAGGAAGCAACAGGGTCATTTCCAGGCTTGCCAGTGCAGTTTGTAATGGAACAATTGGGAGAGCTAGTGGGGTTCTTCCTTCCAGTATAGGAAGAGGTACCTCGTTGCAGGGTGTTGCTGCCAGAAGTCTGTGGGCTTGGCATGGTTTTTGTATGTGTTTTCTTTTTGTCTTGGCAGAATTCTACAGCGCTCCAGTGGGATTGACATGCGGCAAGAGGATGTAAATCAATCAAGCCCACACTCTTTTTAGAACTAGCGTTCCAGAATGTTCCAGGTTTTTTTGCACTCTTTGGGTCTACTTTTTTGGTGAGAATTCTTGTTTGGGTATCATCTTTCCATTGGGATTAGCTCCTGGGGGATGACCACAATTCTTTAAACACGTTTTGGACTTCCAGAGTGTATATATATAAGGCTTTATCCACAAGAGGCTAGTGACAGAAATCTTCCAAATCAAACCTCTATCCTGAAGTTTTCACCACCCAACCACCAGCAAAAACAACTACAGTAATCACGCCACAAAACTACTCACTACCCACGGAGCAAACCACCATGAGAACGCCTTACATCTCTTCCTGATATGTACTGTCCATCCCAAAAGACCACCCAGTTGCTTTGGCTCCGCAAGCGGAGGCTATGGGATCCCCATTGAGCTCTTTGCTCCCTTCACCGACTCCTGCGTCCTGGTCATCAAGCAACTCGTTGCCGAGATGCCCAAATCCGATCCTCGGCCAAGGGAGAGATATTCGCTGTATTCGTTTCAAAAACTATACCCAAACACTCTATATGTATGGCATATTGACCTACATTCACCCCTCAAACCACCTCAAGATGGTTCACCATAAAATTCTTATAAGCCACACTGTCACGAGACATTCCTCCAAGCTGTCACCTTTGCCGCCTCCACTGCGCGTGTCTTTCGATGCCGGAGTCCGCCGGAGTCCACGCGGCAAGGAGTCGATGAAGATTGTCGCATGCCCCGCCGTTGGTCTGCATCAGGCAGAAGTGGCCTGGCACGAGAACCAGTCTGGAGGGGTGAAAGTCTGGAAGAGAAAAACCTACAGCTCCAGTCTGATTTAGTAGAAGATGGTCCTGAAAGCCTCATTCGAGGAGTGTGAACTTGTAATATTATGGGCAACTCCTTTCATAAGGTTTAACTGACCTGCAGGGAAATCTATTGGCAGGACAGTCCACTTCTGAAGCCTTTGTTGGTATGGTTTCTCGATCTTTTTGGCGGCGATGGAGGCAACCTCGGCGTAAGTGATATGAATGTTTGAGCATCTTGGGTTCAGAGTGAACGACACAATGCGGGCTTTGCCTGATTTCTCCCCTGAGTTTAATGTTTAAACCAAACCCTTTCTCTATGCCAGCCAAAGGTGTAGAATCAGGCAAGGCCATGCATGGCTTACATTTTTCGACTTGCATATATGTTCAGGGATTCATACTGCAGCTGGTTTTGGCGTATAATATTCAGAGGTCGTAAAAAAAAAAAAAAAACATGTCACATTATCGATCTATTACAATTTTGTAGAATGCTTGATCCTATATATACTCTGTCTTCAACCTATCTCTCGCAGACATCTCGCAGAAACTCCGCCAGGACCGAGCCCCTAACCTCTCGCGTCAGTTGAGCCGATACCCCACCGGTTCGCCGCTTTACCTTCCAACATCGTTCGGGACGTCCTGAGGAGCGTGACGTCCCAGAATATATGATGGTCGAGGGCTTCCGCTGGTCCATCGGCGCCTCGACTTGTAGAACTGCTCCCCGACGATCCGACGTCGTGCTGGTTGGACGTTTGATGGTTGGTGTTGTGTTTGTTGTGAGGGAGGGAGGGGTGAGTGGGGAGACAGGCACGCAGGCCTGCCTGTTTCCGAGAACCAGTCTGTTCCCGCGCTAGGTTGGAGTCACATGATGGACGCGTAATTATATCACTCCATGGCCCACCGGTCACGGGTGACGAGACCGTTTTACACACCGGCCTGAGCGACGCTGAAGCTCGTTTTCCATGCAGCTCGAGGCCCAAACACTGCATGTATGGCATGCCTACATTCACCTCGAAAACCACCCCAATTCTAGGCAAATATGGCAGTCCCATAGCATGGAGTGTCTGTGATATACAGCATACATATCAGGATATCCACCGATTCCGGAGCGATTGCCATCCGATTTGAGACAGCTTTAAGCCGATTCTTCCGAGAAATCAGTGAAGTCAAGGAGTGGTGTCCAAGACCCCTGGGTGCACATAACAAAAAGATCAAACTGGGAACGCGGCGTACATGTCAAACCGAAACTTGTTCAACTGGCTGGTTCCAAGTTCAACTAATTCACCACTTCAATCCACCTTTTTCACCCCGCTTCACCTTCGCCTTCGGCCGTTGCCGCGTCGAAGTGCGCGTCCAAGAGCGTCTCGTCTCTCGTTTTCGGCAGCAAATACTCTTCCCCACGATGGGACTGCCGCCCACCGACAGACCCTTGTTTCGACCACCTCAGACACCCCGAACCGACGTGATCGGATGAAACGAGGCCGTGATCGGTACCGTCGTCGACGCCGAAAGCCTGGCCAGGCCTCGTGGCACGTTTGCTGATGCGGATCATCACCGAAGGGTCCACTGCTGTGATGCCGTTCGGTGCAACAGGCTATGAGGCCAAATCGCTTCGCCCGGGCGGGCGGGCTGTTTAACGGGTGGGGTGGCGACCATTCGCGTTGGGAAAACCAGGTTCCGGCGGTGGACAGCGGGTGCAGGCTGTCGTTGGCTGGGTTTTTCGGTCTTAGAGTTGAAATGGCTGGGCCGAAAGGTCTAGAGGGTCACCACCCCTGCCGAGGGTCGGATTCTGCTTTGGGTCAAACGAAAAGGCTCCCCTTTGGTCGTTCGCATCCAGGTGTTTGGCATGTTTTTGTTTGTCCAGCGGGACCGGTGTGATGCAGGAGTTTGGGGGTTGTTTATCAAAGACCTTGGTCAATACCTCGAGTTTGGGTTGTTGGCGAGTTCATGCATTGGACAAGGACAGAGTTCAAGCCGACGTTGAACAGGATGGGATTCAACGGCTTCTCTGGGTCGATTCTCTCATAGGGTTTGTGATGGTCATATGATGTGACGACCTTCATTGAACTTCGTGTTCATCATTTCATCCCCCAACTGCCGCAACTGCGCAACTGCAGAACACGTGCGGTGCCAAGGCAGGCGATTTGTTTGGATAATTCTGATCTCTTGCAGCAGGCATTGAGGGAAGCTCCCCGGGCTCCTTGGAGGAACGGGTTTGTGGGTGTTGGAAATGTGGGTGAACCATAAGTTCACGATGACTGTGATGAACTGAGAGACCGTGTTCTGCATGTTTTTTGCTTGAGGTCACTTGAGGTCCACTTGTAGAATGCCTCTTTGCTGTTCAGATGAAGTTGGTCCAATACCTGAAATCGAACACACGGAGTGGGCGCAAACTTGGTTCAGAATAGAACCCAGACATGCATGGGACTGACAGATTTGCCTACATTGGGGTGGTCGAAAACAGGCCAGTGATGGGTCAATATGGCATACGTACGCACGTACTACATACTAGGCGCTTCGAAAGTACCACAAAAATTGGAACAAGTAGACAAAATGACAGTTATTTTTCCAGTTTGTTCCCTTTTTGGGGCGTAAGTAACTGTTTTGGGAATTTGGAGTGTGTGGGTTGTCCCTCCATACTTCGATTTGCATCATGTCATGAGTATACTCATGTAGCCGCTTGGGGCTCATAATGCTTGGAAGACTGGTGAAGATGCCTGGCCCGATGCACACTTGCAACAGTGCATGTTCTACTTGAGACGTAGCAAGCTAATTCAGTTGCCAGAAACAATTACAGACTCGAGCTCAATTACGTGATCCGGACACAATTAATAAGTGCGGAGTTGCAACTTTGATCACAGTTCGCGGGAACAAATGTAGAAGGGTTTCCTGGAACTGTAGCTGAAATCCCCATTGACTGCAACATGTCTTTCGCCGTCCGGCAATTTTCACTATGACTGGTTTGTTCCTTTTGTTTAGGAAATGTTACCTTCTTCCATTTTTGTTACCTTTGTTCATCTAAAAACCGTTGGTCCTTCTTTTTTGCGACATGGAGGTTTCAAACGTTCAAAAACAAATTGTGCATTCAAACATTCCTGCGCACTACATGTTTTTCAGAACAAAACACGCGCAAGCCTTGAAGTGCACATGTTCTACCCATTTGCTGAATTGAATGGCATGTTCCCACTTCCAAAGCCTGTCATACGGTGGCAAATGGGAACATGCAGCTATTTCAGAAATAGAGATACCTTCGTGGGTCGATGTGTCAATCCCAGAGGAATGGTGCACGCTGCTCCATCCAGAGATTCAGAGCTTGTCAAGCCGGCAGGGCTTCATGTTGTGGAAGGAAATTGGGGTGACAATTTGGTCCTACTCGGAAATACCTGTCCAATACACGCCTTGACCCTTTCTATACACGTCTTTCCCGCCCACAGTTACGAAGCTTATCAGATTATGAATTAGCAGGATATGTCGGAGAGTGAGTTCAAGACCTGTAACTGTAAGCCACAGAGCGCTAGACCGGATCCGTTTCAGAATGAAATGGGATCTCCGGAAGTTGAGCTGGAAGGCCCGGTCAAGTGACACACAGGGCCTCCTAGTGTGTTCAAAAGAAGACCATGCTCACAGAGTCGCACGGCTTTGTTCAAGTGCGCAGGTTGTGTCCAACAAAGATCCAGGTGCACATACATTATAATGATAAACATTTTAACCACATATGTTGACGGCATACCTACATGTTCGTTTGTGTATCTAGCTACTTCAAATCAAACATAGTTCATGGGGCAAGCAGCGGAAACTTCCGTAGTGCAGCACTTCTTGGATTTGGCAAAGAATGGGGGAAATGACCAACAGCAACACTTCACACAAGAGAAACACAAGAAACAAAACGGTGCAACTTTTTTGTTGCAGTACTGAAGTTCCAAAATCGCAGGCGAACCCATGAAGCGGCAGTTTTTCCAGAAAACGAACAAAGCAACATCAAACGACAGAAATTAGCTGAACTGCACTAAGCAACAACAATTTCTACATGCCTGGGTGTCTTATAGGTATATCGGTATATCATAGTTATACACATGGAATGCTTGGGGATGGCACTAATAACAGTTTGACCTCCAAGGTTGGAAACCTCAAACAAAATGCACAAAAACTGTCGTCCATGATGGCAGCGGTAGGTGCTAAAACATTGAAAAACATAGAATATGTGATGGACCAAAAGCCTTCGCAAGGACCGCTACGATGCGAACTCCCCAGCTTTGCGAACGATGCGAACTCTGCATGGTGTTCGGTTCTGACCCGAAAACGTTCCGAAAAGGCTTCGCATGTACAGCTGCGGCCCGTCGCCCAGGCTCGGCGCTCAAAGTTACAGCTGCGGGTTCGCGTGGGGAGCCAGACGATTTCTCCCTTGTACTGGGCCCTCAGGAGCGGTGCGGTCTACCGATTTTCCAAGCAGATAGAGGATGATAGAGGGACGATTTTCCCGATCGGCTCGTGTTTTCAAGATCGAATTTGCAGCGGAAAACTACAAAAACAATCAAAAACGATCAGACCAGCATGTAGACTTGTAAAAACCCGCAGAGTAAAAAAACTAATTGATTACGTGACGTGGATTCCCTTACACTTGGCTCAAGCTGAAGTTGGGGGTTTCAAAGCCGATGGTCAAGCAGATCGAAGCATTTGCATTACTCTCAAAACAGGGACTAGTCGTTGGAAAGCAAATCGAGTCAACCTAAGTCGTTGGTTTTGACTTCGAACTCGGAGATCATGACCGCTTGCTTCGAATTCGTTTGTGCTAGGAGTGGTCGACATACCTCAGCAAAGACGATGCTGGAAGATATTCTCACCATTCGCGCGGACACTTGGGAAGACTCGTTGGTCGTCGGAGACAGGTCATAACAAGTGCGATTCATTCACCCTGTGCCTCCAAACACCTTCTCAGAAGGTATTTGGAGGCCCAGGGTCAGAGATTGATTTGGGTTTTGTCTCGAAGTGGCCGTCATGTTTGCTCCACGAGATCGTGTCATTGCCCTAGCTTGAACGTTCCATGATCAGTATCGTTACTGCCGGTGTCCGCATGTGACCAAACAGGAAACAGGATTTCGGACAGTTCCTGCTCCTCTTGTTCCGTCCAGTTGGAGGAGACTCAGACACTTCTATCCTCAGACACTACTTGAGTTGGTCATGGAAAAACACCACTCAGGCAGTTTGCTTTTTGAAGTTCCACCCGGTGAGGCTGCACCTGTCGAGCAGAGACCTTGACAGATATCATGAGTCTTCACCCGGCTCAAGCAGTGGGATCGGATTTAAAGGTTGTGAGGGGAAGGTTATGGTTGAGGTAGCTGGAAAGGTTTAACCAATTGTTTGGATATTGTTTGGCTTTGTTTGGTTGTATTTATGCTTGAGAATTTGAAGGAGGTTGCATACACTTGTAATGTGGATTATTGTTTGGAGGGTGGTCGATGTTGGCAAAGAAAAACAAGAACACCTCATGCATTTTTCCTCACTCACTAGGCCACTAGGCTGGTTCTTCAGAAACGACTCTAGGGGATTCTGGGGGGACAATATGGAGACTAAAATGATCCAAAATGGGATTAAACACTCCCACCACCATTTTCTCAGGAGGTGGTTGGAGGTGTAGGGCACAAACTTCATCTATGTTTCCCAGGAAGTGCTTTAATCATTGGGTTGGATTGATGGAACGACTCCGGAGTCGAGCATTTGGAGGAAACACCATGCGCGCACAGAGTCGAGTCTTGGTCCGGTATCCGGATTGATCAATTGGATCATGGCAGATGCCTGACTACGCAGAATCGGAAAGCAAGAGCCTATAGATAGCCTATTTTAGATAGTCCTGTATATATATATATATAGCTGTTGCTCAGGTTTATATATATATAGGGAAACTGCATGACTATGAATGACTGGTTTCGGCCCACAATGACAGGTTTCTCTCTTCTATACTATTGGCAGACATCAGAAATAGCTGATTCCACCACGCAAAAAAAAAGGTGCAAAAACACCGAACACCGGGTTACATCACTCCTTTTTCCGGGCGATGTAACCCGGAAACCACCGGAGCTTTGGGGGTGTTCACGGTCGACGTCACCACACACGGAACCCACACAAAGAAACCCCATGGGGTCCGTGCACGATATCCCAGGATCGAGACAAATACTACTATGGCAACAATGACATCTTCAGGTGCGCCGGACAACACCCCTGAGACCTCGAGGACGCCTTGAAAACTCGCCCGCTTTGCGATTCCCCAGCAAAATCGCGGAAGCGCGGAGGCGGGTCGACCCGTCCGGCATTCCAAGGACATCAAAAGACAGTTTCCGTAAGCCATCGTAAGCCTAACAAGAAGTTGTACCGGTATCATCCGCCGAAAAGCTCACGAGCAACTGGAGGTACCAGCCGAACATTGCTGCGGACTTGTTGCAAGAAGCTCCCAAGTTGGTGCAGACCTTGCTGGATGGGTTGATTTGGCGCTCACACAAGACACAGGCACCGTGCTCTCGAGCGCGCGGCGGTGACGGTGACGGCGATTTCTAGCCGAAGGGGCAATGGCGGGCTCAAGGGTGGAAAGGAGACTAGCTGAAGGAAGCGATATCGCTAGGCTACTAGCAGCTCCTGGCATTACTGCTAGTAACAAGAAGCTACTAATTATTAGCAAAGGGCATTACTGTTTACTGCTCGTAGCAAGAATGAACACGTTCGTAGCATCAGACGACCGTTTTTGGCTGCAGGTTTTGATGGCAGTGTGATGGCTTCGTCGGCGTGTGATGAGTCGCCTTTTCAAAGGAACAACCAGGTTGTCCAGTCTTTTGCTTGCCCACTTACGCGGTGCGTCGTGTTTCTGGCCGCTGGAACGCTCGGAAGAACGCTGCTTGTGCTGCACCGCTCCAAAGAATGCTCCGATCATCTCCGATCCGATGCAGTTTTCAACTACTGCGATGTATATATATATATTAATTAATATATATATATATATACCCTACACCTCCAGTCGTACCTCCTCAGGTTCGGTATGACAGAACCCTCCAAACCCATCCACCCCAGTCCCACCTTCTCAGCAGGTGGGACTGGAGGCCCAGGGATAATGCCTGCAGCGATCCAGTTTCTATTAGATATAAATAGCAAGTCCGAGCCCGGGTCGTGCTTCATCAAGTCCGCAACTCGTGGCAGGATGGACTGCGGCCGGTGATTTACTACATGGAGCATCTATTGCAAGACATGGATGAGAATCAGATGCTCTCCCGAGCCTTGTTGAGCTTCATGCACTTCAAGGAGCCTTCTCAAGCTGTCAGGGCCTCTTTTTCGTTTCAACGATCATGTCAACCCTTAACCGGGCTCCGGTCGGAGCTTGTGAGGTTCGGTGGGACTGGGGTTGGGTTGAGGGTATGACGTCATACCATCTGAAGAGGCACGACTGGAGCCCTGGGGTAAGTATCAATAACTTGGTCCCTTTCGGCACCGATGCTGGCCTTTTCAGAAGGTCTCGAGTCGAAGAGATCAGGCGTCTCTCAGCTCATGATGCTGATGTTCAACAGTGCTTCATGATGCTTCATGGCAAATTTAAGGTGCCTTCATCGTATTTTCACATGACAATGTGGGAAAACCAAAGCCACGGAAGAGGGTTGATATTATAGTAATTAGTAGTGTCATTCGCGTTTGGGTGTCCACGTTCTAAGAGAGAATACCCTGGATGGGTGTCCACTTCAACATGGGCAGTGGACTTGGATCTTTTCTGAAGTCATCCACACCCAATCACTTGACGATCCTCGAAGTCACCCAGACACTCCATTTATGGAATTCCATTCCCTAAGGCTCCGGTGGTACCCCCTTGAGGTTCCCTTAATTCGGTACCCGAACCTGAGGTTTAGAGGCTTCAGTCATACCGAACCTGAGGAAATTTACGACAGGAGTCCCATGGGAGCCACAGCTCAAATCAGCTGCTCCGATCGGAGTTCCTAGCCGTCAGTCTTCGTCGGCCCCGTTGTCTGCGCGGAAAGAGTTATTCCGCGCCTCGCCGCGCTGCGCGCCTGGAGGATCCAAAGGTCATTGTCCACCCCATCCTGATGTTTGTGCTGGATTTGCTCTGGGAGAAACTGGCGCCTGGCTGGACTGGTCTGAGATGAGGTTGAGATGTTCGGGATTCCGGTGGAAGTCGGACCGAATTCTGGAAGATCAGGTGGAACCCAATATGTTGGTTCCCTTGGAAGATGTATAGATCTACATTCTTTTCTATGGTGGGACCTATAGTGACCTAATGATGTACGCTTTGTTGTACTTTGGACATTTTGCCACGTGGTACTTTGAAGGTGTTTGTTCGATCAGCACGTGGTTTCGATGAACGGTGACCCCCCAAAGGACGCGCTCCCCAACACCCGGGGACCGGTTGAAGCGAGATCGCCGAATGGAGCCGACCAAAGAACCTGGGATTGCCCGGGTGGGTGCCAAATACTTGGCCAAATTTGATTTGCAACACGTTGCAACAAAAGCCTGTAGCATTCAACCAGATTTCACCGATTTCGCTGGGCGCAGGCTGACCCCATTTGCTTCACACCTTTTCATTCCAGACCACCGGGCGCCCGCAAGCACCGAAACGGCCGTTTCGTCGCCCGGTTTCACGCTGCGCCACTCCGTCGTCGCCCATCGGAGTCCCTTCCGCCGGTGCCGTCAGATCCTGCGATTCTTTGTGTCGGACCAAATCTTCCGAGCGGTGAACTTCATCATCTACCTCTTTGCCGCCTGTACCTGGGCTGCCGCGTTCCGCGGTCCGCGGTCCGCGGCTATGAGGGTCCATCCGATCTCTCAAGGTGCAGCACAGCCCGGTGCACGGATGCAAACGACCCTATGATCAAGGGCCCGTGCCGAAAATCAGTGGTTTGACCGTTTTGGGGGATTCAAGGCAGCATGCCGATCGTGGTTTGCGCGGCTGCGGTGCTTTCTTTGGATTTCTCAGGGGGGTTCAAGCCAATTTCACCTATAGAATCCTCGGCGGGACCTGTGAGGCCACGGACGTCTGAGGTTTCTTTAATACCGATGAAGCAATTGCAGATCCGGTGTCACCTGGCGGGAGGAGGTTGGTCGGGACCGAACTCGGCCCACTGGGCAAGACGAGGGGCCGAACTCGGCCCCCTTTGGGTTTGACGATTTGAGAAGCAAAAAAGAGAGGCCTCCCTGATGTGGGTCATGACGGGGTGTTGATCCAACGGTTGAAACATGGAAAGAAGGACATGTTGTCTGAAGCTACAACTGGTGAAGGCGCTGGGGCACCTAAATTGAACGATCATGGCACTGAAGCGGTGTTCTTTTAAAAATCTGATCATGCAGGAATGAGATCATGGACTTGGAGGCATTGGCAAGATGTCTCACCATGGTTGTTGTGGTTGTGGTTGTGGTTGTGGTAGTTGTTGTTGTGGTTCTTGTGGTTGTGGTTGTTTTGGTTCATGTTGATGTTGTTGACGATGAAGACTTGACATATACCAAAAGCAGCCATGTAGTTGTTGAATATCACATCTTCACCTATTCACGATCTAGATATTCTTGGTCAGAATGTGCCGACCTTGTAAACAACTCCCACAAACCGCCAAGGACCTGGACCTGAAAGGGGGTGTCCTGATCCCATCGTAGCCTGGGGCGAAACCAGCCAGGTGACCCCGACATGAAGGAGCTGGGAGACTTAAGTGTGCCTGAGCGACCCAAAATCATCCAAACTGGTCGCCCTCCTCCCAGGTCGAACCCGCTGCCATCTCAGAGCAGAGTGACTGACACACCCAAGGATGTCCAAAATGCTGGCTGCTTCGCGGCTTTTGGTCTACATCCTGGGCTTCGGCTATTTGTTGACTACCAACATCCGTGAACTCTGGAAGCACATGAGCAGCCTTGAGGAGGTCGGAAGCACGCGCAGCTGATCGCATGTTGGGTTTTGTCGGATAGCACGCAGCATCTCGGAGTCGGACCGGGTTGAGGATATCGAGAACACGAAAGGATCATGAACGTTTTCGCACAAGACAATTGATGCGAGTGACTTTAATTAGTCCCACACTCCATGGGACTGGCATATTTACGTATACATTGGGGTGGTGCCAGAGGGGTCAATGGGGCGGCATATATGGCAGTCCCATGGAGTGTCTGGGAGTGGTTTCATGGAGGAGGAGACGTGCAACATCTCCTCTAAGGGTCTTGATTCGATCGCTCGGTCGACTGCCTTCCAGATCTCTGATGAGAAGGCAGATCTCTCAGTGTCTTGGGTGGGGTGTTCGGGACTCGATCGGTTTCTTCCAACCGGGTCAGTGGGATTCCGCTCCGGAGGATCACCGGCGACTTGGCGCATGTCGAAAGTGTCCTGAATTCTTGAAGAAGACCTCTGGTGTCCTCAGCCGCCTGGCGAATGTGATGCACGGAATGCCCATATGCTGTATGCTGCATGCATAGACAAGAACAGAAAGAAACACAATGTATTTTCTGAACCTTGTCACTGGATGTCACTGGTATATTATTCATGAATGGGAATTCCTAATGATTCACTGATGGATTTGAATTTGAATCTCCAGCACGTGAAGCTGTTCAGCCCCCACAAGGCTTCTTGTTGATGATGAACCTTGCAGTGATGCTCACAGCACCTTGGGTGATTGATTGAGAGAGAGAGAGAGAGAGAGCGCGAGCGCGGAGGGGATCGGGATCGATCATCGCCAATGCGTTGTTTCTGAGATCCTGCGACGCTCACGATCGGCGGCCGCGGGCCCGAACCGCCCGAGTTCGCTCTGCTTCCGGGCGAAGTCGGAAGCACCGGGTTTCAACCCGGAGACCACCGGAAAACTGGTAACGTTTGGATCCACTGGATCCACTGGATCGGATGAAACATCTCGTGTTCGTAACATGACATGCTCACATGCAGACGCGCCCGACTCGACTCCGACGGGTCTTCTTGCGACAGTCTTCGAAGGATTTTCTTCATGGTTATAGCCCGGCTGAGACCATCCGTTCGCAGGGCAAGACTGACCCGGAACCTGAGCGAAGCTTGCTGCCACCCGTTCACGCGCTTCGAACCCTACACAAGGGGTTCTATTTATTTGGCACTCCAGCTGCCGAGAAAACCCAGTTTCGCACGGAAGAGGCTGCCATCGATCACGTTTGCGATTCCTCCAGGCAGCCACCCTGGCAACGAGATGTTTTGCGATTGAGACCCTCAACAGATTTGGTGTCCCAGACACTCCATGGGACTGGTATATTTATATACCTACATTGGGGTGGTTTGAGGGGTCAATGTAGGCATAATATATGGCATACATGGAGTGTCTGGGTGTTGTAGTGTAAACTCCTATATTCGACAAATCCTGTTTCTTGGGATTCCAGCCTCTTCAATGGATGCTCAGAATCCAGGCTTGATCTCGGGTGGCCTTGGGAGACTGGTCTAACTGGTGTAAACATGTGCAAACTGCGCGCCTGGTCAACATCCACACGTCATTCTCGGTCATTCAAACACCACCTGTGAAACAATCTCGCAGTCTCGTCATTCTCGGTCAGATGGTTTCACCTAAAGATCCAAACCGCCCAGTCGCACCGTGAGTGGTGACACGAAGCAGCCGGGTGAGACCGACGCGCGACGCGCTCGGCCCAGCGCGCTCGATGAGATCGATCGCGATCGGCCCCGGTTGGAAGCCACGGGTCACGGTCACCCAATCGTTTGGACAGGCGCCTTCCACCCGTGACGAGGTCGAACCCTTGCTCCATTGCTTCGGGAAGACGGAGGCGGACGACGTGAAACGATGGGGAGGGATGAGGGATGGACGGGGTGTGGTGAAGTTTCGAAGAAAAGCAAGGTCAACCTGGACCTCAGAGCAGGTCGTATGAGGTACAGGACAAGGCTGTGGGTCTTAAGAAAACATTAAGAAATACATAGAAATACTAGCCTTTGCAAAGGGTGTCTTTTGGATGGAAAACACCTATAGTATCTATAGTATAGAGTCAGTGGGTTTATGAACCACCCGACCTGGGTGGTGCCGGTTTAACCACCCACCAGACGATGTAAACAGACCGTCCTTTCCCTTGGGACCAAAAAGAGCCTGGCTCGTCTCGGTTCATCACCCGAGACCGACCATTCGGGCGGAACCGTTTTTGGGCAACACGAAGAAAAACCGAGGCGACCGAGGTTGACCGTTCCATGTTTTCCAGAAAAACCGACGAAAAGAGAAGAAAGTTCCAAGTCTTGTTCCATTGCTCAAGTCTTGGAAACCTCTTCATGGCCCAAGTTCGCCCTGTTCTTCGCCCTTTTCAGGGATGGATCTCCTTTACCTGCGATGCCTGGACCGACCACATGCGTTCCTCGGCCCAACCCACCGTATGGAGTCCACTCACTCGGCCACCGCCTGCGGGGTGATCGACGTGTGGCGGAGGTCGGAATGGTGAGGCCTCACACGAAGTCTATGTGGGAAGAAATGATCTAGACTCACTGCCTCATGCGAGGATGAAGAATAGTGAAGAAGGGACATGGCCTCCATCATTGAACAATGAGCATGTATAGAGGTTTGTGAAGAGTTCTGCGAGTTGGGTATCTCGCCGAGCTGGCCGAGCTTCGGTGTCTCCAAGCTTCGGGAGGTGGATGTTCCAGGGGGGTCCCTCGACGCAATGCGGCGAGCTTGCGATCGTTGCTTCCTCCCCTCGTGGAACGGTGCTGAGCTCGGAAGTTCGAAGTTCACTTCGCCACCTTGAAAGTAGACGATCATGCGTGCGAACCCGAATTAATAAACGGGTTATATAACTAGAGGCGAGGGGATTTATGAATCCATATGAATCCTAATCTTTACATTCCAGCACCACCCAAAGGGTTTATAGACCCCCAAGATGTATACTTTCCATCTAATGACCACCCAAACTGGGTGGTGCTGGTTATATCAACTGCCTCTTCCCGGACGTCACATGTCGCTCGGGGGTGCCGGTTGCAGAGGTGCTCGGAGTAGAGGTGCCCCGACGTCACATCAACGGCTGGATGGGACCATCCATGTGACTCCTGGTTCCTGGTTCTAGTGACCGAACTTGATCATGCAGAGGCGGAGAGGGTAGGTAGGTCGGTTCTTTTTCAGGCTGAATTGGCAGGTCGGCTGGTTTTTTAGAAAGCACCGCTTTCTGGACCAATACCCTACAAGTCAAGGACATCATTCTACTGGAGATGGTCATTCAAAACCAATACTTAGTCGACCAAGTTTTACCGGGTCAGACTGGACGAACGTAGGGAATACGTCCTTTGCCTGTGTCCTTGGAACCAGCCCCAAAAAGCTCCAGGTGAAACCGTCCCCCTTTGGACTCCCTAGACACCTGTGGACCGTCCCTCGAAACCTGTGCATCTGAGATTTGGTCCACGAGATTTGTTTGGTGCTCGGAATCTTCTTGCACCTTGGGAGGAGTCGTGCTAGCTGTCGACAAGTCACGTGGACGTCTATACCTGGACCCGACTGACCCAGTGACTGACCCAGTACCTTTGAAAATGGGACATGACCCCTTGAAAAACAGGTATACTTGTACCCATGTTCCGAGGTACTTTGAGACTCCAGGTATTTAGTTCATATATAGGTCAGATGGTACACAGGTCTTTCATAGCCCTGTTCTGAACTCCTTGGAACTTCAGAAGCACGCAGAAGAGTCAAACTGGAAAGAGATAGACATTATATAGGCATTACGTGAACCATGGTCATGCGGAATACACGACACACGACTGGTCATGTCTTGTGCGGTGTTCTCAATGGTTAACATGCACTCTCCCAATGTGACCCCGAAACCGATGCCTTTTGTTCGTGGACACCGCGGTGTCCAGTCCGGGCAGCCTCACGAAACCAGGCACCCGATCGGCAGCCTGAGTCGTTCATCGTGGTTTTTCAGTACCCAGACTATATATGGGACTGCCATATGCCGTCCCATTGACCCCTAAAACCACCCCAATGGAGTGCCTGGGGTATGACTCTCTGGGTCCCATGGGTTCCCATGGGTCTTCTGGCGATCGGTCTCGTGTCGATCGGTCTCATCGGGTCTGGAGATGTGAGGTGCGACTGCAGGCCATGGCAAAGCTGAATGGGACTGACCGTCTGACCCAGTAAAAGCTAGTCCGGTCATGTGTCTTTGTAGGATCAACTCCCAGCAAAATGAGGTCCAACCAAGCTGTAGTAGGGTACACCAGACGGTGAGTGCTTCGTAATCGCAACCGGGAAGCGATGGCTCCACCGAGGTATGTGCTGTTGATCTTTGGTATTGGCAGCAATATCTCCATCACGCTCTCAGAGTACCGCGTCTTGTGTCTGCGTGCTGGGAAGCAGGCAGGACGTGAACACGCCGGAAGAAGGGGTGGGTTCTTGGCCACGGAAACAGGTACGGACCGGCAGCCCATCGGAGGGGCAGCCAGTCGGGAGTCAGTGTTTTGAACGAAGAAAACCAACGATTCGGGTGGTTTTCGTTGGGATCCCTGGCCCTGGCTGTCTATATTTAAGCTACTAAGCTCTATTAAGCGTATTAAGTGGGTATCATATAATCATAGATAAGCTGCTAAGATTCAGTCTGCTATGCAGGATTTGGATGAGTAGAACCTTTGCGTATCGATTTATGGCCGTGGCATTGCTCTCTTAAGCAATCCAATTGAAGGGTGATGGATTCCCAGGGAATCGCCTTTGCCGGCTTCGGAGTCCTGATTGGGTGGTGGCTGAACCGCGCTGACCCAGTGCGTGAGCAAGCTCCTTGTCAGTGTCTGCAGCTGTGCTTTGCCTGATTTGGTGGTCCAGCGAGAGAGATTCTCATCGATTGAGTGGCTGGCTGGGATACTTGGTGTTTGTCTCATTTTGGGATTGCTTGCTTTCGGCCTGATTCTTTTCCCCAAGAAGACATTAGATTCCGGTGAACACGTGTTGAACTTCTCCTTTAAAGGGGGGTACGGAAAGGGAAAATACGGAGCTGAAAGGGGACTGCAAATCTTAGACAGACCAGTGAGATGGCTGAGCCAATTCATCAAGGGCATCTGTGTTCGCGGAGTACGCAGGCTTCCCAGGAGTCATCCACACGAGACTAGCGCTAGATCACGTTGAGGGCAATGAATGGGTGGTGGTGACACCCGATGCCGACATGTACGTTGAGGAGCTGAGCCCGGCTAACTCTGACTTCTCCAGGTTTTTCCACATGCCAGACGGGAACCTCCCACCTCGCATTCCTCGAAACCAAATCTATGCCTTTCAACCTATGACTGCCCAGCAATATGCCCGCTTCGTCTCCAGAGGACAGGCCATGGCGGTTGCCGAAAGAGACAGTCGAGGACTACGCGCCCCGCCAGGTCCGGCAGCACCAGCCGCTGGTCCTGCTGGCGCAGATGGAGCAGCTGATGAGCACGTTTGGGTCTTGGCAGAAATGGTCTCGGGTCATAAGCTTGGAGAGGAGGTAGTGGTTCCCCCAGAAGCTGCTCGAGATGGTGACCATGCATTGATTCACAGATGATAGCAACTTTGATCGCACCGTCCGGGCACAACGATGTAGGAAAGAAGACCTCGGGGTACTTTGTGAATCTCTCATCCAGTCATGCCGCCTAGCGGTTGCCTCTCATGGTGAAGACACTGAAGCTGCAGCAGATGTTCGCACCCTATCCATTCGATACAATTCGAATGGGGAAAGGTATCGGGATTTTCGTGGCTCCATGACGACATGCGACAGGTCGAATTTGACGACTGGCCGCTCGAACCCCGGACCTCCCTCGGCTATATACCTGAGAGCAGTCAGCGAACTCTCCGAGTCTTGTTATGAGCACCACATCAACTGGTGTCAGAGCAGCCGAATCCCGGAAGCGCTCTCGGTCTGGGAAAATGAGACTTTGATTCGGGCCATAGACTTCTCGAGAATCCCTGTGGTTCTCGAGAACCCAAAGTCCTCTCGATCTTGGATCACTCCACTGCTGAAAGCTCTTGCCGCATCGGGCATGCTGAAGTGTTTTGATTTGGATTTTTGCCAGTACGACGAACGATGGAGGAAACCTACGCGCCTGGCTGCGGCTAACGTTGATTTGGCTCCGCTGTGCAAAGAGTGCAAAGGAAGCTTTCTTCAGTGCAGTTTCTCTGGCAAACGTCATGTACAGCTCAAAGGTACTGACAACCAAGGCCGTATCCATATCAGTTATGCAATGATCTGGCTGGTATTGTTTCTAAATACTTCAGTTCGCTCTGCGGATAGGGGAGCAAGGAAAGGCCATTGGTGAAACCAATCTCCATTTCAAGCCACCTTGCTCTCATCATGGCAGCTCATAGCTGCCGAGTGACGCTGCCGTTGGCATCTGGCCAAAAGAATGAGCACAGGTGGAACGGCAATCATTCAGTCTGCTAGGCAGGATTTTGATGAGTAGAATAGAACCTTTGCGTATCGATTTATGGGCGTGGCATTGCTCTCAAGCAATCCAATTGAAGCCGCCTCCAAACCCCTCCACCTCACACAGGGAGCAAGGAAAGGCCATTGGCGAAGCCAATCTCCATTTCAAGCCACCTTGCTCTCATCATCGCAGCTCATAGCTGCCGAGTGACGCCTGCGCTACAGATTTGAACCAAGCTGCCGTTGGCATCTGGCCAAAAGAATGAGCACAGGTGGCACGGCAATCATATACATATATATAAGCTACTAAGCTACATAGAGCTCTCTCTCTATATATATATATATAGTGGGTATATCTACTACTAAGCTCTAAGGGCACGAAGTGACAAGAACTGAATGCGATGATGCAGTGCTGTGACCAGAACTGAGGGACTCTGTCTATGACTCAACATACCGGACATCACTGATGGACATCTCTTTTTTTCACACGGTCGAGTCTTGTAACCGTTTTTGAGAAATTTCTTTTGCAAAAGGGTTAAAGAAACTCTAATTTGGATTGGTTCTACAGTAGTTGTTTTATGCAATGCTTTGAAGCCTCAAACAATTAGGTCCCAGTCTTTTGGTAGATTCCTGTCATTCGGATGGCTCCCCAACCCTGGTTTCAGGTTTTTATGGCATGACATCGTGTGGTCCCTTGTTGGAGAAGCGGCAACTGGCAGTGTTTCTGTGGTTCCTATAGTTCCCATGTGGGTGGGCTCTTTGAAAGGAACACAGGTTTCTGTGTTGTCCACGGTCCCTAGGTCCTAGGTTTTCTCAGACTCAAGAAACTTGGAAGATTTTGCAAATATAAATGAAGTTGCAAGAAGTCAATCAAAAAAATGTTTCGGAACATTTCTCAGATTCTTTGTCTTAGCGGTTGTCATTTTCAGAGTCAGATGCCATTTAGACGCCCTGGGAATTCTGTCGGATGTGCCTTTCAGTTGGGCTCAGCTAGCTTTGTCCATCAAAACATGCCAGCAGTGGCAACAGCGGCAAGCGTGAGTAGCTGTTTTGTTTCAGTGCAATTGATTGGTGGTGGACACAATCCTGAAACGACAGAAGTCATGGCCTGGAGCTAAATGACGATCAAGACACTTGTTACAAGATGTTACAAAGGGAACCCATTCATAGCATAAAATGAATTATTACTATGATATAGCGTTCACTTATATAAAGTATCCCTCTTTCAGACCCAAACTGCACAAGCTGCACATCTTTTCAGAGCCAAATTTCGCAGGTGATGCTTTGCATGAGTGTGGTGACATTGGTGATTTTCACCTTCGGCTTCTGTATCACTGCGATGACCCGTGAGGCGAGTTCCGACTCGAGCGGAGGGACGCGAAGTGCTTGTGGACTGCATGGACACCTTTCTTCACGACGTGACGACACCATGCTATAGAATGCTATATCCCAAACACTCCATGGGACTGCCATATATGCCCTGGCACCACCCCTGGCCGTTTCTCGGCAGTCCTATGGCAGTCCCAGACAGGTCGTGTTTGGATCTTGCTGCTAAATACATGACTTGCAAACGGAACATCCCATCGCTCCACATCGAGGATGTCTTGCTTTCGGAATGCCGACACCGACCGGGGGGGAGAGGGTCGAAGGGTCAGGCGTCAAACCCCTCCGGAGGCGTCCTGGAGGAGATTTTTGGGGGACCGGCCAAAAGTACCTGGCGTCTCAAAGTACCTCTGAAAATGGGTACAAGTACCTGTTTTAAGGGGTAATGTCCCATTTTCTAAGGTACTTTGGAGGGTCTAGGTGTACTCACTCATCGGCAAAAAAGGAAGAGACAAGGCAGACACCGAAGCTGCAAAGAGGTGCGATCAGCCTGTGAGGGTGTTGGTTGCATGCCCAGACACGACCTTTTTCGGCAGATTCACCTTGCATTCATCCTTGGAATCAACCACTCCAATGGTGATTCTAGGTGAATAGTGAAGAACCACCCATGATTTCTTCTTGCATTGACCCATGGAATCACTCCTATATACATATATATATATATATATCCCCCACCGGTGTTAGCCTATAAAATGCCGATGCTTTTACCCTATATTATGCACAGCCTAAATCTTCCTGTGTTTTGGGGGAATTTGGGGGTACGAGGTCCATTTTGGCTATATATATATATATATACTTTAAGGATTTTGAAGCTCTGAGAGTCAAAGGGCATTTCATAGGATGATCGGCTTTTTCATAGATTTGATACTGGGACATAGTCAGTGCATTTAATATGCAAGTGGATTTTAGTGTTAGATGAGTACAGGACCCAGCAAGGCCATTTTCTAAACTACACTGTTTTATCAATGTTCTTTGACATGTTCATACATTGTCCAACTAAAAGGAAAACAGACTCTAATCATTCAAACAAATCAGTATAGACCTTGCAGGCTTTGTAGTTAGCTGGAATTCACCTGCTGGGCTGTTCTTGCAGTGTTGGTTGGCTACATGGATACTTTTGGGTAAATCTTCAAACCAGACACATTTAGAGACCAATGAGGGTATCTGGGCCGTTGGCATGTAGACATAGGCTTACCTGGCACAACGGTAGTATATTATATAAAATGCCCCCGGTGGGTGCCTGCCGGCGTTAGGGCCTTTGCACTTGCCCGCCCATCAGTATCAGGTGTAACTAGCTGGAAGCGTGTGGACACAGGCAATCCAGACGTACCTGGCACAATGGTAGTATCTAACATGGGTCCTTGCACCCACCCTCCACATTGTATAGACTAGCTGGCTTCGTAACTACTGTAGCTGGAAGCCATCCCACAGCCACAGGCTCTATGGTAAATCTTTACCTGACTCTTTTGGAGACCTATATCCTCTAATTGGAGACCCTTGACCATGTTTGGTGAGGTTCTGCGGTGTTGTGAGGCAATTTATAAATTGTGAATGTGTGCTTTATAATTTTGTGCTTGTCTTTTCTATTTTTTTTGGCAGTGGGACCTCACTGGGCATTTTATAGAGAGTGCACGTTTTGATCCATTTTCTATCGTGGGCCCGATAATTATATTTAAGGGCTGCCGCCCCTGCCGCCGACCCCGATTCTCAGGTCCGGCTTTTCCTCCATTGGTTGGCAACACGTCACTAGCAACTCTGTAAAGATGGCCGACAGAAGACCGAGAGGAGCCTACATCACTCCACTTAGAACATCATCCTTGCAAACAACATGTTTCGGTCGATTTCATCAGCTCCAATGCCAAAATCGAATCAGACAATATGGTTAATAATACGACAGATAAGATGACATGACATGGTCTAGTTAGGATTTAGCAGGATCAGTTAAAACATTCCCGCGTTGAAGACAAACATCGATCGGCATGGCCGGCTGTGGAGCCTCCCATGGTCGCACTTTGGCTGCCTAACGCCGCCTCTGAATCCCTAGAAAAAAAGAAGTTTGTGTCCATTTGTCTCGGTCATCTTAACCCCGAACACCTGGTCCCGCCACAGCTTTTCTCAATCTAATTCTGGTCCAAAACAAGCCTCCCACGGTCGCACTTTGGCCCCGAACACCTGGTCCCGCCACAGCTTTTCCCAATCTAATTCTAGTCCAAAAACAGCCTCCCAAAAAGCATCTGAAACCACCCCTTCGCTGCTCCCAGTCAGTCCCTTCGCCACAGCTTTCCACAATCTAATTCGATACACAAAATGCCACCCCTTCGCCAATTCCTCGGACGGTCGGTGTCAAACGGACGCTCTGGATCCCTAGAAAAAAACACTTTCCTAGCATTTTCCACCACTAACCAGCCTCCCAAAAAGCATCTGAAACCACCCCTTCGCCACGGCTTTAACCCATTGAGTTCTGCTCCAAACGAGTTCCTCGGACGGTCGGTGTCAAACGGACGCTCTGGATCCCTATAGGGTTTGCTAGCATTTTCCACCACTAACCAGCCTCCCAAAAAGCATCTGAAACCACCCCTTCGCCACGGCTTTAACCCATTGAGT
>CAXAMN010024084.1:622214-693248 GCA_963970005.1 Durusdinium trenchii | reverse complement strand
ATAAGTGTAAGGCTACTTGTTTTCTCTGCCGTTTGACTTGGGCAGGTGGTGTTTTGTGTAGTGTGCGTTAAAAAGAAAAAACGTAAAGGCAATGACAAAAATGAGGTTCGACTACCCTGCAGCAAACAAAATGTTGCTGTTCAGCTTTCCTTGTTTTTCCGAACTGGTTTGCAGAGCAACCATCACAGGCATGATATCACACTGTTCATCAGACTAAATCCCCATATATTGGAGGGAAAAGGCCTTGTGATTTTCTGCACGGCCATCTGATTGTTTTTCAATCATGTGTTCTTGTGTGCCAGCGGGTTTGGCTGAACCTCCATTTTCAGGGACCTTTTTGCCTGAGAGATCAACTGCACGCTGAGACTATCCCACATGATGTTGGATAGTATTTATATATAGTTCCCGATAGTTCTTCTATCTCCATGATTTCAACCAATAACCCTCATGGTTGGCTATGTTGCAAGAGCATGTGATAATGGTCCATGAACAGAGTTTCGATCAACGCCTCAGGCCGTTTATGTTGTATCGATGGATCGATTGCTTGGGGCTGCGTCGTGAGGAGATTCCTGCCGAAAACGTGTGCTCCACTGGAAACGACATGTCCAGAGCTGTCCCATGGTGTTTTGGAGAGGCAGTCCCTGGACTTTTGGGGGAGTGCATGCAATTCTTTCTTCGAACCGAAGAAGAGCTCGTATAACCGTCCAGTGTTCCGAAGGGCGAAGCCGTCGTTGGCTGTTGGTCCGAACGCCTTCGTGGTGGGAGAGAATTGCAGCGATCGTTTCGGTTTTTGAATTTGGTGGTTGGGATTCACCCAGACCCCACGGCTTCGCGAACCGTGGAATTTGGCCTCCAGTGGACGCCACGTCAGACGTGGAAGTGAAACAGAAAGGAGGATTCCAGACTCGGAGTAGATGGCACCCCCCAATTGATATGCTTCTCAGCTCTGATCAATTCCGCTTCTTGGGCGGTTTCCATGGTTGAACTTGGCGCGTCAAGACTGGGCCTCCACTCGAGCGAATGTTCTTTCTTTTGCAGGGTACGCAGGTTTGATCCATGTTCGGTGCGTCAGTGGCAAATACTCACTGACAGCGGAAGGGTCAGGTGCAGTTCTTTTGAGACTTGAGATAGAAGTGGAAGCGTTTCTGCAGGCCTCCTGAGAAAGGAAGATGTCCCAAAGGAGCTGCATTCTCAAAGCGGTACCTCTTGGCTGGTGTTTGAAAGGCATGCATGCGGTTTTGCGCCTACGGCCAGCCTGAATGTTCTAACTTGTTTCGCAGGTCCTATTGAACCTTCTCGGGGCAGGCTGCCACAGGTGTGTGACTTTGCCAAAATGGCAGCATGCACTGCCCGTCTCGACTGGAGACGGGACGTCCTGTGCTGAGTGTGAGCCAAAGAATCGCATCACCAGCAGAATAAGGGGCCATGGTCGAAACCCCTGACTATCCGGATGATTCTTTAGTTCCCTGTCCATCACAGCGATCACAGCGTTTCAACAAAGCTTTAATCGAAGCGTCGGACGATGTCGCCCAGAAAGGAGAGACAGAACGAGTTTCGCGCCAACGTCTGTGTGTGCACACACACTCTCTCTCTCTCTCTCTCTCTGGCTTTTGTGGTTGAGTTGGTTGGGTTACGTTGGGTTGTACCTTCCCACAAACGATGAAGCTCATCTCCCGACCAACGGCGTAAAGAACTCGACTTGTTGATCTGGGGGAGAGAGTTGTCTCTCGTCGGTCAGAGCAGCGGAAAAGAGCATTCTTGTTGAGAGTCTTTGACTTTTAGGGACCAAATATACCTGGAACCTGAATGACCTCCATTTTGGACCACTAACCACCCAAAATATGCATGGTCTTTTCAAATTTACACATGTCAAAAGGTCATGTTTGGGTTGCACAGGTAAAAAAACATTCTTGCGAAGGCTGTGCCAGTTTTAGCAACAGGTACGTCGATGCCCCAAGACTGGATGAAGATTGACCTCCCTAGCCCGGAGTCTTTATGTGTTGGAGGTTGGTCTTCTTCCCACAAGAAAGCACAGAAATCGAAAGGATTGGAATGCGGCTCAAACAAGTGTCCAAAGAGCCACCATGAACGCCTTTTGTAATCAATATTGGTATAGTAGGCCCCCCCAGTACTCCCCCAAAAGAAGAAACACAAGATCGAAGAACTGAAGAACTTGGATGAACTTGGATCTTTGAACCCGTTCAGCCACCAGAGCGCCCAACCCGCCAACCGTCACCCCCTCTCCCCAAAGCGATCGGGTCAGGCACTCCGCGGCGTCATGGAGGATTATGCGCCACCAGAGAGGCAACCGATCTCGGTCGTTGCGGTCGGGACGCCCTGACGTCGGCCGATGCCGAACGGCTGGCCGAACGGCTGGCCGAGTCGAAGCGGTCGGGAAGCACGGGCGCCCTCTCAACGGGGACCAAGATCTTGTTGACCCTAGTGGCGCATTCAGTGGCGCATTCAGTATAATTCGTTGGTTTCCAGCCTTTGGGGGGGGGACTTTCGTTTCCAGACCTGGAAAAAAGCCCCAAAGGCTTCAGGGGAACTGAAACAGGTCGCCATTGCCGACCCCGAACCCGCCTCCCACGTCCCCAGCCGCCTCCGCCTCCGCGCCTCGCCCGCGCCGAGGATGAGGTGTTGCAGAGCGAGGTCGGCACCGAGGTGGGCAGTGGGGCGAACAGCGAGGCGGGGGGCTGCGTATCGCACTGGAGTGGACGCTTTCAGTTGCTTTCGACGCTGCGCCCTTGAAGGAAACACGGGGGGAGTCATGGGGATATATGCCCAGACATGACACATTGAATACCTACATTGGGGTGGTTTGAGGGGTCAATGTAGGCATATATGGCATACATGGAGTGTTTGGGATGGGGATAGCATTTGGACCCAGCAAGACATCCTGACCCGGAGCTAGACATACGCGCCACGTGCACCCTGAGGAGGCTCCTCATCCCCGCGTAAGGAAATATCGATGTTGGCATAAAACATCATCTAAACCATCAAGTGAACCAAAACGCCAGATTGGACAGTTCGTCCTTTTCTGAAGCTTCCCCCCTTATACATCTTATACTCAAGACTTGCCAGCTGTCCGCCGCAGGTCAAAGAGCCAACGAACGAACCCAGCCCCTTGGAGCACCCGACCCGGAGACCGACTCGCGTCGCGAGTCTGCTGGTGCGAGTCAGCGTGGGCGTGGGCGCCATGTATGTTTGAAACCACAGTGTTCTTGATTGAGTTCACAAGAGAACGACACATGTTTTTTTAGTGTTATAGGTGCATGCATGTGGTGTATAGTTTATTCTGCCAGTCTTTGATTCAAAAGTTGCAGAGATGATTCGTATAAGCATACTACATCATATTACATCATATTACCTTGGATTGGTTCTTGGATTGCAGTTTCTCTCATTTTTGCCACACTATCGCGTGTCTCTTTATAAGCTTTGCTCCATGCATCGTGCAAAGCTTTGAAACGCATCAAGACCCTCCAACATTGGAATCCGTGCATCTATGGCTCTATGGATTCCGCTGCTTATGGATCCACCACACTCCATGCCACAGTGAGACTGCCATGGGACTGCCGATCCATACCCCTTTTCAATCAACAACTCCAACATAACGGCCGCTGCTCGGCCGTCCGATGGCAGTCACCGGTCGTGTGTGGCGCTCGCCTAAGGCCGCCGGGCCGAGCAGGCGATCAACGACGCAGCGGAGCGGCTCGCAGGCTCCGGGCATGGGAAGTCCTGGGGGACGGTAAGAAAGAGAAGGTGAACTTAGTGAGCTGAGCTCATTGGCTATAGGTGAGTCAGCGAGACATTGGAAGACGGGATTTGGAGTGGGGAAATGTTTTGAAGCGAAGGAATTGGGGATGACCCCTTTCATTTTGGATTCTTTGAAGTATAGCAGATCTTTTTTTGTTGTTGTTGTGGATCGTGGCCAATGTGTCAACACCCTAAAAACCTCCTTCTCTACCAACCAACTATATAATAGTTGTTGTTTGCTTGATTTTCTCTTGTTGCTTTGGCCCCTTTCTCCATCGTCAACAATAGCCCATGAGTTGAAACTCCAGAGCCATCCACTGCCAGATTCTTTTGAGCTCAAGGGATGGATCCAGTGGCTGAAGTTCCAGTTGACTCATGTTGACTCATCGAGTTGTCGTCTCCAATTTCGCATCACATTTGGATTGAGCAGATGACTCCAAAGGGGGGGGGAGTCAGAGATCTTCTTAGAACCCTCAAAACCGGAACCTGCACCGCTTCACCGAAACCGAACGGACCGCGAGGCTCCGGGGGACGTGAGGACAGCGAGGACGGGACCGACGGCAGCGAAGGGAAAACGGGTAAAGCATGTGCGTTTGAGGTTGTTTTTTCGGGCAAAGCATGTGTATTGTTTGTGACTGGTATACTGACTGGTATAGTATACTGGGTCATTCCCTGGAGGTTGCCACGGAGGGGCACTGTCACACCTGGGTCTCTACTTCGGCAATTGAAGAATTGACCATTTTTCACAGACTCAGATTATACCAGGACCCTCCGACCCTCGGGGTGTCCTGGCTGAACTACCCCACACTACGAGCCTATATAGGCTTCCAAACAGGGCACCCCTCGGTGTCGGGACGAACAAACGACGCCTTCTTTCAGCATTGGTGTGCCAGGGCCGGTTCGAACCGGTGTGCCATGAAGGGATTCTCTGGAGTGGCCGGTGAACACCACGTTTGGGCCAATAGCAATGCTGGTATGCTGGTGATGCTCCCGCTTTCAGGTAGTTTGTTTTGACCCATTCCGGACTTGATCAATATGGCATAGTTCCACTGATTAATTGGTATGAACAAAAACGGGCGGGACGCGGGGACACGAACAGAACCACCTACCACGCAGGGCAAGCTACAACCTGCACAGCCAATTGCCCAAACCTCCGCTCGATCTGGCGGCTCTTTTCGCTTTCAACGACCAGGACCAGTCCACAGCGGATGGCACAGATCAGAGCGTCGCTGGATGGCAGTGGCCGGATGGAGCTCTGTTGAGCGCCTGCAAAGTGGCCCCCCCTAAAGAACCAAAGAAGCGTTATTTCTGTGCTGGAAAACATGGAATCCACTAACCGCGGCTTGACAGTGACGCCATCGTGAATATAGGATATCAAGTGTTTTTCTTTTTTCTTTGCACTTGTCCTTGACTGATACAGTGATGAGGAGCCTTCAGGTACATCGTGGGTACTTGGATTCACTAGGTGTTCGAAGTTTTGGGCAGATAGCCTCGAAGCACCAGTGCTTCTATTCCAGGATGCTTCGTGGATGTGACAGAAAGCGCCCACCCCCCCCAAGAAAAAACTACCGTGAAGCTCAGTTCCCCCACCGTTTTGAAGCTCCATGCGTTGCCGGCCTTGTTTTTATTCCCCACCTGTCAGGTCAGGTGAAGGTTGTTAGTTTTTTATGTCAGCTGCCTTAGTTTCTCCGCCGGACGTCAACCGCCTCCGGACGGCACTGTTGATCGCCGGACCTCAACCGTGAGTCAGAAAATATGCCAGATAGAATGCCGGAAAGAATATCATGTGCCAGATAGAATGTCAGAAGATATGCCAAAAAGCATGTCAGAAGAGATGTCAGAAAGAATTATCAGAAAGTATACCGGGTATACTGGAAATAGTGTCAGAAAGTATGCCAGAAGTAATTTCAGAAGATATGCCAGAAAACATGTCAGAAATAATGTAGAAGATTGGCCAGAAAGAATGCCAAAATAATGATTCAATACGTGCCATAAAAACATGTCAGATTGAAATGTCATGGTGGAGACCACTCGAAGTAAAGTAATGTCTTCCGACATTGGGAGGTTGACTTCACTCGGTGACTTTGCATCAACTGGATTTTGTGCTTTTGTATCATCACACCTGGCAAGAAACTTCAGCCCAGGCCGAAGAAGCTTCAGCCCAGACCGAGGCACCCAATGAGGCTGAGGCGCTCCGCAGTGTTGAAGCCAGGTGCTGTAATTTGTTTGAAACAATGTTTCAAGTAGTGGGAATCTTGAGGCATGGAATTCCGCTCTGCAGGCCTTTTTACTTCTTCAACTTATTGCATCATCATTTTCCCATCCAACCTGCTGAACATGCTTGATTTCTTCAAAATTAAACTAATTCTCCATATCTTCATTCGCTGACAGGATCCGGCCGCACGAACTCGCTCCAACCAACTCTGACCCATTTGGAACTGTTCTTTGAACCGACCAATCCTGCACCACGTCACGTTTCAAACGCACGCGACGGAACACACGCTGGTGACGCAGACAGTGATCACCGAGACGAACAGCAGTGACGAGGCGAGGTGCCGTTCGCACCAGGTGACCGGCGGTGAAACGGAGAATTGGAGGTGCCGTTCGTGTTGGAGGTGAACGGATTTCAAGAAGGGTTTAGGGCTAACGGATGCTAACGGTTTCAAATGGTTTCAATGTGGATCGCGAAGGTGTATATTATTTAATATATCCCAGACACTCCATGCATGTATGCCACATATGCCTACATTGACTCCCAAACCACCCCAATGTAGGTATATATGGCAGTCCCATGGAGTGTCTGGGATGTGATTGGATATCATCCGCATATCAATATCCCATCACATCCCATCACATATGATCACTCAGCTCGGTTGAGTTCTGGGAATGTTTAAACTCACGTCTGACAATCTAGACAAAGAAACTGCAGAATGTTATAGCTCACCATTTGCCAAACTCTCCCTGTGCCCCACGTTTGATTGGCCTTGTCACCTGCAGCACGTCGCTTGGCATTCGCCCTTTTCACTTCTTGGCATCTTTAAATTTGGCCAAGGCATCGATGAACTTCCTATCTTTGATCGGCTTCCAAGAGAGGTTAACTGGCCATCAATAGGACCCGTCACCTGTATTACCCAACTGGGATAGTCGAACGACTCGGGTTCAGAACAACCTCTGCTTCAGACGCGACGCGCTGCTTGATGCCGTTCGGAGGTTTCGGAAGTCGGTTGGAATAAAGAGACACAGAGTCTGATTGGTTGTGAGACACTGACTGAGTTCACCATTAGCTGCAGATGGGTTCCCCCCCCCAAAAAAAAAGATTCACTGCAGGTTATAGTGAGATTTACCTATACTTAGTCATGATCAACCAGTTGATGGAGATCACTCAAGATCCAAAGATCTAGATCATACCCATGGGCCCCCCCGTGGCCAGCCGTGGCCATCCGCTAGGTCAACGTAACGGGAAGCGAAGATGTGGCGCTGAAGAGTTCCGAGGTGGTCTCTGATGAGGCGAAGCAAAAGTCGTGGACTGGGTCGACTTGAGAGTTCCTCTAAACATAATACCTCAGATATTTCTGTGCTACCGAAGCACTTGTACACGTTCCGTCCCGCTTTTTGGCTTGCAGTTCCCCAAAAACGGTTGGACCGGTCGTGAAACCTCCGACCGGCCTCCCTCAAGGCCCAGCTGACCCCGTGGTCGACCGGAGTGGACCGTGTTTTTCGCTTCATACGGCGGATGGACACGGCGGATTCGCCAGGATTCCACTGCTGCAGAGACCATGCAAAAGGCCACGAAGAAGACGAATCACCGGACTCGACTCAAGTTTTTGGTTCCGAAAAAGCTTGTGGGTTGGATGTTATTCTATATGTGTGAAGTGTGTGTCAGATCCAGAGGCCGTACCGAGTACAAGCATGGGCTTTCAGACAGCTCAAGTGTTTTGACTTGACTTGAATCAGAATATTATACTCGTACAATCATAGAATTATGTTTTCATTATTAATTGTCATTGACAAACCAAATTCACGTCTTCTCCCCCCACCTCCTTTTGGGAGACCACAGACCTCATTTGGGACGAGCGGGCCGCTCCGGGGTGCAAGCGCCTGGAGAAACCCATGGACCCTCAGATCCGCATCCTCACCCCCAAATTCGGATCAAAGCAATCGAGATGATGAGCTGGATCTGTCATTGGCAAATCCCTTCAGGATGAGGGCTCAAAGATTGTTTTTGAACCCCACATCACCCGGCGTGGACGCCAAAGTCCGTGGACATCCATCATGAATCCTCCATTCAACCGTTCCGTGCTGATTTCCGAAGGACAGCGGTGCGAAAGTCTTCACATGTCTCCACCGATTCCGAAACAAACCTGCACATCATTCGCTTCACTGGTTTCGGTTTCGCTTGCACCTCATGTCCTTGGCAAACGCCTGGGATCACCATGCACCAGTGTCCACTCCTCAACGTTCGCCCGTTCCATCACATCCCGGACGTCCGCTTTATGCTCCAATCGGAAAGGACTTCGGTGTCGCTCGCTCTGGCATGGACCGGTCAGCGTCTCCGTCTCCGTCCAGTCTCTGTGCACGGTCGTTTTTGCGTCTGCTCCGGAGGCTAAAGATGTGAAGGCACAGCAGTCCGGACAGTGGCGGACACCCAGACACCATCCCCGCGGGGACAGAGGTGGGGACCGGTTCGCAAAGGGTGCGCACCGGTGCTGAAGATGCATTTAGTGCTTTGGACGATGATCGCCATTTCTTGAACCGGACCCTTCATGATTGGTTTGAATAGCATGTTTAGCCGAAAAGACGCAGGCAACTGCATACCAGCTGTGTATAAGACATGTCAAGATTTTTAACCCAAACACTTCATGTCATGTGACTGGCATAGATATCCCAGCCCAATGACCCCAGCCCAATGTAAGAGTAAATACGGGTCTTTGGGTTTAAATGTATGTAGAGGGACCCTTTTTAAAGGCCGTCGTCACTATAGCCCCGCCCCTTTGTTCGTTCGCATGCAACTCACCGGGAACCGAGGAGGCCGAACAGCTCCAGCGCGCTCCTCTCTCGCTACGCCGTGTTTGGCGCGGTGATGCTGAGGCCTTTTGCCGTGCACAGTAGTCACCAGGCGGTACACAGCCATGGCCCAGTCAAGGCTGAAGGCAGCGCGCGCGGACTGGGCGCGGTCGGCTGGCGGGCTGGATCTCGCGGGCGATTTTCGGACGAAACACAAAGATGGGTTAGGTAGATTGGGTTCGGAACACACCGACGGTTACAGGGGGTTCACTCAAATCTGTCTATTCAAGTCCAGGTATTAGTTTTCAATTCCAGATCTAGATAGTCGACTCGTTTTTTATGAGTTTCTTTGTCGCGTGAAGAGCCGAATCAGAGCCGCTAGCGATCAAGTCTGACGACTGCTTGGACCAAGGTCGACTGCTCGTCCCTGAAGGTAGATATGTATTTAGAAAACCAAGTGCATGGGGGTTCACCCATGGTGATCTCCAGGCTACAGGGGGTGACGTGATTTCCTTCATGTTGCCGAGATCGTTCAGCGGGGAGGGCTGAAGCGGTTTCGTTGCTTGGCATTTGTGTTTGGAGGGTTTGATTTGGAGGTCAATCGCCATGCTTTTCCAAGAGTGTTTGGAGGGCAGTGAAGCTGGTGACGACTGATTGATTTCTCCACAGACCTTATCCATTGAGGACGGAAATTCATGTTCATCATCTTGCCAGCCATTTGGCCCATGAGAGTGTCTTAGATATGCTGAAGAGGTGCCTTTGCAAAAGCCCCGAAAAGCAGAAAGAATGATGAGGACACTGATGGCACAAAAAGCTTGTCTAGCGTGCAGGTTGTTGCTCACGTTTGCATATTATCTATTTTTTTTCTGACCATTTGTTTGACCCGTCACTGTTCTCGATCACAATTGCAAATGGAGTCTAACACAATAATATGCACCTTCATTTGATGAGTGTCACATGTGACAGCACATGCATACTCACTCCATTTTCACGAAACCCAATTCCATCCTCCACTGGACGACCGGCTGCGCCGCGCGCCGCCGCGCGCCGAGCGGGGCCCGCCGACGCGCCGCCGCCGATGGAAGTGGCACCGCCGCCGCACACGCCGATCTTGTACGTGGCGCCCTTGCTGGCCTTCGGCCTGTGCCTCGGCCGGAGGGCGGTACCGGAAGGAGGGGACCGGTCGAGCACTGACCGCGGCGCAATGAGCTTTACTGCCCCCCCTTTATAGTAATTACAGTGGTTTCAGATGGTTTCAACTCCCAGAGAGGTCTTTATTTATTTGCCATCTAATTGCTCTGAAGTCACTCCACATGTGCTGATCTATAGTCCCACCAGTGCGGACATGTTGCTGTAAACACTCTCAGTTCGTTGGTCCCAAAATAGCATGACATGACCAAAAGGAACACTTGCAATATGTGTCATGATGTGTCATGTATATAATACACAAGAAACAACCAGAAGCCAAAACACAGAAACACAAACACTCCAAAATACTGAAACACGACCCAATAGGGGCTCGCCCCGCCCGCGAAAAGGCGCACGCTCGGTCGGACCAAGGGTCTTCTTGTACGGCTACCGAAGGCGTCTTGCCCCCCCGCGACGCGCCGCGACGGGCGGCCTTCGTGGCATCGGGGGCGAGGTCGGGGAGACCCGGCTCAGTCTGTGGCGATGCTGAACGGGAAGGAGGAGGTGAAATACAGAGTGAAGGTCAGTAGGTTGGGGATTTGTAGAAGCCAATAGACCCTGATGTAGCCACACAAAGCCCCCACGGTTTTGTTCCAGTTCAGCATACATCACATTCAATCTTATTGATATATATATATATATATACACACTCCATGCAAGCTTCACCCTCCCTCCCGCCAGCATCTACCTTCAGGTGCTTCAAGCTTCTGGAGGATCAGTTGTCCAAGCTCTTCCCGTCGCATCCCGCGCCTCACTCACTGGAGGAGCCACTGGTGAGCGAGGCGTCGGGCGAGGGCGGCGCGTCCGGCAGGAGTTGGCTCCAGCGGGGCGTCTTGGCGGGATTGTCTTGGCTTGGAAGAAAGGACAGTCCAAAACCATGGTCTTGGAGTTTCTGAAACAAGGTGGGTGTTGTGACAGTAATGTTGCCGGTATTTGTCAATTGGAGGTTCTCAGGATATTTTTTGTTCAGGAGTAACTAAGCAATCCACCCCGTTGTGTTCTCTTCATGCGCGTGGGGTAGTTGGGCACGGACCCAGAGGCGCCGGATGTTTTTGTGTTCCAAGAGCATCGGTGTTCGGGTGAACACCAAGAGAGCCGAGGTTTGGAGTGCTTATTGGCCCTCTTTCACTACTACACGCTGCTTTATGTGGCTTGGTCTTGAGGTGTTCCGAAGAGGGGGAGCAAGACCAACGGATGAGGAACTGGCAGATCTCTTGGGATGAACGACCTTGGCGCATTTGAAGGGGAAGTGATCGGGTCCTCGTGCAGACGTGCTGTCCATGCTGAGGAGGTCCATGTGGTGTGGCCTTTGGGGACGGAGACAGTAGTATGGCCAGGAGCTACTAGTAGCTTCTTAGTTGCTTTATTTCGGGGGGTCTCCTTTGTGAAGCTGCTTTACTTTGGGGATTTGACGGATGAGGACCAGGGAGCCCCCCGGAAGAGAAGAGTTCACGGTCTCGTCCTGGGCGCGCTGTCCTGCGTTCGCGCAACGGACATCTGATGTGGACCCGAGCTAGAGTCCTCGACCAGACGAACACTGAGGTGGTTTGTGGATATTTGATCTGGGATGAGTACAAGAGCTCCTTTCGCTTGCCACTTCTTGGCAGATGCGTTCTTCTTTTTTGCAAGTTGGGAACCCCGAGGCCCGGATCATAACGGGAAAGCAAAGCAACTGCTCGACCCACCTACAGGTCTTGGGAAGTTTGGACAGGATGCTTGTGGAGCTTACAATAAATATATATATATATATACCTAGAACTCATTTGACCTTTGTTTTGATAGGAAAAGACCATGTTTTGGCTCCAAAACAGGGGCCAATCAGGCTCTAGGTATATATACCCCCGGCTCCTGGACCCTGGATAAATCCAGGCTTCCCAACATTGCTGGGCAAAACCTGCCTTTGTACCATTCTCACATTCTGATGTATCACACTCTATGATCAGCACCTTCCAAAGATATCCCACAGTACATGAACCACAAAAGAAACATTCATGCGCGATTCATGCATATAAATTCACTCGCACCGCACATGCACCCACACCCTCCGACACACACACACACAAAGCATATTTGTCACTCTCTGAGAAGGTATGGTGAAGAAGCTGAAGCTAGGCTCGAATCACCATCTTAGACTCTGCCCACGCAACAAACGCAGCGGCTCGGTAGCGTTGAAAAGTGCGTTTCATAGCAAAAGAAGAACTCACATTGGTCACATGACGCACCAGGCGGCAAGTCTTGCCAACTAGATCTTCCTCCAATTGGACACCCATCGCGAGTGGATTCAGAATCTCACTTGCAAGGTCAGCTTCCCACAACATAGTCTTGAACACGTGCATTAGCATGTGTCCCTTCGGATTCAGCAGGAACAACATCCGATTCTCCTCACGGCTTTGCTTAGCTAGTTCCATGAACAGCTCCAAATACTTGAAGCCAAGGTTGGCAATCACATAAGCTTCACCCCTTGGCACCCACAATGGTGCCAAATAAAGCTTGGAGAAGCAATCGTTTATCGCCGCAGCAGCGTCAGCCTTACAGGCCACATGGAAAAACTTTATGGGATCACAGAGAAGCCTACTCCACCCCTCGACCCCCTACGCAAAAAGGAATCATGCCAGGCAGCCAGCTTCATATGCAAAGATCCTTCTGCAAAAGTATTTCTCTTTGATCTGAAAAAGTACGCAACCCACTTCACTAGGCTGGTAGTGAGGTTTCCTTTCGTCCAGCTGCCAGTCGGGTAATCGTTCTTGTTCAAACTAAAAAGTTCTTTGGTAAAACGCAGTGCATACACCTGGTTGGAATTCCTCTTGCAATATTGCTTGTAGTCCAGGTAAAGCAGGTTCAATTGCTGGTCAACCGAATCACCATCAACGAAGTCAAGCATGAGCTGGACAGCGTTGGCCACTAAGTTGCGACCCTCGCCCAGGTGAAAGCTGTGCCAGGGGTCAATGGCGAAGAACGTTTCCGAGAAGGACTCGTCGTGAGGGCACCTGAGGATCTCAGGGCGTAGTTGCCAAGGCTCTTCCTCTTGCACTGAAAACTGCCAGACACCATTTTTACTGTAATCCTCGAATGGGATGCGGGGCCTCCCCGCAAGGCATAAATGACATATTCCTGTGCAGTCCTTCTTGCTGGATGCCTGCTTAGGCATGTTCCGGAAGCTCCTTGTCAGTCTTCCGATCTTACAAAGATAGGGCCAGTCCCCCTTTGTGTAGAGGCTCACACACCAATACTGCAAACCGTCAGGGCCTTTCAAGCCATCCTCCGCCAAAGAGCAAATGTCCTTTGAAATGATTTCCACAAGTCGGTAGAACGAATCTGGGTGCAGGTCATATACCGCCTTTGGAAGCATTGCAAGCAGTAGCCTGGACGCATATGTGTTCCCAGTGTAGTTCATCTGTTGTTCTTTGCCACGGTGAAGCAATTTGCGTTTCCGATTTCTGGTCTCCACGCCATACCCTAGGATGGGGTGGGCATTCATGCACAGGACAGCATTTCGCTTCCTGCCACGCCCCTCGTCCCCGTGCAGTAACAAAGGCAGAACGCGGCTCAGCACCAGGCCCTTTTCCCGTTCAAGGGCAAACACTGTGTGGTTGGGTCTAAGAACCCTGAAGCGCTCCCAGAATAAACTCAGCTGGTCACATGCTGTTTCTCTCCTGGTTGCCCCGCAGAAATGGTGCCAAGCTCCGAACTTCCTTGCTTGCTACAGCAGAATCTATATTTGCAAATGGCCCCAACACGCCAAACACAAACACATGAATGACATGAACAGACTTTGGCGACTTTGCAAGACAGAACAATTTTTCTAGCAAGGGCCAGTTTCAGAATCAGATCCATCCAGCTGCTGAGAAGAAACACAGGGTACTTCTCATTGCCATCATGAAGCTCAACCATGGTCATGGGAAGTTGGGAAGTTCCAAGGCAAGACCATATTGGTCAATGAGCTTGTGGCAGCTCTCTTCTGCATGCCCTTCTGACTTTTCTGCCAAAGCGGCCGTGCTTGAAGCAATGTGTTGGCCTGCCTCCTTGGCAGCGGCTTTGGCACTGCGGACGGCAGCAGCGCAAGAGGCCTTGGCATCAACTTGCAACGGCAAATCTTGGCCAAGAGCCTCAAAAACAAATCCCTGAGTGCTCCATCACATCAAGGCTTCAACTACACATGCACCTGGTGACTTGCAGTGCGTTTTCATCTTCGGACGCGATGTCACAGCTGCAGCATCTCAGACCATTGTCAAGGCCACAGCTAGGCTATGCCGAGCACAGTAAATCTATCAATCTCGGATCGTCTGACGCCGTTTCATCGGGAAGGAACATGGGAGTATCACAGGGCCTTCAAACATGAAGTACATCACACAGAGTATCACAGGGCATCAGGTGGACCCGCCCTCAGGATCAAAACGGCCGGTCGATGAAGCTGACGTGTCACGGCCTGGTCAGTCCAGGGAGGCAACTACCAAATCAAATTCGTCAGGGAAAAGAAGGAATGCAAAGGAAGGAATCACTTTTGGCAGCGTGCCTTCCTCTTCAAGCAGACCATGCAAGAGCGGATCGTATGGAGCAGGTCCGAACACACGCGGAGCAGCTTCGATTGCGAGGTTGTTGAACGGCGCCTAGCCAGCGACAGCGAGACTTAGACATGAAACGTACACACACACACATGCTTGCACACACACACACACACACGCACACAAACACCTTTATCGGTGCATGACATCACTATCGTTTATTCATGCACACCCTTCGAATCACTTGGGCATGCGAGGCACAAAGTGACGGAGTCTCTGTCCCGGGCGCTCTCGAGCAGGTGAATCAGCACGAGCAGGTGGTTCAACCACGCAAATCGCATCAGCCCTCAACATTCCTGCCAAAACAAATAGTCGACACAGAACCCACCAACTGTTGACTATGGTTGGTTTGTCTTTCAAAGCGTTTTGAGAACATAGCACCATAGCATTTGTTCGATGCAATGGCCTTCTAGAATCTTGTCTGTCTGGGTCTTAGCTCCATGATTGGACGGAGGGTCGAGAGATGCGGCGGGCCTTTTCATGTCGGCTTTTGTAAGCAGATTAAGAACAGGCAACCTTTTGTTCGAGCCTCTTTGCTCACACCAATGCATACATTCTCGCAATGTCCCGCAATGACATGCAGTGGGCACTTGACCTTGATTTATGGGGTTGGTTGAGCTCCAAATGTTTTTGGCCAAGGCGGTGCCAAGACTCTCTTTTGTGGATGAGACTTGGGAGGCGCGCAGGGTGCGATTCACGCCATCCACATGCGCTATCTCTAACCACACTGGACAGTGCCAGAAAACTTCATCACCTTGTGTCCAATTAACACAAGTGTTCGAATTCATACCCCGGAGGTTAATTACATCTTTTTGATTGGGGGTGGGTTCTTCAAGCACCTGTACACCATGTAGGTAAAGAAAGGCCCATCATCAGAGGCATAGTCCGGATGGTCAGTCGAATCTCCACCCATGCGGATGTTCCGGCAACCAGGTCTTCCTTATCCATGCAGACAACAGGGGCGAACACCATCTACCTAAAGTCAACCTGAATGACAACAAACAGGAACACTTACTAGCCAAATTTAAGCTGACTTCCACTGTGCAGATTGATGAGGAAGGCTTCCATGAGCGCAGCACCAGTGGTGGTTGAAGACATGTACAGCCCAATCATTTTGTGGTATTTGTCGAGGCTATGATGGTACCCGTACAAATTGTTGTGCCATCTCCAACTCAAGCAGTGAGTAAACCCAAATTTGAAAGTACATGGGTATTCTTTCCTCAACAAGCAGCTAACCTTATTAAGGCAGTGTCCCAAAGCGGAACCTGCAGTTGCATCCGGTTTGGGAAAGCAGGTGTCAATGAACAGATCCCCTTCAAGCTTTCCCAAGCATTCCTCTAACCGCGGCATAGAGCGGACAGATTCTGGGACAAGTTCTCCAAACCTCAAGTTCGGAGTCGGTGTTGGCCTGGATGAGACTGCGCACGGTGGCAGGCCACACGATGGACATGATGGAGCAAAGCAGCGCTGATCAGGAGCGGCCTTCCGACACAGGGGGCTGTGGGCTGGAGGATGATGGGTTGACAAGCTTCATGTTTGTTTTACTGCACGTGACTCTGCACGTGCCAAGCCTCAATTGCAGATTTGTGGCATGAAAGAAGTTCTTCTAGCCACTCTTCGTCAGAGTCGGGATGGGACATGAGGGCAACTCGGCAGTTGTGGACTCTCTTTATAAATGCCTTTGAAAGGATCTGCAAGTGTAGTGTGTGATACTGGGTTGTTCTAGCTTTCACAAACAACAAGCGCATGCCACGTAATTGTTTTTTACAATCTCGAGCTCAATGTATGGGCTCTTGAGGTAGAAACACCAATAGCACTGCGCAAAAGAATGCTTGCAACTTGCAAGGTTTTTTTCAAGCATACGTCTACACACCCAAAGGTTGCTTTCGAAATGGAACCCAATGTCATGTTGCTGACAGAAGTCTCTTGGTTTTGGAAAACCTTCGTTTTGCAGATCTCTCAGGCATTAGCCCCGGTCCCCACTTCAGAGGCAAGCTCACGTAGGATAGGGCCAGCACCTGGCAAGATTACCCGCAAGTGTCTTTGAAAAAGCTGATTGCCAAGTGCCCGGAGCCAACCCGTGGAAGAACAACTAGAGTTTACTTTTTCACCTGCCTTTGGTCCCGCACAAGCAGAAGCGCACAAAGGAGTGCACTAGGTAATGAACATCTTGTAGTACGAACTAGGCCTTCTGGCCATCATAGTTTTGGAACTAAGCCGGTGAGATTGCTTTAGCACTATATGCACTGTCAGCCCATCCAACAGGCATCGCAAGCACTAACTCAAAACCAAACCTAGCTCACAACACACCTTTCAGTGTGATCCCCAAATTGAAAAGAGGTTCAGCTCAGCTTTTGGTAGCAGCTGCTTTCCTCTTGGCAGCTGCTTTGGCAGCTGCCGATGAAGCGGCAGACGCAGCCTGGTACGGCAGGCCATGAAAAGGAATGAAAAAACTATGGCTTAAGATGTGCATTCCTTCCTAACCCAAATCCAACCTTGCCACCGGCTTCTTTATTACCCTTCAGCGCAACCTTCTTCTTGGTCCACGAAACCTTGGCGTTCCTCAGCGGGTCAATCAGGGAAGTTTGTTTTCACGGTTTCATGGCTAAACCAAACATGAAGGCTGGGTGAGCTGGCTTGATCTTGGCCTCGTGGCCCAGAGCTTGAGTGCACCTAGGTCATTGATGGAATGACAGGTCCAGGTGTTAGACCAACAGTGCCTGTCAAGGCGCTTGTAGGTAGAATCCGCAAGTTGGCTATCAATTTCCGCGGTGAACCTCAAAGGATGCGCAAGTTAATGGAGCACACAGTGAGAACTTGTCACGCTTCAAGTGCTAGCAAGCAGCTTAGCAACGCCTTTCAATTCGCATTTTGTCTTGAGCTCAATGAGCTTATCATACTCTCCGTCCATGTTCTTTGCTGCAGCTTCCAACTGCGCCACAGCCCTCATCAACAACACTGCAAAGAACCATCTAGGTTCCGGGTTAGGTTGCTAAGGACAGTGCTAAGGACACGGAAGCAGCAAAACAATTTTTAGCAAAGTGACGGTGCAACGCGGGAGTCATCGTAGTTCTTCCGGAGGTCGCCAACCAGCGCATGGAGTTTTGCCGTTTTGCTCAGGACTGAAGCAATTAATTGGTTCAACTCACGTTCCTGCCCCAAAAAAGAATGGCCACTGCAGCACAAAACATTGACATATTTTGATGCCAGCTTTTGCCAGCCTTCTCTTCGTGCTTGTTCACCATGTCCTCATTATCTTCCACCTCACCAGTGAAGTGCAACGCTATGTCTTCAGGCCGGGAAGGACCAGCCATGAAATCTCCATCCTAAGCTTTCAAGCGCTAAAGGAAACATGAGGCAAAGAAAATCAAGAAAAGCAGAGGAATCCCAATGACAGTATTGAGCTTAGCTTCATCATCCTTCTCCACGGTTTTTGTATCTGTACGTGTTTCTGTTTCTGTCTCCGCGTAGCCTTCAGTTCCAGTGACACGGATCTCGACCCAGTACTCCATCTTGCCATCGTAAATGTTCTTCCTGCACAGCACATGAGTCCATGTCAGCACAAAGCTAGTGAAGAAAACAATCCCTGGCAAGAAGTAGAGTCCAGCCTGCTGAAGCCGGCAATCTTTTTACATCTTCGCACAGCGCCACGGATGCGTTCCCTGGGCACAACAACACAGTGAATGATATTTTTTGAGAACATGCGCGTTCGTTTTAACTCTTAGACCCTTACTCATCCCACTTGAGAACGTCTTTCATCTCTTGCTCGGTATACCAGCCACGTTCCTTTTTGATGGTCTTTTGCATGGATCGCTCCCTTTGCACAGTCATGTGCGAGATGAACACGTCCTGGCCACAGCTACACACACACACCAATCAATGCATAATGTATAAGTGTTGACCGTACGTGTTTGCAAACAGCAAAGGTTCCTTCTTCCAATTTGCTTGCTCTAGGCGTTCAACTAATTGACCCCGCTGAGAGATATCACACCACATCTCATGCATCCACTGGGGGCATTGTAGTTTCCCCGACGGCTTCTTCTCACAAATCCTCCTGAGACGTGCATTTTTTTGCAGCATCCTTAGATGGACCATTTGATCACTCAACACAAACCTGCATGATACCAACACCTAAAATGTATGGCATGTTAATTCACAATATTGTAGAAGAAGAATCGGTTTCTGGCGGCGGCTTTTCCGGCGGCGTAGTACCGGCTGGCTTCTGGCCAGCTGATGCATCCCCTCCCCCAAGATCAGATGGTGGTGGTTTCTTGGGGGCTGAGTCTTCCCCTCCAAACCGCAACTTTTTGGGTGGAGGCGTGTACCCTGTCGTCGCATGAGCAGCAGGCTCCCGGTTTGGTGGAGGCGTTGCAGATACCTCCAAGCTCAAATCAACTAATCAGGAAAAGGCTAGCCACTAGCAATCCAAAAACAAATAAAGTAGCTGAAACGCCTCTCCCTCTCCCATGTGTTCAGCCATGGATGTGAACTTGTTTGCCCAATCTGTGGCTGACATCTCCATATCATGGGCATTGTTTCCATAAGCCGCAAGCTCCTCCTCAGTAGCCTTGGCGGGGCTAACCAGCGGACACTAAGCAAGAACATGTTCCCATACCCATGCTTGTATATAGAAGAGCAGACAAAGAACTGGTATCGTTTCGGCCATAGACATGCAATTGTCAGCCAACATGTAGGGGTCGAAAAACGCCTGCTCCTCTCACAGTTGATGAAGCAAATGCTCAAAAAAGAACTGAGCATGCATTTTCACTTCAATTGGATTCACTTGTATTATATTATATGATTCAAATCCAACTTCAAAAAGATCAACTGTCCTCAGCCGGAGGCTCCACAACCTCTGCAGATTTCTCCAGCTCCAACTCCTAGAAAATTTGAAAAACACAAGAACACGCACTGGACACATCCGATAGCATACGAAACAAAATTGAACAACAGCTCCTCCAGTTTCTTGATAAGACACTCGTCATCCATCTCCTCTTTGATGTCCATTTTGACTGCCATCGTGCCATCCAGGAAAGTGGACGCACTCCACTGCCTGGATTTCATTGGCTGAGGCTCCGGGTCCGCCATGTTAAGCCAAACAGGGTGTGGGACTTGTATCACACCTGAACAAAATGGCTTCACAGATTGAATTTCTATAGTCCATGCGTGTGGTAAGTTCAGTCTAGCTGTGTTTTGGTGATCCAGTCCTGCGTTTGTATATATTTGTTTGGCGTGTCCTTTCTGGAAACCCTCACGCGTCGTTCTGGGTGCTCGTGTGAAGACACACAAGCCACATCAAAGATGTGAATTTGGAATCTGGACCATCAAAAGCGGACTTGATGGTTTCAACTACTGGCAAAACCCACCTCTGGGCATTGAAACTCAGCAAAGCTCGGATGTTGGCCGACCCCATAAAAGTACCTCAGATTACGTAATCTGAATACGTAATTTTACGGATTTTTCCGGGGTCCTTACGGGTGAAATACGGGAGGTACATTTTAGGGTTCGTACATTTCCAGTATATTACGGGCATATGTTGTCTTTTACGGTACATTACGTTTTACTAGTTGGACCACCACCAAAACAAGCAAAAACATGCAAAAACCAACTCAAGTGGAGGTGAAAGGTAGTTTTTCCGTTCAGGATCCATCAAAAAAGGTTATGGACCATTTCAGGACATATCCAAAGGTGAGCCCAGAGGTGGGGTCCCACTCTAAATGGAAGCTGGGATAAATTCTTTGTACTCCTTTGGCAACCTTAGGTGCGTGGATCCCCGCATGTAGCGGCAAACCTCTCCCATTCTAGCTTCTTTCCAGATGTTGGCCCAATCCAGAGACTTAAAAATTGATACCAGCTCGTCGATCGTGGCCGCTGGCAGGTCTGGCTTCCCGGCATTCTCTCCGACAAGAAAAGGCCGCAGCTCGACCAGCTTGAACCCAAAGCGGATCGGGTACTGCCTGGGCGGTAAGAATGGCATCTGTCCAAATGTGGCTGAATGGCCTGATACACTCAGAGATATATTCAGAGGGATGGAGGTTGGATGAAAGTAGAGGTGGCCATGGCCTTCAGAATGCAGAACAAAATGAAGTTGCCCATAGTTGGCCTCATGGTCAAAAGGATGTTGAGGGAATATACATTAATTGGTCGATTTGCGGAAGAGCTCAACTACACTCATGTAACCTAATTGTTTGTGTTTATGCTTTCAATATGCATGCAGTAGTTGTTTTCTACCCTTTTGTAAAGGGCCACTCCCTTCAAAGCCCCACTCCCAAAGGCCAACATGACAGAACACATGGGAGAAGACATGGTGCCTCTAAGTATTTTGTTTGTTCTGCATCAAAAACCGTTTGGGGCCGTTTAACCATGGGTGGACTCGAGGCCACTGTTGAACTGCCATCACACCGCCCATCCACAGGCCACCCTTGGAATAAGAGCAGCTTCAAGAAGGACACTGGACGCAGGCTGGCCCTTCGTGGAACACTTTCTGTGGAAGTTCTTTTTTTGCTGGGTAGAAATGCCCGGGTTCTATTTTTGACGGGAACTCTACAGTGGTACGTACCATCAAGATGAGAAACAACCTGCAGACACTCAATCTGTGAACTTAAGCCAGTCATTTGGTCTTCCCTCCCTAGAAACATTTCGATCCTAAGACCCTGTTATATAACCCTGTTGACATCCTCAGGATTGAGCGACGGCCTTAATTGGGGACACCCCTTTACATCTACACGCGTGTTGTCCATGGAAGCTGGAACTTGGAATCCTTCCCATTGTGGATAGACCCTCACAAGTTGCCCTGGTGAAAATCAACATTACGTTTTGCTGGAAAGATGGGGAAGGAATTGTCTTGGTGGATTGCGCCAGCACACTTGACACATGGAACCTCCAAAGGCCAAGAGACTTGCCACTCAGAAGAGAGATGTTGATTATATGTAGGGAGTCATGCAGAGTCTTGGATTTAACCAGGGGGTGGCTTGGCCTGTCTGGGATATTCATGAGGTGGAGATAACCCCAACCAAACAAGTTTCAGTTAGGGATGTGTAGGGCGCTTGCTTCTAAGAAAAAAACCAAAGTCAACATCAGTGTTTGCAGCCCAAGTACTCTGTGGCCCTGAGGTGCTTTGTGCCAACAAAGCGCTTTCGCCCTGCTTTGTCATGGTAAACCCGGCACGGTTTTGTATCCGCATTGGTTTCCTTGCGCCACCCCTTAAGCCGTCCTAGGCATATCTTCCCTACATGTTTTGAGTTTGAATAGATCGCATGTCTCTTCGGCGAACTGGAGCCGTAGTGACGCATCCAGAAGTGGACGGTGTAGACCTGCATGGGCGCAACGGTTTTCTTATATATGGCAGAGAGGGTGCAAGACTACGAACCCAACACAAAAAGCAGCGGTGCCCAGGTCCAAAACTCAAACAGCTTCAATCCCTGTTTTGCATGTGTTGGGTTGGGGCCTGGAAGACCTGCTTCAGGAATCGGAAGCGCGGGAACCATTTGAAAAGGCTCTGGTAGGGCTGTTCTATCAGGAACGTTCCTCCTATAGCAACAATGAGCAGGGCCAAAAGGCAGGTCCTGGCAAACACAACCCCAGATCGGTTTCAGAACATGCAACCGTTGTGTCCGAAGCATATTCGTTTCTAGTCTTCACAACCCTCTACTATTTTTTGGCCTATGGCCAAATCCATAGATCAGTGTGTTGGAAAATCAAAACTTACAAAGATTGGGTTTGAGATTTCAACCCCAAAGTGTCCACCCCGATTGGAGGTCAATCAAGAGTTGCAATCTCTCGGAACAGCCCTTGACCCGTTTCCTTGCCGCAAGGCAGTTTCCAGTGGCAACGCTTTGCAAATCCTCATTGCCATTAGGAAAGCATGGACTCCTCATTGATGTACCCTGGTTGACAACGCTGAACGATGAACACTTCAGTGCCAAAATGGACAAAAGGTCATCCTCCTTCCCCCTCAGTATTGTAGCAATGGCCAACCTAAGCTTTTCCAAGGTCAAGAAAACATGAAAGAAAAAACAGCAAGCCTACTACACACAGTGAATGAAGTATTACATTCATGGTTTGAGCGTTGTGCCTTTTCAACCAAGGCTTGCACGCCATCCCAGAGGGGGTTAGCAAATCCATGTAGTTCTTCTCTTTGGGGCCATATGCAATATCAAGGGATGTTGATCTCACTCCCGCCCCTTTCATTGCCAGTGATGCGCGGCCACATCCGGCGAAAAATTCTATCCATTCCAGGTCCTGGTGATCAAAAGCGAGCACAAGGTGGGAGGGCTTTCAGATTATCCATCCGTGTGGCTTGCAACACCCAACGGAACCCCATCCTCTTGTATCCACCCCTGTGAGTGGCATGCCACCAAGAGTACAGCCAATAGGAAATCCTCAGGATGTTTGGGTGCCCAGATATGACCAAACATGGTTGCTCCTAGCATTGACATTCACATGTCTGAGCTCAAGTCCGAAGGTGCGCGCAGCTCTTTCAAGTTTCGGATCACATTGGGAAGAGTTTTCATCTCAACGGTATGGCTGGGTCCCGGGTTTAAATATACCCAATGTGCAACTTGCTTTTAGCCGAAAAGGCTTGCAGTACCAATTCACATGTTGCAGAGACCACTCTTTCAAAAATAGGGACTTGTATTGTTCCACAAGTGCATGTATACGTTCACACATTGTACAGACTGAAACATCAAAGCTTCAAGCTACACTTGAAACCTTCAAGAATCATACACGTTATTGAACAATCAACGCCAGTGTGACGGCTCGCTTCTGCAAGCAGGCCCCTCTTCGCTGCCCATGCCTGGCCCCGCACCTTCATGGAAGGACCGGCCTTGGCAAAGGGATGATGTGCCAAGCTGAAGTTATATTCGTTATTTGTGGGTGGGGAGGGTTGGACTTGAATTGGCTAGATTATATATAATTCTTGAGCATTTGCTGCAAATGGAACAGTACATTGAACATTTTCAATTCCATCACCTTCTGATAGCGTGATTTGCGGGAAGGAGGCAGTCCCAGGTCCTAGGGGTCTGCACACACGCCCACGCACGCTGTAGACAGGTTTGCTGTACTCAACTAAAGGCCCTGTCACATCAAGGCCGGTTCTTTCCCCAAAAGCAGGGCACATCCTTGTTGCACTATAGTTGAGAGCAGAAAAGCACATAAACTCTAGACAGGGCCATATGTTGACAATCCACATTCAAGCACCAAAAGAAAGCGCCCAATAGTGGAACAATAACTTATTTGACAGCCCACCAACCAACCCCTAACTTTCAAGATGCACCCTGCCACCCCAGAACCGGCCAAGACATGAACTGCAAAGGTCACACAAATCAAGCTAGCTCTAAGACCGCATGATTTTATGCAATCTCAACTAGCTAGACTTCAAAAATCCCAGGGTTCTCAGTCCGGAATTTGCTGATGGCGTGTTCAGCCGTAAACTTCACATTCCGGATGTAGGCTTGGACACCGGGTGTCCAAGGGTCAACTAGCTTCTCAGGGTTCAAACAATTCTGGGCATCATTGGCGTTGACGTCATCCAGCCATGCGGCCTTAGCTGCGTGAACATATCATAGAACACTGTGAACCACCATTGCACGCGTGTAAAGTTAAGGACGAATAAATAAAAAAACACTGGAAGCAACCTTTGCAATTTAGGATAACTTGGGACAGGGCTGTGTGTGTCGCGCACGCATGGGCGAAGGCAATGTTCAAAACATCCGCCATTGGGAAGCTGAAGTTTGCAAATTCCTTGTTGGACCTCCAAGTGGGCAGCCTGGTCTTGAGCCCCACTGATGGCCTGGACCTGGTGTAGTACGGTGAAAAGGAAGACCTGGAAAACACCCGCTTCTCAAAATCATCCCCGCGGAGATTCACTCTGCCAGACTTCCATTCACGCACGAGCGTGGAGAGCAGGGTGTCCGCTAAGCCCTCTATGAGTCGAGCCTCATTGTCCTCCGGCGAAGGTACCTCGATGTTGGCTGGCTTGGATGTCTTGTTTGTTCTCTCCTTGCTGGTGTTCTTGACCTGCTTAGATCCCGTGCTGTTGCTTTTTTGCTTGCTTGCTGCTGCCTTGGGAGACGCTTTGGGGGCACGTCGTGCCTTTCCCTTGGGCTCAGCTTTGAGCTCAACCTCATCAGAACCGCCGTCCGCAGTTTCTTCAAGCACAGGCATTCGGCTTTCCTCCATGGCTTCCTTCACCTTCCTGGCCTTCTTGGGGGGGTGCTCAGCACGTGATTCCTCACCGGTCTTCTCTGGGGAAGCTCCAACCGCAGGCGCAGGTTCAGGTGTCCGGCCCCGCTTTGCTCCAGCCTTTGCTTTCGCAGTTGCTTTTGCTCGTGGGGTTGCTTTGGCTTTTGCTTGTGTCTTTGCCTTTGCTTTGGCCTTTGGCCTGGTCTTGGGTTGCTCCCTCTCTGCCTCTTCACCCGTAGGCACGTCCAATGACTTGTCTGTCTTTGTCTTGTTTCTTTTTGGTTTGGTTTCTTCCTTGTCTTTCTTATTCTTGCTTTTTGTCTTCCCCTTCCCTCCACCTTTTCCTTTTCCCCGGCCTCCACCTTTTCCTTTTCCCCGCCCTCGACCCTTGCCTTTTGGCCGCCCTCGACCTCCGCCCTCCTCTTTCGACTCCTTCCTAGACTGAAGCTGCTCTCTGCGAGTCAATACCTGAGCAAAACACAAAAAGGTCGCCGTTAGTACTTTAGCATCGCCAAAATATAGCAACAGCTGCATAGTTTCACAGGAAGGTGCCATAAATTTTGGACCATAGCACATATAAAAAAACAACAATACAGCAACTGATGTTCGCAGGTACCGATCCTTCCTCAACAATCTGAGGCAGTGGATCACCAGCAACTGAGGGCAAGCGAAGTAATGGAGAAACTATTGAAGGAACTGCCTCCGGCATGGGCACATCCCGGACCTGTGTCTCCATAGTGTCCGTCACCTCAAAGGGTAAGGAATCATCTACCATCATCACGCCTCTGCGAGATGCGAGATCAAGTCTAGATTCAATACATCGGACGTTTCCAAAATACACGCATGGTTGTAAAGAAGTTGCAATCCCAGGACATGACGCGCAGGCCTTGTTGAGCAGCTAGCTGGGCACTGGCACGCAGGCTATCCCGCCTGCAGTCCACTGGAAGATCCATGGATGAAACAAAATGTGTAGGTTTCAAAGGCAATATCATGCAATCACTGTAAAGCAATCCACCTCATGAGCTCTTGCTTCAACATCTTAATCTTCTCATCCACAGAAAGCATACTCTTGCCCTCAACAGGACCACCTCGGTGGAATGTCAACTTATGTTTGGCAAGCGTTTGACGCCAGCGCAGCATAATGAAAATCACAACTGACTGATTCACCACTGAAACAGCATAATGCCTGTCATGGCACATTTGGGAGGTTGGACTTCAGGGCTGTCAAGCAAATCTAGCACTTCTTGAATATGCACCGCTTTGCGCAATGGTCGCGCGCAATCAAGTGCTACACTGTCTGGTGTGGACGGTGCAGGCACCTTTGTCTCAGTCTCAGCCTCACCCCCTGGTGGCTGTGAGTCTTCAATCACAAGTGGCTCCATGGGCATGTCACCTGGAGCCAAGCCTTGATCGGAATCAACAGGAACTTGGTCTGAATTGTCTCCGTCCGGATCAGGTTGCGAGGCCGAGGGTTCACCTGGAAACCACTCTCCACCCCCTTCTCCCTGTCCATCTTGTACTAAACCCTCTTTCACCTCCACCCCTTCAGCCTGCTCAGCCGGCTGACTTCCAAACAAGCTTTCCTCTGTTGGCTCACATGGTGGGTCGGGAACGGGGGCAGCAACTCCTGCACTGCCTTGGTCTTCCGGAACAACTGCGATTGTTGGGGCGATATCCGTTTCCTCTTCAGGGGTCTTCATGTCGGGACTGGCTGTCTCTCCAGGGTTCTCATGCCCATTTGGTGCATCACCGTCGTCATTTGCATCTTCACCAGTGGCACCATCGTCACCATCGTCACCATCAGCAATCTCCTCTTCGTCCTCCTCATCCTAAACTACTCACACAAAGAATCTTGATAAAGCACCAAAGCATCCTAAGCACATGAAACAAAATGAGGCAAACTCACGACAAATTAATGTAGGCATAGCATCGTAGTACGGGGAGTTGGTGTCAATGGGATTCTGCTCCATGAACTCCTGAAAAGCACCCAACCCCTCGCTGGAAAGACTGTGACTATGGCCAATATGGCTTTGTTGGATGAAGATGACAAAACCGCAAATGTTCATGCGATTTGGCAGAAAATATGGAATCAATGAAAACTCATGGCTGAACCATCCATCAAAAATGCAGCCGGTTGCCCAGCACACACACACACACCACCTTGCCTGCATTTCCGGAAACCAAATAAGCAATAGATCACGAAAGCGTTGGTCCTGAGATCAGCACGCACACACACATGAACATGCCTCCAAACTGCGTGGACAAGTTAAAAGGTCAGCTTTACAGTTCTTAGAAAAAAAACGCAGTTCCACAGCAAAACCCCGATAGCAAGTGCACATTGCAGTCAAAGTTCTTTTGTGATCTCCCATCTTCGCCCTTTTCTTTTGATTAGCCCGAGAGCTGCCTTAAGTCCCCATGATTCCCTGTAGATTACCTCCTCAGCATGAACCAAGCTGTTGGTCTGGTAAAGTGTTTTGAGCTCTGCTTGCAGTGAGGGCAGGTCCGGCAACTTCTTGTCCCTTAGCTTGCCATGTTGTGTGGCGTGGGGTTTGCAAAAACAACATTTATAAGTTTGCAAAATGTTTGTGGATGTTCTTGTCTTCTTTTGCGAAGCACTGCGCAAACATGTTGCGTTCAAACATGAACCTTGCACATACCATTCTAAGGACAAGCTGCTTGGTCACTTGTAAGAGTGGAAGGATTTGCGCAGCATGAGCTGAACATGATGCAACAGTGGCCTTGAAAACAGGCCCTGCACATCGTAGAAATGTGTGTTCATCACTCCGGAGAAATTCTCTGACATCTGGATCAAGGTCCCACACATTTGCCAAACCCGTCAGCGTCAACTGCGGCTTTCGGGGCATTGCCTCTACAATCTTTGTAAGACCAAGTAGCTTGAGCCAAAACCTTCAGTGAATATATAAGTTAAGCAAACAAGAAGAGCAGTGGCATAGAGAATAGTTTTTATGTGTGGAGACTGGACGTGAGTTGCTTCCCTTACAGTAAGTCTTCAGTTGGCCATGCTCTTGCAGGACTTTGGATGGCAATGCACTCTGAGCTGACTGTCAGTGGAAAAAAGTGCTCTGGGAAGCCCAGCTGGCAGGTGTCATCAGCCACACATCAGAGTGTGCCATGTTGCGAAGGATCAACATGGGTGCAAGACAGTACAAATTTGTGTTTGTGCTCTTCCAGGGTTGTCAAACCTTCCGATTGAAAACTCTTGAGAAGAGCGCCAGAACAACCTATTGCCGTTCCATTGGCTCCTCCAATGTTTCGGTTCTTGAAGATTGAAGTGATGATAAGAACTGATGATTTTGTTACCTAAAAAACACATTGGACACGTGGGAAAGTTTCTTCCACCAACAGCTCACCAGAAGCACCCGGCGGTCGATTTGAGCCACCTTCCATCCAGATCCTTGGAGCAAAGTGTTGGAGACCTGGGAATTCAAGGCTCTTGGGAAATAGTCAGGTTTTTTCCACAAATCCTGTCTTTTTACTTTTCCTTAGTACATATTCAAGATTTATTTTTCCATCGTGGTTTTTTCCAGGTTCTTTGATTAAGGGGTATATATATATATATGCATGCAATGTGTTCCCCTTTTCAAACATCGAACCCTCAAAATACCGTGTTCGACCCCGAAAAACGAGAAAAAACGGATCCCCAATCGAGCGTCGAACGAACGTAGCGTCTTCTTCGGCTTCGAACGGGTCTTGGCCAAGTTCCCGTAGGACCCCGGGGCTCGGACCCGCTGGTTTTGAGAGATCCACGGGACCGTGGCTCTTTCTGACCGGAGACGTCCGGACCGCGGCCAAGTGGAGAGAACCAGACTTTTCAGCGTGAAAAGACAGGATTTTGGACCAGACAGGTTCCAATTGAAGGAGCACAAATCATTGGCTCAGTAGGCCAGTCGGCTGCCGCCTCTAGGGCTGGCCTCCAACTCGACTCAGGTTGAAAAGCACCCACTACTTGGCCCCTGAGAATCTCAAAGACAGAGTCTCGGCTGTTTCAGCCTCCAACCGACTCACGATGGCCGACCTGGTGCCGACTGGGCGGAAAGCCGGGGCGGATGCATGCCTAGATGATCCATGGTGGCGCACAGATCGTCCACATGACTGGTGTTTTTGTTGGGGGTGTTCAATCTGTTTTCATGTTACCCAGATGCTCCATGTGTGGCATATTTAGGACCGACCCCTCCAACCATCCCGAAGCTTTTCACATGCCAGTCCGAGTGTATACTTAGTATACTTCTCTCATGTGCAAAGGCCATCATGGATCGTTTGGGGAGCCCTTTTCCTCCTGGAGTTCGTGGAACTGAAGTTCTTCTGGTGATCCTTCGGTCACGAAAAGGCCCGTTTTTCAGGTCACAAGATGAGGGACATGTTTCAGGGTCATGTTGAAGAAGCTGGGCATAGGCGTAGGCCTAGCCGCTAGTAGGTTGGAGGCCTAGCCGCTAGTAGGGAAAACTGAATGCCGTTTTCGGAAACCGTACCCGGTCAGAGTTTCTGAGGGGAGTCGTTAGAACGATGGTTCTGGGCAGAGTTGGCATCGCCTTGGAGGGTTGGCGGAGAGGGAGTCTTTCGGACTTAAGACTTAGGGGGCCATTAAAAAAACGGGCGGAAGAGGTCAGCACGGGCTCCAGAGATACGTGAGGGCTTACTCTACAGTCTTGAATCAACAGTGGATGTGTTGTGTTTTGGGGGGGAGGCTCTGGATGTTTGACCCGGCAACCATATCCAGTTTACCCATATATCCAGTTTAATCTGATCAATGTTCATTCTCCTCTGCAACCCTCGCGGATTGGTGGTCTGGTGGACATCTGCAGGATTTCTGCAGGAGACCGAACCCTTGCCGAACTGGTGGCAAGACGAGGCACTGGTGACGGGAGTGGTTTGCGGGACTGGGGGAGTGGAACTTCACCACACCGGGCGGGGGTGAGTCGACGGATCACCTATGTCGGATCCTGGCACCCCAAGCACCAACAAAAATGCAGGGAAGCGGCACGATCCAAGACATCCAAATATGTAGTGGTTGAAAGAAAGGTGCTGAAAGGCCACGTCCCTGTATTCAGAGATGATCTCGTCAGAGTGCCATTTTAGGCCGCGGCCTACTGTCAACGATTGCCTTTGCAGACCTAGATCTCCTGCAAAGTTCTTTGGATTATATATAACGTACCTGCCTTAATTCATCGACATGCAGCACGTGAATCAGCGCTGGGCGTTTGCAAGACACTAGTAAATAGTACGTCTTTTGGTGCAGCTACCCTCTGACGAACACATCACATGGAAGTGGAAAATGGTCCCTTAAGTAGTCCTCTACCAGCAAGGGGCTTTCCACTTCCATGTGATGTGTTCGTCAGAGCGTCTCTCGTCTCTCAACTGGGACCCACCGCCCCACCGGTCCGCCCGTTGACCCCAGCCGACCGTCAGCCTGTCAGGTGAAACACATGGTGGACCCTGGTGGGTTCCAAGTCTTGCGACGCTTCACTCTGCTGTCGCCACTCTTCTTGGCACTCACCTTCCTGGTCTCCTTGGGGTACCTGGGCCGCGCATGGCCGCTTGAGGGGCGGGGGACGGGACTGTGGGGGGTTCACAGCTAGTTGGGACATGGAGAACTGAATAGAACTGAAACAATATGCATGGACTCAACGTTGGGGTTTGTAAAAAACTATCGAAGCAGACTACATCAAGGATTTGCCTGTATATATATATATATACAAAAGCTGAGCCTGCAGGATGAATCCTTCATGAAAGTTACAAACGTGTTACTATTGTACACTTGTACACCACCTTTAAGGCTCAAAAATAGAAAGCTCTAAAAGCCCCGCACCTCCATCCTAGCACCCTTTGCAAGCCATTGTCCATTTCAAACAGACCAGGATCTGAAAGCGTTCCTGGAGCAAGGATCCAATTCGAACTCTAGAACGCATCAGGTAGAAGTGCGATCCAGTTATATCCAGTTCACAGCTGGAGGGTGGCTGAGCGCCTGCACATGTGGAAGTCAACGTTTGTCAATACCATCTCTTTTCACTATTCATGTCCTGCGAATTTTCCTATCATGTGACTCATATGCCAATCAATAAAGAGCAGAAGGTCTAACCCGAAGCCACTCCTCGCTTAGCTTCAACTCAGTTGCAGAACACCAATCTTCAACATTGACGTTTGTGCACCTTTGGATCATACCGCAAAGAAGGACTGATTGTTTGAAACACACATACACACACACATGGACCATCCTGTCTGGGTGTGCTGGCTGGAGATCCCGACAGTTACTGGGTAGTCCAGCCAGGACATCCAGATGGTCGGATGGTCATGACGATGGACGTTTGCCGGTTCGGAGGATCCTCCTCCTTTTCATCCAGACAGGATGGTCAGACGTGTCCAAGTGACAGGTCTCCTGCTGCCGTGAACATGGCGGGAAAATGGCTCGGTTTGATGAACTAAGGAATACGCTTCGACATGTTTGGCGTATGCTTCGGAAGGGAGGCCTGCTCAAGCAGAACCCTGGCATTGATAGCATCTGGGCCAACTTAAAGTTCCACGTGTGCAACATGAGTGCATCGTCTTCAAGTTCGATTGAACGCATTGTTCTGAAGTGGAAGTCACCAAGGAGCTCTTGTTCCAACTGAGTCAGGGATTTGTGATAGCCCGGGATGCCAACATATAAGAAAGATCCTTTTCACCACCAGCCAAGAACTGTTCAATATGTTGCCCAAACGCAACTGGCATGGGACTGGCATGGCATACTGACCTACAAAAAGGGCTGGTTGAATACGACGGTCTTGCGTCCGGTCCGTCGGTCTTGCGTCCGGTCGTGGGACTGGGTTGAAGGTTTCGAGAAGCCGGGGACCATGGAGATCCGGGGGGGGCAGAGGGAGATCATGGAGACCTTGACACAGAGGGAGCTTTCCGGTGTAAACTGATCAAACGTTCCAGGATTTGATGTTTGTCATGATTGCCTGCCTCATAGGATTACAAGAGCTCTTCTCCATTAGTCCTATATGTATGTTGAAGGTATTCGAAAGTGGTGAAAGAGATTGCATATTCAGCAACAGCGACACAGCCCTGTCTTCCGCCTTTCAGATCTCTTATACACGGTGCACACGTGTGCATCGTCCAGGCAGCATCATGATCATCGCGCTACCTATGATCGCCTGTATGATGTCATACAGATCAGTCACGCGCATGTGGATGATCTGTGCCAACAGCGACCAGACAAAGTCAGCTGGGGGGGGTTGGCTTGGGGTTCCGGTCTGAAAGAAGCATGTGCAATATAGCCAAGTGTGAACAGAATTGATGGGTGAACTGGCATTGACATGGCATAGCAAGGGGCCACAATTCAACGGAACACATAACAAAAACATGTTAACAGGTTGCAGGATGTGATTTGCTTCACGTGTCTGCTGATGTCACACAAATGACATGGTTTTGCCTTGGTGTTCTACCAGGAACCGAGGTGGAGAACTGTGGAGCAACCGGGAACCGGTGTGGAGCTGGAGCGGGATGCCCAAGGTCAACTCCAGGTGCTGCAGGTCAACTCCATCAAGTTGGCTCCAAGTGACCCACCATCCTTATGATTCTGATGATTCCTAACCAGTTATGGCCACTGGCAACCCTTGGCCTTTGGGCAAAACAAGTGTTCAAAAGGTTCAATGTCTATTTTTTTTCAGCAAAACCGGGAAGGTGTAAGCCTGTTAGCATCCACCAAAGAAAACGTTCGTTCATTCTCCATCTCCGCGCTCCATTCCTCTCTCAGGTTCCGCACGATGTCGCACGATTGCGGGGCGGAAGCGTTGAGCATTGGAGCGTTTTGGGCAACTGAGGCAAAGTTGGAAGTTTGGGCTATGTGGAAGACTTTCAGGGCAACCGGACCTGGGTGGCGCGCTTGGTGGTTTGCCAGAACATGTATGAGACTCGATTTTTTGAAGTTGTGATGGAGATGGGGGGATGTTCATTGGGACTCAAAGTAAGAATCGACCGATGCGCACCTCAACAAAACTTGGACTGGAAAGACATGTCAGAACTATATATTCAGAACTTATTTGGGGCTTATCATGAAGATGTCCATCGAAGGTTTTTCTTCTGCAGCACAGTGTGCGAGTGTTATTGACCTCGTTGGACTGATGATCTTGCGACATCTATACGATCGATGATCCATGGTAAAGTATATGATCTTCATAAGGCAATCATGTCCGCCTATATTTGTTCCAAGCTGAAAAGTCCGCTCGTCCTACTAAGAACACCCTGGCAAAGTTCTAGGTATAGTATAGGCGCGACTTGAACTGCGCCACCATTGATCCTCTGGGATTGGTGGCCTTTGGGTGGTAAAAAGCCGACAACCCGTCCGACGTGTAGTGTTGATGGATTGTCCAAGGAATCCCAGGAACGGAGGTGGCAAACGCCCTTGCTCAAGCTCATAGCGAGAAGGACTACCCTAAGACGATTTCCTGGTGTTCAGAGATGTTCAGATATCTTCAGAGATCTTCAGTTTCTTCTGCCGTCTACTATTTCGTAATTATATAGGTTGCGCATGGTTGCGCGTCATATCTTGATGCCTTTGCATGACTGGCCACACCGCTGGGCATTTTCGTACCACAATTTTGCTGTTCCGCTCAGGAGACAAACTTCTTGCTGACGGACCTCTACGAGTTCCTCGGCGCCTGCTGAGCTGGGCTGTTGCTCTGTTCAAAAGAAAGAACGCAGCAACTTCTTAAGAGCGTCTCCAAATATCTCCAATGACTATCAAATACTCTATCCCAGCACCTTGTAACAGGTCTCCTCTGGAGGCTTTGCAGACTTCAAAGTTGCAGGTGGTGACCGACCTGTGTTTCGTCGGGTTCTGCTGTAGATTCTTAAGAGTTAGCGATGTTTTCCGAGCTCTGCGGGATGTCCAGCGATTTTTTTTTGAAAGGATCCACACAACGGACTTACTAGCTTGAACTCCAAAGGACTCAAAGACGTGTTACTGGGCAGGAACCAGTCGACATTTCTTTAGACTTCCCAAAAAAGCCACCAGCTCTAAGTGTGTATTGCATCCACCCACAGGACTCGCACTCGCACACAGGACTCGCACACGGGTTGAGACGGTGGTGAGGTCCTGGGCCTTGCTCCACTTCGCCAACTTAGCCCTGCAGATCATCGCCTCTCGCAGCACCAAGCCCAGCCGAGCAAGTGTACCGCAGCCGGCCGCACGCGCGAGTCAGACGGTGATGAGCCTGCAGGAGAGCGGTGAGTCAGGTTCAATCCATTGGAGGAGGTGAGGTTAATTGCGGTTTGTTCAATCTAAGGTTTCGTATCATTTGATTTGGATGCTGGTCAAAGATCAACTTTGAAGCCAAGAGTGGACAGACCTCTCAGTGAATCCAAGAGCACTTGTCCAGCATCGGTCTTTGTAGTCTCCCTCCGTTGCACTGAGTCGATTTGATCTTTTTTGTTCCAGGAGAAGCTGACTGAAAGTGTCGATGCTTTGACCAAGCAAGGCGCGTGCCCGGTGTGCGAGATGACGATGGAACATTGCCAAGTGATGTTCATTCCCAATTGTGTTCAATTCAATTCCCAATCAATGTTTTGTTTGCGCGATGAAGAAAGAACAAGAATATACAAGAATATTCATCGGGCTCCACAGACACACATGGAATCAAAGCATGTGGTCGAAAAGGGTCTGAAGATGTTTGAAGAAGCTGTATGTTCAAGCTCTTCCCCATAACAAAGTAAGCTCATCGTATACCGTATGGCATCGTATGTGAACATGGTCTTAGTACTGTCCTGGACAAGTCACCTCCCGAGGCATTTATCTCTTCAACGGCACCTGTTTTCTGGAAGCGGCCTACAGCCTCTTCACCACTTCCGTCGAGGCAACGATCGGTAGGACGCGTTCCACCCCATGGGGTTCAGCCGGGAAACACGAAGGAATCAGCTCGAACTGCGACTTGGTTACTATCGTTGCTATAGGTGTCGTGCTTTCTACCGCTGTTACTGTTACTACTATATACTGCTACCAATGATGCTACTACTGCCACTACCACTACGTACGGCTCTATTATATAACTATGTTATTAGGTGCAATTACTATTACTACTATCATTACTACTACTACTACTACTACTACTACTACTACTACTACTACTACTACGACTACTACCACTACTACTACCACTACCACTAGCACTATTACACCAGTAGAGTAGCAGTATATAGTTGGTCGCACCATCTACCAGTGCTGCCTTCCATGTATCTCCCCGTAGCATCTGAAAGGGTAGTTATGATAATGTCGATCCCCAAAGAGAGATAGCGCCCTAAGGCTCCAGGGGTTGTCGGCCCGCGCAGGGCGGACCGTGGGGACTCCACGTTTCAGGCACTATCTCGGGGGATGTTCGGGGTCTATGGATGCGCTATAGCCATTCGACAAGCCACCAACCCCCCCCAAAAAAGGTTCCACCTTCAATCGAGGAAAGTGACTTCGATGTCGTAAGGTGCAAAGAAAGTCTGTGTTCTTTTTGGGGAATTTGCTTGAACAGGCACACGGTTCTTTAAACATTGCGAGGAACAGACAGGACACATCCCAGACACGACACATAGGACTGCCATAGGACTGCATATATATGACAGTCCCCTGGAGTGTTTGGGACATTGTAAGGTCTCAGTTTGATTTGAGCACCATATGTTTTTCCTTTGCAGAGCCACAGGTACATCAGCCGAATGCGGGGAACTGGCCAAAAGTTTTTTTTATGCCCACGAGTGCCACGAGACATATATTTGCTATTATGTGCTTATGCTGCAATGACCACAGAAGGACACAATCTATGGTTTGGGTCGGCCAATGTTATTTTTTAAAGCTGTACAGGGGGGGGATACTCCCATCACCATGCCTAATAATTAAGTTCCTTTGACGATAGATTGTTTATTGAAGACAGAATGGACTCCCCAACAATATTGCAACCATTCCTCATTGCTCATTAACTCACATTCGATTGTGATGTTTAATATTGCGCCCACTGAATGTCAACACATGAGGCACAAGATTGACCAACATTGTGCCATTCATTGACTCATTAACAATATTGCATAATAGTTGATGAATACCAGGACCTTCCAAGAGGTGTCTATAGGCAGCCTCTTAGAGGTCAAGGGGTGCACAAAAAACCACCGGACTTGGAAGGGCCTGGTATGTTGATAACCATTATCTGAATATGTTGCCCAATGAGTCAATGTGATCGAGGCATACCTGGGCGGCGATCGGACCTTGAAGTTCAACGAGCGAGTGTATCGCAGCCGGACTCGCCGCTTTGGGCGATTGGCATGCCAATGCATGAAACGGGAAGACCTATGATCTATCTATATAATACAGGAAAACATGTCTGTTGTCTTTTTTTCCCCTGAGCTGTCTAGTTGCATTGTACATACATATGTCATATTACATATTTTTGAAACTGAATAGACATTCTGTAAAACATGGACTACATGTTTCCTTGTATTACTGGTGGGAAGCAATGTATATATGTTTCTTGTTGGTAACCACTATACTGTGAAGAAGACTATGCCGGTCGAACAAATGAGAGGAAAGTTGACTGATTTTTTGTCGCCCAGTTTGACCTTCTCAATCAGTGGTATACACCATTCTGTCCACTGGAAGGGATCTTTGCTTCCCATCCAATTGCCTGGACCATTCTATTCACAACTCCAGGGTGAATATGGAAGGTCATGTGCATGTATATATATATATTAATATGGCGATCTTTGGTGCAATGTGGTTGTGGTGCAATCCATCGGCTCTTTGGGTTTCAGAATGTTCCATACCAATGTGATGGCTGGCAAAATCCCTGAGGCTCAGCGGCTCAGTATTCCACACAGCCACATGACATGTACTTCTCTACATCTAACTACCCCAAGTTACAGGTCCACTCCTCTCTGTGATACACATGACATCCGTATACCCTACCTACCCGGTTACCTTACAGAATCCCAGCGAGTTCCAGGCAGCAGAACCAGGGGCAGAACCAGGGGCTCGACCCTGGCCCGTACCATCCGGACTGACCCGGGGTCAATGTATGCAAAGATGCCAGTCCCATGGACGGCCACAATCTACTGGGTTACCCTGATCTACCCTCTCTCGTGGAAAAACGGGCGAGGAACAGACAGATGCCCAGGTTCGATCCGCTTCGAACTTCCGAACTGGGACGAAGGACCGGAGGGAGTCGCCATACACCCTAGCAGTTCGGGGTTCAATGGCTGTGAAATCAAAACTCAGAGAGGTCCCAAATCCAGGTTGATTCAGTTGATCTCCATGAGTCTTGTAGTCTATTCTGTTCATGGTGGGCCCCCACATCCCCGGGTGCCATGAGCCATGAACCCAGTGAGTCATGAGACATGACATGTCATCCCTCAGGCGTTCACTACTTCTTCCTGGGCATGGGCGCGATCGCCTCCTCCGCGGCCATCGGCAACGTGGTCACCGTGGAGATGACCTTCGAGAAGCAACTGACGCGAAGCAGCAGAGAGAGTCCTCCGGAACGCGTGCTATTTGGCGTTCCGGGGTGGGCGGTGCGTTCTTCTCGAGGGTGTTAAAGAGACCATGGAAATCCAGATAATGGAAGCAGATGGAAATACCATGAACGTGCTTGAGACAGAAGGTATACCCAGACACTTCATTTATGGCGGACCTACATTGGGGTGGTTGAAAAGGGGTCAATGATCAATGTATGTAACTATTATGCAATACATGTTGTCTCCGGATATACACCCACGTTCATTTTGGTGGTTTTCCATATTTTCCGGACCACTTGGTGGCCCGACATGCTGGCTGAAAAACGGTGTTCGATCACTGGCCTTGGCTTTTGAAGGCCGCTGCTGGAGTAAGAAGAGGTCCACCCAATTGACAGACGGGTGTGTATTTGAATAGGAAGCCCTGGCTGGGTAGACTGGTCTATTTCTCGAAGCTTCCAGGTCTTTGCCTGGCAGGTCTTCCTAATTTTCAATACAGACCCATATTTTTAGGAGAACTTCGGAGGAATGTTTTTCGTCTTCTACCCCTGTGACGCTACGGGGCACCGGCGCGATGGCGGAGAGCTGCAGCTTTCTCCCACGTGAGGGTCTCAAGACTTTGTGTTTGTCATCTCCTGGGCATTTGAGTATCGCTAGTAGCTTGGAGGCCATTCCTATTAGATTGGAGGAGGTTGGAGGCCATTGCTAGTAGGTTGCCATGTGTTTGTATTTTCACAACGATTATAATGATGTCCTGTGGCTGCGGTTGTACTATTTGTTTTAATGATTTTAAGGACCTCGAAATGGCATCACGAGATGCCGGACCCTACGCAGGTTTGTTTACACAGGTAAAATACCAGCAGTTCCATTGATGGCAGAGTAGGGGTGCCCAAAAAAACATCCACTCAATGGATGGGACTCAAATCCCACTCCTTTGGACTTTTGCGTGCATGAAATGATCCAAACTGGAAGCTGGAGGTGTCTCTCTCTCTCTCTCCCTTCCTCCCTGACACTTCATGTTGCATGCAAATATGGCCGACAGTTTGTGCTTTGGTGAATGAATTGACCTTTTTGGGGTCATATTTACGCCACGGATCCTTTGGGTCTGCAGAACGCACCATTCTTCGACCCCTGCAGAAGGGGTCCGAACCGACCAATGGCCCGCGCGCAACTGCCCAGGGAGACCTTTCGGCCCTCGGCGAAGTTCTGGTCCACGAAGATCCTCCTCTCCATCGGACCCTCGACACCGAGCGCGCACCGCGCCGAGCAAACCGCGCAGGGTGGGCTTCCGCTGTCGCGCGTTCCGTTCGTTTTTGCGGTGGAGGCGCGCGCGCCCAAGACTCACGTCACCGCAGGGGTTCCCGCGCGGCGCGTTTGCACAGCATGGGGGTGAGGTTTTATTCAGACCTTGCTGTTGGAAGTGCCTCCCTTGTCCACCAGCCTCTCCATCACTGAGAAGGAGAGCGGTGTCGTGTGTGGGGTGAAGTTGGGGGGCTTAGATCAAAGTGTTTGCACAGACGTGCATAGATTCGAACATCTAGGCCGGATGGTGAAGGAAGACCAAGGATTCGTTTTGGTTGAGTATGATTAGCTCCCTCCGTCCAGAAAACCCTATAGACTCAACAAGTGACCTGTTTTTTTGAAAAATATGGGTTCAAGTGTTCCCCCCTTCCCCAATGTTTGGTACGTTACATTACCACAAAGTCAAATTAGCTGCTTAGCTATTATTCCATTGTTGGCTGGGTCTTGTTGACAGGACCTATTCTATGCCTCCCTGCTTTGCATTGAGTGCTTCCTGCTGAGCTACTTGGAAATCAAACTCCATCCCGACTGTCACAGGTCCAAAGACAAGTTGTTCCTCTGAAAGTATACGGGAGCCATCGTCATCATGGTCCGAGCCACTCAACTTCAACATGTCCATGTCCAATTATCCCTAGCGCTCCAACCATATCCTCAGAAGGTAGTCAGACCTCCCAAATCCACCCCAACCATCTTCTCAGGAGGTGGTTGGAGCCCCAGGGTATATAAGCCAGAGTTTCACATCCTGAATTTTCCTGGGAACGAATCCCTCCATCCTTCTCGGGCCAGCACGCCAAAACAGCACCCGGTGCCGAAAAACCATCCGAAGAAAAAGGGAACAACACTGAGGAAAACGGGTGCAGAGCAGTGTAACTGTGCAGAGCAGTGTGTTTGTTTCTTCGCTGCAGATCCTGTTCTGAGCTCCAGACATTGCAGACGCAAACCTCCGCAGGTGGAGTCCCCACTTCATTGAGGTGACATGATCATACCGGTGGTAGTGGTGTTTGTTATTTTTCCTGCATGAAAAGGCGGGACGAGGGAACTCAAACAATGTTCCCAGACCCTAAAAGACAAATACTATCAAAAGAATGGTCTTTAGGGGACCCCAAAAGGAACTTCCTTTGCATCAGTCGGTCAAAATATAGTCTTGGACTTCTAGGGCAGACATTCAATGTATGGCATATATACCTACGTTGGGGTGGGAAAGACCGCTTATATATAAACTCTTTCCTAGGGATCCAGTCGTACCTTCTCAGGTGATGTGTTCAACACTGTTACGTAGCTTTAGAGGGTCCAAGTACCTCTGAGAATGTACGACTGGATCCTTAGGGTCACTTCACCGGAGGTTTCTCCCCCGAAACGATCCAAGCCGCTCCACGTGATCGACCGAGGTTGGCTTCACGTGATCGCATGGGATCCCAATGAGTGTCTTGGCGCCAGTTCTCTCGTTGGTCAAAAGCAGAAGGAGCACCGTCGCGCAGTGGTGGTCAGGTATTCTCCTCGCCGACATCCAGGGTCAAATCGATGTGTTCAACCTCATACCTCACACAAATCCCACACAACTGGTTTGCTTTGCCGTGAGATACCCACCGATCGGATGACCCAAACCATCCGATCTTTGGACGCTAAGAGATAGACATGCCGTGCAAGTATGTGCAAGCCCTTCGTAAAAACCAGTGGTACAGCGAGAAGAAACAACACACATAGCCCTACAGAATGCTACAGACGTTCAAGCTGTTTGTGGTCAGTGACCACCACCACCTGACCTGTTGAAAAGAACTTAGAAGTCTGAAGTCATGAAAGAACCAAGGAACTGCCAGGAGTCATAAAGGAGGTGTTTTTTTTAGTCTCTAGGTGAGTGGATCATGGGGACCCCTATGTGACTGCTGGTGAGAGAGTCTCTTCTCTCCAGGTTTCTCTCCAGTGTTGCCGTGCCAGTTGCGTGTGGCGGACATTGCGCCGAGGAGCTGGTTGGACGACCTCCGCGAGAATTGAAGCAACAAAAGTGGGCCGTAGCGGACAGAAGCCTTCGGTCTACCGGTGGTGGTGGTGGTGGTGGTGGTGTTTTTTTGGGCACGATGCATGCTGCGGGTGTGCACCCACAGGGAAAAATAACACAAACACGTGTCGATGTCATGATATTGTGATATATGACCCATGCAGACACTCCATGCATATTTACTTACATCCGGCTGGTTTCAGGGGTCAATCTGGGTGTGCATATATGGTGTTTGTGTGATGGTATTTGGTTTCTGGGCACGAGACCAAGGCAAATCCGCCACTGGCAAGAGCCCTAGATCAACCAGGGTGTGTAGCCAGGGCCATCCTTCCTGTAGGCCCAGGTGCCAGGGATCTTCTGGAACACAGTCTCAGAGGTATTTTTCGAGATGTTGAGACCTGGCAACAATCAAAACAATGTCCAAGGCACAACTCCCAACAGCCCCCCCCATGGGCAAAACAAACAAACGAACAAGGTGGTTTTACCCCATTCCATTATTAGTTCGGATGGTTAAGTTTACTCCAAAGCAGGGCACCAACAGATGCAGTTTCCGGAAGTTCCCCGCCTGCTGGCCACAGGTGATGCGGAGAAGCATGGTGGAGAGGACTGCCGCGGCCAAGAGCAGCGGTTCGCCACTACGGTGAGATGTCCTGGTGTTTAGCCATCAGATACCTCCGTTTTCAAGGGGTTTGGCTGGGCCCTACACTGGGCTTGGACCGCATGAAACACAGCTGCCCAGTGTTTTGTCATGTATAGTTGTTGGAGGTGGTGGTAAATACATAACCCTCCAAGTACCTTCTTAGAATACCTTAGAAAAAGGAACATTATCCCATAAAGACAGGTACTTGACCCATTTTCTGAGGTACTGTCCCGCATGGAGTATTTCGTGACAGAGCACCGAAATTGTTGGGTGGCTTTGTGCTCGGCAATGGCGGCAGCAAACGGGAGACCTTTGGAAGCCATACCCAGATGATCCATCGTAGCACAGTTCTATCGCCTAGGTGGGTCTTTGGTGGTGAATCTAGGTCATGATTACGCCACCATGCATCGTTCGGGCTAGGTCAGGTGCATGAAAAACTTGGGAGACCAGCAGAAATCTCCCTGAACCGCAGTGCGAAAGTCTGTTTCAACAGGCCTCAACTGACAGAGGTTCTCAAAGACAAAACATGATGGAATCATGCATGTGTTCTTGAAAGGCCGGTGTTTTCATCGCGTGGATGTCCGGTTGGAAACGAGATTGGAAGTTTGGCACAAGAATGGTCGCGCCCATGCAGCTGACAAGAGCGCGCCTCATGGAAGCGCCTGTTCAAAGGGCTGAGCCAACAGTGGCCGACGTCGGTCACTGTTTCGGGACTTCCTCATGGCCTTGCATTCTTCATGCCCCAAGAATCTGGAAGAAGAAAACCTAGATTGACCCCATTAAAAACACCTTAACACACAAAAGGACTTCCAGTTGAAAAAGAAGATGACAACATATACAATCAAACACAGCCTCCCATTCATGTGCCTGGGTCATCCTGTTTGGGTGTCCAATAGACTACCCTACACTGCTAGACTGGACCTACAGCCAGGACACCCAGACAAGATGATCCTGGTATGCAAGTAATCCAGTCCCATGGATTTTGTTGGATCAGACGTCCAGGACCACGACGAGGACGAGGAGGTGGCCGGAGCAAGTGGGCGGAGCGGGGTGCGAGGTCAACGGTGATGGGTGGACGAGAGGGGAATTTGGAGGAGACGAGACTAATACTCCTCAGGTTCGGTATGACTGGACCCGACTGGCTGGCACCCACCCCAGTCCCACCGAACGTCAGGTTCGGTACGACTGGAGGCCCAGGCCTAGGGTCAATAAGTTAATACTTGCAAGTCTAAAGATCCGCTATGTCACTATGTTGGACCGATGTTGCAGTCCAATACTCAATTTTTGCACTAATTAGGCAGCTTGCGTTAGAGGTTGAACGCGCGGTCTCTTGGTTTCCGTCCTTGACCACGAAGACACACAAATGGAGCAAAGCAGAGCTCCGTACAACGCGCAAATCGTACGATTTGACAGCCTTTGGGTGCAATTTCCCGACAGATTGGTGGAAGTACGATGAAGTCTGATGATGTTTGATGGACTTGCAAGGTCAATGCACCTCTTGAGGCTTGACTTGTTAAAGGAGAGTCTACGGAACCCCAAACACCATGCAAGAATTTGAGTTGAAGTCCTGCATCCGTTTCTGAGCACACCATACACCACACCCATCCACACCCCATCCAATCAGTCTGGTGGTCCTCAACACGCAGGGCACATTCCCAACACAGTATGACATGCCAGGAGACCACCTTTCAAAGGATGTTTCCCGACCTCGGCTGTGACCGGATGGCTTCCTTCAGCTCAAAGACTTGGGACTTCTCGGAGCCATTGCGTGGTCATGTTCCATGTGTTCCTCACTGGACCGCGGTTCCCTCTCGTGTGCCGCATGACCCGTGCCAAGCTGGGCAGAGCGCAGGTGGAAAGCCCGGCCAAGAGCGGAGGCGGTTGGAGTTGGTGGCCCGATCTCATATGATGGATGGATGGATGGATGGATGGATGGATGGATGATTGGAATCACATCTAGTTGTCCATCCTTAGTTTTAGAATGTCTTAAAGAATGGTAAACACAGATTTTTTGACTGACATGTGGCATATTCAACTGAGCTGAAGGGTTTGGCTATCACTCGGCGGAAGAGTTCTGTGGTGGAGAAAGGTGTGGGCCCTTTGGCTTCCAAGTTTGGTTGCTATTCTTCGAGATTCTTGCATTGAAGGCTGTTGAAATAGACCACTTTGTCAGGCCATTTGACATGATTTCCAGGCCATGCGTTTCTTTCGGTTCCTCAGTCGGGCGTGACGATTTGGGGAGCGACCTCAGGACGATTTGGATGTCGAAGTACCTCTCACTTGGAGCGCTCAAGTGTGAACAACGTTTCGAGACCAATAGGTTGAACAAAACATATGTTTTCCCAGCGAGAATTAGACATGAGAGGGGCTCGAGCCCCCCAGCCCTTGTCTTTTGCAGCCTTTTATTTTTTACAGCTTAAAGGGTTTATCAAAGGGTTAAAGTATCTTAAAGTCCAATTATCTTCAAGTAGGGTTTTGCCCACACCATAACGAAGAACACTGCCCACACCATCTGCGGCAGGAGTTCCATAAGGAAGAACCACCACTTACTAACTGATGCTGCACTGACCGCCGTCACATCGGTGTGTGTACCATTCTGCCGATTCTGCACATTGGAGGCAAAGTTCTGGTGGGCCTCACCATCTTCCTTGGTACGGTGGTGTCTCAGCTGGAGAAACTGGAGCTGGACGAATCTGGGGGCTGGACGATGTGCCTTTTTTCCTTTTTTCAAGGGGCCCTCCACTGGGAGAAGCCCTCTCCCACCAAGAAAGACGTGAATCATATATATATATAATATAATTTTCTCCCACTATATATTAACGTTATAGTCTCAATATGTTGGGGGGGTTCATCACTTTTCCAGATTGGTCAAGGCCTCCAAGACTTTGACTCTAGATAAAAACATATTAAAAAACCCAAGATCATCAGAGTCAAGGATGTTCCATCACATGCACCACAAGCGATAGACGTTCCAACTGAAAATGGTACCCAGACGTACGTAGTGGAGAGGCGATGACCGTCATGATCCTCTTTGTGGATCTCTTGCGCGCTCGTTTTGGGCCAGAAATAAGCAGAACAATGGTCAAGAAGGCTCTCCTGATCCATTAGCATATATATTGCTTAGAGTCTAACTACCCACACCTACTGATTTGTGGGTCTATGCGGACGTACTTCATGGTTTGGAATATTTTACATGTTCATTCTTGACATGCGGCCAGTGGGAGCCAAAAGAACGATGACCAACTGCTTCCCAAACGGCACAAAGGCACAAAGGCACACAGCAGGGGCTGCAGGGTCTCCATGGAGTGCCCATGGAGCGAAGAGGAACTCGCTACGAATGAGTGCGTATTTCAATCGGGCGGTCCATTTCCCGCACCGAACGGGGGATCGAACCGGGAGGCCTCGCTAAGAAAAAAATCATACACCCTCAAATCTCACAGCAACAATATGTATATAACATGTTACATCCGTTATATGTCAAAGGCCATTTACATGTCATCCCGTTTTATGATGTGTATATAACATGTCGACTAGGTGTTTGACATACGCCGATACATGATGTCGACTAGGCGTCGCTCACATGCTTTGGTCAGATCCAGGGATGTCACACCCCAGGTTTTGGGTATTCATAACCACGTAAAAAGAAACCCAATTAGTAGACGAACCTTGTTTTGAAGTCTTAGAATTAGGTGCAAGGCTCATGAATTATATGTTCTGTGGCTCTGGATATATAGTGCCTATAGAAAATCCAAAAGGAATTGGTACCCACTGACGTCTCCGACGCCTTCCGTCTAAGTTGATGCTGGTGGCCATCGGTTCCGCCGCCTACATGGCCTACCAGCGGCGACGGGCTGGCCCTGCGGAGCGACCCGTGCGGTGCGTTTTCGGTTGCCTGCTTAGTTTTGGTTTCGAACGAGGGTTTTTGTCTGAAGGGTTCTTTTGGTATAGAAATGTTTTTTGCAGAAGTGCTGAGCTGCGGTTATACAGTACTACATTTGAGACTTAAATTGAGTTCTTTAATGTTTTTGTTGGAACATCATGAGCTACTTATGTTTAGCGTGGCCGTACATGGACATGTTGTGTGTAGCCGGAGTGGAAGGTAGGCTATCAGTTCGTCATCAACGCGATTGGAATATTTTTTTTGGTAAAGGAAAACATCAACTCCTTAGGCTTGAGGATGAGTGTTTGATGTTTTCTTTCGACCGGCAACGGTTCTTTTTATATGCTTCCATTAATTTCTGAAGACTTCCCAAATTGCTTTAATTCTATAATAACCCTGTCATTGGGCAATCGGTTGTTGTTGAAAAGCATAAATCTTCATTTCGCTTGGATGCAAGCGATCCATTTCAGCTCCAACTTTTCATCGGCACCATCGCAGCCACATGAAATCATGGACCAGGAGCAACAAGCACCGCTGCGCGACGGTGCCGCTGCCCCTGCTGCTACGGAAAGTGCGCCCACACCAGCGGCGGAGGCGCAAGAGCTTCGGCATGGCTGGTGGAGTCAACAACTTTCTGAGGGGCCCATGATGGCCCATGCTATGGATGCTTATTAGTTAAGCTGGCAGCTGATGGATGGTTTTTTTCTGGATGAAAGGAAACTTGGGATGATCTATGTAAAATGCCTTTCGGAAGCAAAGGTGTTTGAGATTGATTTTCGTGAATTGGACAGACGTGTCAGGGACAGAGCCGGCCATTGGGATCTTCACCAACTAAATGAAATGCAACGGTTTCCTGAACCCAAAGTACTGGGGCGCACGAAGTGGGGTGGTTGATGGACACATCCAATCACCTTACCCAAACACTCCATGGGACTGCCATATAAGCCGATGAATTGACCCCAAAACCACCCCAACTGATCAGCAAACATGGCATACCTGGAGTGCCTGGGTAATATAGAGGTGCAAAGAAACCATAATTTTGTAGACACCCCCAAATAGCCGGCTCCTGGTATGACATCTATCATTTGCGGTGATAGTATCCCAGAAAACATGTAACAGTCCGAAACATGTATCACTGGTTTAGAGAAAAGCCTTTAACTTTACTAACCATCATCATCCACTGTTACCCATAGACCATCGCATCTATATTTGTGGGATTCGACCATCAAACGGTCTACAACATGTTGTTGCTTCCAGCTTCACAGTGGACTTGAGAGGGCTTGACCGTTTTTTGGTAGGTAATTAGGTGATTTTATCGGAAAAAAAGTTTGTTCTACATGAATTTACTAATTGAGCGATCGGATAAACTGATCCTGATGTTCCCCACCTGTCAGGTGAGAGTTGTTCGATTTTATGTCAGCTGCCGTGCTTCTCCTCCTCCTCCTGCTCCTCCTGCTCCTCTCCTCCTCGCCCTCCTCAACCGCAAGTGTAGGATGGCAGTGTTCCCCGCCGGACCTCAACCACCAGCTCCGGATGGCAGTGTTCCCCGCCGGACCTCAACCGCCAACTCCGGATGGCAGTGTTCCTCGCCGGACCTCAACCTTCAGCTGGTAGTGTTCCCCGCCGGACCTCAACCGCGAGTCAGAAGATATGCCAGATAAAATGCCAACTATGCCGAAATTTTGTGTCAATACATGCAAAAAACTTGCCAGAGTGAAGTGTCAGGGTGAGGGTCACTCGAAGTAAGGCAATTGTTTGATGGCTTTGTTGAGAGTGGATGTTTGAGTTTGTGCAACCATGGTTCGTCCGTTTCAACCACCTGCCTGCTCGTTATACTGGTGGGTTGAGCCGGTGTCTCAGACGCCGCAGGCTCCCGCCACGGAGGCGGACGCCACTGTCACTTGGGCACTAATTATTGGTCGTGTGCACGAGGAGGAACTACACTCCCTAATCGTGGACGTGGAGTGAACAACTAGTAACAAGGGCATCGCTTCTAGTATCAACGGCATGACTACTAGCAACAAGAAATCTACTATAGTGCCAGTTGTTTGGTATTGAACTGAAGATTTCATGGTCATCCGAGTCTTCTGGGGCCATGCATGGCCATGCCATCCGCGTTGGCCCATGATGACTCCAGGGAGTGTACCAGACCTCAAAAGCCGAAGGGTTTGCAGTTCCAAACGATCCTTTCAGGGCCGAGGAAATGCCCGGCCTCACACTATACTGATTTGGTGAATTTTGCCGAGATCAGATCTCATGTCCCACTTGTTTGATTACGCCAACTGTCATCTCTTTGATTACACCAACCATCAGTCACTAATGACTCAACCAGCTGCGAACCAGTTTCGTGACCTTTTAGGAGTCCCTGCCAGCGACCTGTTCCAAGCCTGTTGGTGACCTCAAAACCAGGGGTTCAAGTTCGGTCACTTTGAGGAAGGCTCTGATTTTGAGACAACCGCTGGAGTCTAGACTCCCTGAAATCATGGGCCAACGTGGATGGGATGGCATGCCCGCATCATGGCCACCCGAAAATGACCATGAAATCAACCAAAGAGGTGGTGAACTCCCCCACTCCACGTCATGATTGCAGGGAGTTCATACTAACCTTTTATGATCGGTCAGGCCGACCTTTCCGCAATTCAGGCTGAGAGCGCATTCGTAGCCAATGAGTCCCCCACAAGAAAAGCCAGGAACCCATGAAATGAGTGCAAGAAGTCCAATGAACCCATCTTGATCCAAGATCTAAGATGAGATCAACTATAAGCGCTATAAGCCCCTCTTAAAGTAGTCCACCTCCATAAGAGTACAAAAATTAAGTCCATGAGATACAGTTCCCATGAGTTCTCGCTTCTTCCCCTTCCGCTTCCGCGTGTCTCAGGCACCCAGCTTCTCGGGTCCCGAGGCGGCACCGGGGCGCCGGTGATGCCGGACGCCGGACAGACGTCGAGGGAGAGCAGTGAAGGGCAGTGACTTCCTGTGACTTCGGATGGACTTTTTGGATGATTTGAACCCATCTCTTGGGAGGTGTGGTCTGGTTGACGGTCTGGTTGACGGTCTTGATTGCAGCTGTTTAGGGCTTCAGGGCAGAATGCGTGAACATTTTTGAGTTGTCAGGCGTCTACATGACAGGTTTGAGGTACCTGCCTTGAAGATGTTCCATCCACTCCTTAAGCCATCCACATACAGGCTGGTGCCTGAGAGCTGCTCAAATACACATGGTCTTCAGACCGATCGCGGGCGGACATGGGCGGCTTCTTTGAACAGTCCAAAAAACTTGGAATGAGTCTTTGGAATTGCTTAGATTGAGTATTTATACAATATATGTTGAGGATTGGACAAACTTGAAATGAGTTTGTGATGTCATGTCAATGAGGAGTTTGAGTTGAATGTTACGGACGTCCAAAGGAAGGCACTCCTCCGATAGGAAGAAAGGGGCCCTCGATACCTGAGAGTGAGAAACATGTACAGCATGAGGATACCTGACCCCATTTCCTCTATGAAATGGGGGGGGTCAACCTTTCTATAGAATGAGCGGCAAGTCCCCCAAAAGGTAATGGGGTTGGGTATGTACAAGGAGTGAATCACACCGTTGACATCAAGACAGTGACCATACCTGACCAATTCCCACTGACCAGTCCAGACTGAAGCTGATGCGTGTTTTTGTTGCACGATGTCAGAGTACCGAGGGTGTTCTTGTTCTATAGCGCGGAATAGATCATGCAGACCTTGACTCCAACGCCCTGTATTGGCTACTCCAAACACGTGTTTGTTGTCTCATGCGCTTTCCACCATGTGCCCGAAAAATACACCTTTCTCCTATTATCCTCATCTTTGGGAATGGGTCATGGCTACTTGGACTCACCCCGACGAGTCGACCATGTCGGTCCGTCCACGGCGCCCGTTGACGTGCCACGGCGCCGTTTCGTCCGTCAAGCGGAGAGACGGCTGCGGCGCGACCAGCGGCCGAACCCGGGAGCGGCCGGGAGGAGGAAGAACAGCGATGAACAGCGGTTGGAGGCTATTTTTTGGGATTGTTGGAAAGAGGAGAAGCTGAGAAGCTGATGTTTTTAATGTTTGCAATGTTTGATGTGGTGCTAATTTGCTCCAGAAGGGAAGCAACCCGGAACCACCCTGAGGTGTCGCGTTCTAAGAAGATGCGAAGAGAATTCCACATTTCACGTATACGAGGTGAGCGTGTGAAGAGATCGAGGCATGGAACGCAAAAAGCCGCGCAAGAGCTTGGGGTATGGCTGCACATGGGCTGCAGCTTGTCAAAGACAGGATGTGTGCAAGTTGCTGTCAGTTTTGGATGGACAGCTTTTGGCAGACTTTATACTTTGACCTGCTGGTTGCTGTAGCCATTCGTGTTAGGTGTGTTTCGTTCCTCGTTTGTAAAAACGGTCTCCAATACTCCGGAATCCTTCAGTCGCTGGCTTTGGTCGGACACCACCGGGAAACATCTGGCCTATCCACTCGCAGCCATTCGCAGCCTAGCGAAGGCCTTGAGCGCTGCATCCCCTGAGAGGGTCTGACGTGCGCTCCAACTGAACAAAATCACACACCCCTTGACATTGACCATGAGAAGCGGACAGAAGTGCCAACCTTTGGAACAGCAGGAACAAACAACAGCTCCGGACCGAAAATTTCTACATCAACATGATTCATTCTTATGTTAGCTGACAGGAAAAGTTGCACCTTGTTGCCATTGCCCCCCGGAGACAGCCAACACTCCACACCTGCAGAACCACTCCAAAAATCGCTTTAGACCCCTTCACCACCAATGGCTGTGCTGTGTTGGCCCATGGCCGTTTTCGCGTGCACGTGGCTGGAGTAAGACTTGGCATGGAGGCCTGGGGGGCCAGGTTGATTTTGGCATGTCCTGTCCATGTATGCATGTATAAGCATGCATGACACTCCAGCCATGCCCTCTCAACCCTGCATGCAAGATTGGAGGCGTGCTGGCCTTGTTGAACAGAAGAGAAGGATGCCCCCTTAAGTTGTCAGGAAAAATAAAGCATCTGCACCAGTACGTTCGGCAATGTGAAGTTGTTCGGGAGTCTTTTGTCTATTTGTGCTTGCCTTGAAGCCGTTGGATCCATTTCGGGTCCTGAACTGATGGACTACCGTTCAAAGATGGACAGCATTTGGAAGGTCGTTTGGGACGTGTGATATTTTTGGACACTCGAAGTATATTATACTGTATACATACATCACCATCGACACGACATGCAATCTTTCTTGCTTGTGCACCTGCCCTTGATATGTACAGACTGGTGAATATAACCCCCCTCAGATTGAACAATCTCTTCATGTATCTTCATATGTTTGTTTCATTCTTTAAATCAACAGACAATTTATAGCTGGACATCCCACATGGGTGTTGGGGACGTGGGGGCTTGCTTGGAGTGACCGTGACTGCCCCACCCTGGAGGGTCCGGAGAAGCTCCGATGCTCCGATGGTTGCTGCGCGTAGTGCTGCTGGGAGTTCTTGTAACGCTCTGGTGGTGTCTCGGCATTGGTCGTCGTGCCCCGTTGTGGCCCCGGGAATCGATAGCCTGAGACTGAAGTCGAGTCGACCCCAGAACGGTCAGCTCCGACCTGTCTGACGAGCTGATCTGGGAACCTGATTTCTGGGAAGTTCCGAATACTTCCAGGGAGGTATAGTCTTTGGACTTCTTATATAGGGGTAGATGGTGGCAAGTAGTTCTGATCCTTTTGAGCGGATAGGGGTATGGCTGGTATGGATCTTCACAAGAAAACGGAAGCCTTGGCACTTGGGATATGGATTGTTCTTCTTCAGACACATGTCCACCTGTTCTAAATTCTATGCTTTTGGGGAGTTATACCCGAATGGTGTGCCGGAAACAGGACCTACACTGGGTGGATCAAGGGTATTCATGTATTCTCACTTTCCGGAACTCAAGGGGTCATGTTTGCAGTCTCGATCTTCTTTAAACAACTCCTTTCTCCAGCACCACCAGGTCGCTGATAGATGTATTTTCGAGCCGGTGGCCTTCACCTCTGAAAGTAGCTCTCATTGGAAGACTTGGACCGGAAGAGTTCCCTCCTCGCCTCCCGGGCCAACCATTTGGGGCTCCGAGGAATCCGCTTTGGCATGAGGTCGGGCTCCTCGGGGTCCGCTTCGGGTCGCCGCTTCGGTCGTTCGGTCTAAGTGTCGTTGCTTCGGACCTGTTTGCTTCGCCCCTCCCCCCTAAACAGAGCCCATGGTGGTGTGGCTGATGACCAAAGGGAACACCGTACACTACTCCTCAAAGCTCCCAAAGAACGTCCGACCTTCCCCCTGCCTGGTCAAGGAGGTTGGGTCGGGAGCCTCGGATCGGTCTCCCTTTTGGAGCGACCCGGGCCTGGTCGAAGAGAAGACCTCCATGCAACTTCAGACTTCTTTTTCCGGAAGCACAGACGAAAAAGGATGAAATAGGAACTGGATCGAGATTCCCCAAAGGAATCCACCATGGAACATGAACAAACCGTAGCAAACCCTGACCTCGTCGATGACGTTGTTGTTTTTTCCGCAAGAACCAGATGACGAGACCTCTCGTGCGCGCGATTGGATTCTGAACGATCTGAACAGGAGGATTGAACGTCGGTTAAACATAACCAGGACCTTCAGAACCTTCGACCGTCCTTGAGATCCCGGTGGCGGGTTGGTCACAACTCGTCGTCCCGAACAAAGATGGTCACGTAAACAGACTCCAATTCGAGGTCACGTACTGAAGGTCCTGGAAATTGATTACAGGTTCGAAACCCACGGTCTGCCCGGTCAAGATTAGATTCCTATCCCTATATAAGGCTCCGGTCGTACCTTGTGAGGTTCGGTGGAACTGGGGTTGGTTTAGAGCGTCCAAATTAATATCTTCTGAGGAGGTACTTGGAGCTTGCACTTCATGTCCCAAATTCTGCTGAACATGGGTGGCGAAGCGGGCGAAGTCATCGTGCTTCCCATGGTTTGCCGCGGCCAAAAAGCCCCCGCATCCTGGAAAAGGACTCCGGACTTCACCCGTCGACTTTTTGGTGTATTGAAGCCAAACCACGGCTCGGCTCACTGAAGAGTTCCCTCGCATGTTGAGATGATGCCTCCGGTGATGCCCGGAGGGACCACCGGATGGGACGCGAGCTGCCGCAGGTGCCACGCAACGTTCTGGAGGACTCCACCCTTGGCGTCGCCGTCAGGGCCGAGGTTGGTCGGGAAATCGAGGGAAAACATGGGACAACCCACCTGACCTGAGGACAGAGACAAGATGTTGACGGTGTTTTTACGTGATTCCTTCGATGTTCTGATATGTTCTGTGTGTTTTCTCTGAGACACCCGAGCATTGTGGACTTCGAGCCATTGCTCAACAACTGACAGGATTGGCTCGCCGGTTCCCGGTGAAACGCCCCAAGTTGGTCACACTCCTGACTCGCGGACAGCAAGTTGGTGCTCCGGTCTGACCCAGACACGACCTGTTTGGGACTGCCAGGACGGACTGCCTTGTCAAGCCAGAACCCCCAGTCAACCACCCGAATGGGGCGGCAGTCCGTCCTGGCAGTCCCAGACGGGTCGTGCTTGGGTATGTTGTGTCACCCGAGCTTGGACTTTGAGACAGCCACAGAGCATCACCTCTGCTCGCCGCTTTGCTCGCTGCGGCTCTCGCGGCTCGGATGCTCCAGGTGCCCAGATTGGAGGAGAACGGAACCTTTGAGGCGCGAACCTTCTGACAGCGCCGACAGCGAGGGTGAGGACAGTCAAATGAACTTGGAAGATAAGAAACATGTTTTTTCCTCTACCACTGCAGTGGTTTGCAGAATCCATGTTAGTCTTTGAGGTGGTAAGTCCGTTTTGGAGGAGCAGGCTCTTGAGAGGGTCCATGTTCTGTGTCAATGACCAAAAGTATGAACTATGAAATCATCTTGAAACACTGTTGTGGGCGGCGATCGATGGCATCGCCCAAATCTAGAAACCCAAACTGTTCCTGGCGCAGAAATTCGTGGCACTTGGTTTCCGAAATCCACCCCACACCATGGGCAAACGCACCACCACTCCGCCACTTCCCGCTTCACCGAAGCACCCCTCGCTTCACCGAACCCGGTGACCCTTTGGCCGTGGGCCAGACGGGCTCCGCAGGCGCCGAACCACACCCGTCGGGCGGAGGCGCACGGACGCGCTGTGGGGTTTCGCGCCGCGGAACGCTTCGGCTTCGGTTCTCTCCGAGGGATCGGAGGTCGTTGGTTTCTCCCGCTTCACCCGGCACGGAAAGGTATGGTTGGGATCTGGTGGGATGTGGGTCATGGTGGTTGTGATGAGGATGATCCATGTTAGGGATCGAGAGAAGGAGGAAGAGCGTGTGGGGATTGTGTGCGAGTTTGGTCAAGCTGTGAGGAGCTCCGATGGAGCATCACTTGGATAAGCTGTTGAATGGTTGCTTGGCGGAACATAGAATTGAAGTAACTTGGATTAACACGTGGTATAATCTTGGCACTTTGGTTGGCATCTTAGTTTGTATAGACACCATCCAACCATATCCAACCCATCAAGTTTTACCATCCATCCATCCTGGGAGGTGCCTTTCGTTGGTCTCTTTGAGTCTATGAAACTTCTCCATGTCAAGTTTCTCCTTTTTCGTGGGAGACACCCCTAAATCTGGAAATACCCTGGCTTGAACCACTATGAAATACAGTACGCACCATGAAATGTACCATGAAGAAGACACAACACAGTGGTCTGAAAGCCGTGTTTGGTGATTGTGACCCCACTTGGCGCACGTTTGGTCCACTTTTCTGTCCGGTGGTCTCAGAAACTACCCCAGTCTCCAGCCCTGTCTCGCCAGAAACCGCAGCGGGTGGAACGGAATCGCAGCCAGGCCGGACTGACGGGGCCGGTGGACTGAGCACAGGTTGGTCATGTGTTGCCTTTGTTTACTTCACCGGGGAGATTCCTCGTAAACTAGCGCACCTTGTTGCGCAACAGCTTAAGCTTCTTTCTTGAGAGAATTGATGTGGTCGTGTTTTCTGTGTTTTTTTTTTTCCACGGCTGGTCAATGGAGTAGCCAGCCAGCAGCTAGCATTCACACTTCATCAAGATGCAGGCCTGGACAGTTGTATAGACGTTCTTGTTTGCATATCTTTTGGAAGCTAAGCGTTGGGATCGAAACCTCCTTAGAGTCCATATCCAAAAACTCGGACTGGCATTGATTTTGAAGAATGGAGAAAGGACACCCCTTTGCTGATCGCAACAAGATTTGGCCAGTCCCAAAACAGATGGTGTTTTGTTACGAAGAAAGTTCTCGCGCAGACATGTCGGGTCCTGAGCCGGTGAAAGCCTGTCTCTTCTGTGCCGCACAGATGCTTCTGGAGGAACGGGTCAAATGAAGACATGGATGATAGGCAGAGCCACGAACTGGAGCGAAATGGCCTCACCCCAGCACATGGTTTGCTTGTTCCTGGTTGCCACTTTAAAGTTACTTTCAACATGGAGACGGTGTACTTACTTCACCAAAGAGAAATCTCCATTACGAGAGTTTATTCATTGGTGGCTATGAGTAAGAGCTCTACCACGCGATCATTCACCCTGGAAAAGGATGCCCTTTCAGGATGCTCCTATTGAATGTTGATTTGTTGAATTTCTGCAAATTGTCAGAATTGTTTTAACAACATAATGCTGCGTTGGTTTGTCACTGTTCTTTTGATTCCAAGTTGTTTGTTGTTTGCTTGGTTGTATGGCATGGCTTTGTACCAAAGCGCTAGTCATGCTGTAAGATACTGTAAGTAACATTAAGTTATATTGTTAGGGTGTTTTGATAATAAAACAAAAACAGATCTATATACGCAAACACAAAAATTGGGGAGCTGTGCTGTTCTTAATGCTGGTATCAATATTGTTATTCCAGGGAAGCACTGCACATTGTGAGCGTTCAGTGTGCGTGTATATCCTCCGACGTGGACAGTTGACCCAATATTCTACTGCCAGTGTCGTGTGTATCTACCACCGAAGTGGATAGTTGACCCGATATTCTCCTGTAAGTCATTTACCGGTGTCACTCCACCTTGTTTGCGTCTCCCAACCATCCGCACCTTGTAAGGCAGCTCCCACTTCCACTGAACGATTTTGCCATCAAACGCATTCAAACACCTGGTGAAATGGTGATGATCTCCACCAATTCCCCTTCACCAAGACACGTCCCTTGTGACACGTCCGTGTGGAGACTGTGCTTTTGCTGAAGACACATCCGACTTTGGGTGCTGAGTGCTGAGCTCTGCAGCATCAACCTTGCCTAAATCATACACTTCTGAGACGGTGGCTCCAAAATCCATTTGACCATCCACAATAACTAACTTAATAGCTGCTAAGGCGCTAGGGAAAACGATACTATTTCCTCCAGGCATAGGCAAAACAAAGAGCTAAATCACCCAAGTGGATCCAGGCAAACCAGTATAAGTGGTTCCAAAGACTTCAACCTTTGAACGAAACCCTGGTACCTTATATATTCTTAGTACCCAGACACTCCATGTACGGCATATATACGTTGGGGTGGTTTCAATGGGGTCAATGGGGAGGCATAATATATATATATATACCTTACACGGAGTGTTTGGGGTATACAACTGGAATTCACTGGGAACTTGTGACATCGTTCCACGAATGACAGGATCACCCCGCCAACGTAAGCGGAAAGTGCTCGTCTGGACATCAGGGAGGTGCAGGCGCGAGAAGTGGAACTGCATTTCCATAGCCTGCACAAACCATAGCCTGGATATGCCTAGATACTCCGTTTTGCTCAGAGGAATTAGTATTTGAGATTGAATCATTGAATAGAACTGAGTTAGTTTGTGAAGCCATCTCAAGTGTATGCAAGTGTAATTGGTGTATATTTAAGTGTATATATATTGGTTGGGTCTATCTCATCTCTAATTCATTGGTCATGTGAAGTTATTTTCGTTGCGCGCTTCTTCTTGTAGTTTTTGCAAATCCCAAGCGACGTGGTTTAGGCCTGAGGAGTTTTGGATTCTGTCGGAAGACCAACAGGCTGTTCTCCTGTTTGCTTGTGTTTGTCAAGGTTTTCTCTATTTGTCAACATGGCATTTTAAAAAGCATCCCAACATCGCATTTTTTTTTTCGATGCCAAGACCAACTGAATTGCTTGAAGACCGGCTTTCAAAAAGCGTCCCCAAGTAGTAGTCGTGGCACGGTGTCCAAGACATTTTCTACCTGGGGATCTACGAACTTCTATCTATGGTGCTCCGATTTCCTCAGGTTTGGTGGATAAACTGCCCCCTTGGCACCCCAACAACCTTCTTTTTCGGACGTGGGCCCAGGCTATGACAGGCTTTAACCAAAACTACGCCGCCCTTCGAGGACCGAAAGCTCGCTTTCTCGATCGCGAGGCCGCTGCACCTCCTCCACGGAGTGTGAGGCCGAGCGCTTCTGCCATCAGGATGATGGCGCGGGAGCGCGTTGGGCCGAGGATCGCGACAGGTGTTCACCAGTTTTCACGGAGAAATGCTTTACAGTCAATTTGAAATCACGGTGAGTGGAGTGAGTGGTCTACCACGTTATTAACTTCCGATGTTCAGAAGGACCAACATCGGGGGCCTGGCCACTTCACGTCACCAGGATGTTGGAGTCGCTAGAGCCACGTAGACTTGCGTTCGTTCGCGGAACGATGAGGTTCGCGAACGATGAGCAACAGCGGCCTACAAGGCCTACAAAGCCTGAAAAACGTAACGTCAACCGTCAACGTGAAGTGAAATTGAACCTTTCTTTGGTTCGTCCATGGATGCAGTCTTTATTTGTTTCGTCGCTAACCACTTGGACTTCGTCAATGCTTCTCCTCAGACTCTGGACATTTCACGAGAATTGGAAGAGGATCTCGCCCAAATGGCCTCTCAGTGCAACAAGACCTCAGGAGCACTCGACCTGCGAGCCCTTTTGCATCAGCAGCTATGGACGCAGCCACTGGGATCCCCGTTGTTCCGGCGGTTTTGAGAGCCCTCGCTCTCACCACCGGGCGGAGCCCTCGCCGGGCTATGTGGGCTGCAAGGGCATCAGAGATTTGAAGGTTAAGTTATGTTATGAACATCTTATTTGTTCAGACAGAAGCGCTCTCTGTGCCGGGTTGTTTGTGCACTCTTCCAAAGACACATTTTTGTTGGTAGACTTTTGCGTGCAAACTGTACCTCATGCCTTCTATGAGGATTCTTTCATACTGTCCCCTTGCTCTAGTCTTTGTCAGCATCCGTGCTTTTCCACAAGTTCCTAGACAACTGGAATCTGCCCAGAAAAAAAAAACAAAAAGCAATTAACTTAAAAAGAGGCAACCCTTGTCTTGGGACCTTTGCTTGTTGGGATTCCCGGGTTAAATGCTTGTGATAGAACTGGTTCCTTTGCGCCCCCGCGAACGGAATTGTGCAGATCGTCTTGAAGCCAAGGTTCAAACCAAAGAGGTTTCTGCGTCCCAGACCGCGAATTCGAATTCCAAAGCGGCGAACGGGGCGCGAAACGGGGAGCGCGGCGTTGCGAGCTCGTCCATACACAACGAGTCAGGACATAAAAACGAGGGAATGAAGAACCAGTCGGGCCAAGAGAAGAATTCCGAGACCAGACAGCTGGAAGCAGAAAACCAGTCCAGACAAAGACAAGAGGTTCCAAGACTGGTTTGATGTATTTTCACCCGTTTGCATCAAAAAGAGACATGTTTTCTCGGACAGATGGAAGCTTCGCTCTCTCCAACCACGGGTTTTCAGCGTTCGACGTGTGCCGATGGGACGACGATGTGTTCGACGACCGCGATGGGACGAGATTCACGAGCCGAGCCGAGCAGGTTGGGTCCTCGCGTCGGATCGCTTCGCGAAGTCACCCTGCGAAGTCGGTCATACGTTCACCCTCTGATCGGAAAATACGCCTGAGAGAGAGAGAGAGAGAGCAATTCCGGCCTCTGACCGTCATAGTCCTTGCAACGAAGTGTGTTTGATGTTCATTTGCTGTTTGCGTAGAGATCATGTTGGAGATATGCTTGGTCTTGATTCCTCAAGTTCACCCAAAGTTAAAGTGTGTAAGAAACCATTGCAAAGACCGGTTGTTGATTTTATTGAACCACAGTTCTTAAAGCACATTGCTTTCACCCAATTCAGCAGGCCCATAGTAAAAACATCCTCCTTGTAAGGTTACAGATATCAGCCTGACCTTACCCTTTGTCAAAGAGTATCCCTTCCTTGTCCAACTCATTTGTTCAAGTAAACATCTTACCTTTGTTCACAACCCTGACAACCTGAAACTGAGGGTTGTGAAGTGTTTGTTTGCATGATGAGTCTATGTTTATTTTGATAATATGCACTTGATACCAATGTAACAAGTACTAACAATATGGTTGAAGTGGCGAACATGGTTCGTTTCTGGGAGATGATACAGAGGTGATCTGACTGGGGAGACCAAACATACGAAGAAATGTCTCATGTCTCGTGGTTGTTGGGGCCTTATATGCCTATACTATATGCAATTTTGGAAAGAAATTGTTTGTGTAAAAGAATGCCTTCAAACTGTGAATGTGTCTCCACATGGAAGGTTTGCGGGCAATACAAATGAAATGTAAAGTCGCCTCCAACCTGATAGCGATGGCCTGTGGTGCAACACAAGTATTGAATCTGTTGCCCTGTATTCTCAAACGGAAACTTTGACTTTTGCTCACCGTGCTCCTCTCTCTATTTGTTTGTTCTTTTCTGCGTTGGTGACTTTGACTTTCGCACATGGTTGGGTCGATCAACAAGATGAGTACTGAACATGCGTGTATGTCACACACGTTAGTATATACAGGGACTTGAAAATTGGCACCAAACAAGAGCTCCCCAGCCTAGCCATCATCAAGTGTGCCGCAAGGAGTGAGGGAAATAGACATAGACCAAGTGTTGAGTGATTAGGCCCAGACAGTAAAAGTACCAAAGAATTCACAGGGACTCAAAGCATAATCTTACTGATGCCTTGCGAATTCAGTTCCGCCGTTCAGACATGCTTCTTCCTTCGACCGTCGACCATGAATCATAAATAGCACACACAGCCTTGAGCCTTCGACCCTGAACCGAAGTCACTTCTTCTGAATTGGTGACCAGGGTGCGGATGTACAGCAACATCACCAGATGACCAGCAAGATCCCCACAGCCAGTGGAGTTGGTCAAAGCATAGAACTGCCAGAAAAGGCGTTTGAACCAGACTCATGTTTCGTGCTTGCAAAACCACTCGCGCATCAAAACACACACCAGGCTATATCTGCGAAGACGTCGCAGCACAGAAAAACCAAAGAGCCACGACGCAAACCACCTGAGGCGAGTTGCAGATGAAGCGCTGCAGTGGCTGTCTAAAGAGCTGTGGTGCGTGCCTTCTGCGGCAATTGGTCTTATAGACGGGTCTTAAACATATCCCCAACACTCCATGGGACTGGCATACATATGAATCCATACATAGAGTTACTTTCAGGGGTCAATCTAGGCATATTTTATACCATACATGGAGTGTTTGGATATTAAACGTGAAAGACTGCTTTTTCCATGTTTTCAGTCTGATTGTTCGGTTCCGATTCCCACTGTTGGAGCATTTGAAGAGGTTGATGGTCTTCATAAAGTCCCCAAAAAGGGGCTCCAACCACCGAACCTGAGGATATGGGGCGTTCGTTTCGCCCAATGGACATCTGTGACGGACTATAGGGGGACCACGATGGTGCGTTGCATGGACGATCCGACGCGATACGATCCGACGCGGCAGCTTCCTGCCGGTGGCGGAATCCGTTCTTTCCAACAGAATCCGTTCAGGCAAAGACTTCCAAACTGCGACCTGGTGATGTCTACTGCCGGCCGAACGCACCGCTTGCACCGGTGATGTTGAGCGCTCCGTTGGGGGATCCAACGGACCGAGCCCGACCGAGCCCGAGCTCGTCGGTCACCGGTGCGAAGGGCTTCGTCCGAGGCGATGCCATGGCTTCATCGAGGAGCGCAAGGCCTTGCGCGAAGGAGCGGAGCGTCCGGGGCGGAGCGTCCGGGGCGGAGCGTCCGGGGGATGCGGCAAAGACGTTGGTACACCATGATTCATCCCAGACGCGACCAATGGGGACTGCCATATACCTACATTGACCCCCCCAAACCACCCCAATGTAGGCATATATGGCATACATGGAGTGTCTGGGCATGCACATGACGAATATCACGAGGCACTGTATGTTCCATGAGTGTCACATACGGCGGAAACTCCATGGGTTCTGTCGAGCTTCACTGTTCAACGTCCCTGGAGCTGTGTCAGAATGAGGAACAGGCTGTGTGTGCGTGTCGAAGAGAACGGTTTAAGTGTCAGAAGGGCCGTGCAAGAGGAACTGCCTCTAGTATACAATGTATTCTACTGGACCAGTTTTTGTATGTATATAAGTCTTCCTGAAGTCAGCCAGGTGCTTGTCCTCTCTGAAAGGCAAGTCATCAGAAGGTCCAATCACCAGGAAAAAAAACAGTATAGAAAGAACCTTTGTATGGTTGAGATTCCCTCGCAGCATGTAGCCAGGGTGCAAAGCTCAGTCAGCCAGGGTGGAAAGCTTCCGGAAGGAATGTGTGGTTCCAAGTGAGGTTTGTTTGTTTTTTCCTAGAAGAGCCCGGGCTATTGTTATGAGGAAGTCTTGTCATGGCTGGTTTCAACCACGGCTCAGGTGAGGCGGATGCAAACAACACCTCTTGAAAACATGTTCATTAAGTCGAGCAGCGGACTGGACTGGCTACAGCCGGACTGGCAGCCGGCCGCGACAGCGACGGTGTGTGTGTTTGACATCGACTCCTTACGACATACGTCAGAGGAATCCTGGATGGGCCCAAGGGAATCAGCAAGGAGACTAGATCCGATCGAAAGAGAACCGAACCGAAAGGCCGGCCAATTCCTTGACAAAGATGAAACAGAATAGTCGCAGGCAGCTGTGCGAAGCGCTTGCTGCTTCGCAGCTGCCAGCAATGCAAGGCCACGTCGACGGCTGGCTCCGTTGTTCCAACGAGGGCGTTCCGTTGGGAATTCGTGGGGGCTGGTGATCGAATTTGTGGAGAGTCTACGCCCTGGTTCTGAGACCCACGCGGAAGCTGAAAACCACTGGGTTGTCCATGAAAATCGTTGGCCAGAAGGTCCATGGCATCAGGTTCCATGATCAATGTTGATACCAGGAAATTCCCACCGGTACCGGTGCCCCAAGAATTCTTCGCAAATCAATGTTCCCATCTTCCCAAATGAAAGCACAAATTAATGGAGCATTTGTCTCATGATAATTAGGGGCCATTCTCACCATGTTTGCCCATTTGAGTTGGTGGTTTGTGAAGTGCATCGATGGCGCTGCTTGGTTTTCATAGAGGGGCCCTCTTCCTGACCTCGGTCGTAACAGCCTACCTGGCACCGCCCTCTCGTCGACCGAGCAATCACCGCAGGAGGCGTGTCAAGAGCTCCCAGAGGAGATGCCCATCCGCTTCCCAGAAGATGAACCGACACTCGCCCACTTCAGGAAGGCGGAGGAAGGCGGAGGAGAGGAGTCAGCACTGTTAGTTAGACACTCCGGACTGCCACAGATGCATATGCATATGCATACATACATATATGCCTATATATACATTGACCCCCGGCCCAAAACCTTATGGCACTCTCATGGAGTGTCTGGGTTACAGGGTCAGAACGTGATAGCAAACACGGTTCGCAGGTGAGACTCTTCAGTTTTGGAACTGCCGTTTTGGTACTGCAGTTCGACTCTTTCAGCAGGACACCTACAATCCCTACCGTGGAGATGGATCAAGAACGACTTGCCTGGTGCCCACGTTGCCAGGTGTCCGGCCCGGGGGGAAAGATGCCCTCTTGGTGGGTGGTGACACACACCCCAAGGCTCCGAACGCCCCATATCCTCAGGTTCGGTGGGGACTGACCACCCCAAGACCACCCACCTCCGGCCCATCTTCGAAACGGAGGGGGAGGGGTCGCCCATGGTCGCCAGCCCAGATCGGTTGGATCGGATGGACATCTCTGTGGACTGTCATGACTGTCTACACAAGAGCATCACATTGTTTAAAGGACTGCAAGCTGTTTTCATCATCATGAATCATCCCCTGTTACTGGATGTGACTAGTAATGGAATAGACCCAAATCATGACTATATTGCATACTGTATAGAATAGCCTAGGAGCCTAGGGGGTTACAGACCTCTATCATTCTTCCTAAGCTTTTGGACTCTTTGAGGACGCTGTTGGCTGTTTGGGGTGCCAAGGAGAGTGGCAGACGTGTGGATCACGAGCTATCCCAAAGCTGGCTCGACTTGGGCATCTGGGCCGAGACGCGGCGCTTGGGTAGAGAGGAACACAATGGGAGTGGGTCAGCCTTTGCTCCTAGTAATTAGTAGCCTCTTGTTACTACAGATGAAACGATTCCCTGCTTCTGGCCTCCAACCTACTGGCCTCCACCGAGCATAGCGTCCTTGCTCCTAGTAGTAGCGATGCCCTTTTCTCCTAGTAGCTTCAAAGGGGCAAAGACCTACCAAAACACATCTCCACAGAGTCCTGGTGCTCAGCAGAAGTCACCGACCTCCACGACACAAACCCGGTGGAAATCGCGACAAGTCGGTGAACCAACTGAAATGCTGAACGAGGCAAGAAAGGAAGAGGAAGCAAGGAAGGAAGGAAGGAAGGAAGGAAGGAAGGGCTAGCGGGAGGAAGGAAGGAAGGGGGAATGGTTGTGTTCATGATGTGAGGCATGATGTTCGACTGAGATTCTTCCCCCGGGTGTCTTTTCCCCCCCGGGTTTCTCGCCGGGAAGGGCCCTTCGTCGCGTGACCCGGTGCTTCGCGAATCCACGGGCCATTTCTCCGTGCCGGCTCCAGGTGCGCCACCTCATCACCAATCTGCATTTCGCTGCCTGGCAGCGGAGCCGCGAGCGAATTGGGACCCGACCGGGACCCAACTCAACCCCGCACTTCGCATCCATCAGGAGCAGGTCAGCAGGTCAGGATGGGACTTCAAGATGTACTGGAGTTGATTCACCAAAACTCATCAATGGGTTTGGTCAGGACTGGGAGACTGGACCTGGATCAGACGAAACACCACCGCATGGAGAGTCTTCACTTTTGGCGCCTAAAAGAAGATGACTCATGTTTTTGTAGTTTGTTCGACTCATTTTGTTGTCACCTCTTCAGCTTTCCATCTCAACCCAAAAAATTGGGCTTCCAATTTGCCAGACCTGGAGTTAAGAAACTGATGCCGGGTTCAACCGTTTCCTCTTCAAGTTCCTTGGAACTGTTCCTTCGTCATGTTGCGGTGATGAGTTGCTCGTCATGTTGCGGGTTTGTTGTTTAGATCGTTAAACAAATGGTATGTGTATGACAATAGATGTATATGGTTGTCGATCTAAAGGTCCTAATAGGAATTGTTGATGACGATGACCTTGGAGCATGTCAAAACCTCATTTGGCGATGTTGTGTTTCTCGAGTTGGCGAAAGGTTTGTTTGGCGAAAGATATGGCTAAAGTTCAGTTTTTCTTTTGTATGATCTTATGCCCCCATGATTAATCACAGAGCAGGTCACCTTTTCACCGTAGCATTGGGGCTTCAGTGAGTGTGGATGGGAGAGGAGAAAAGTTCTCCTCTCCCAGTGTGCGATCGCTGCCGACATTTTGTTGTTCGCGACAAGTCGGTGGCGACGTGTGGGCCGTGCCGTAAGGCTTACCAATTGCAGGTGAGTCTGCGGAACGTGATCCCGCCCGGAAAAGACGAATCCGCCGTCGTCTTTTTCGAAGGCTGCTTTGGACTTTTAGAGGATTGGCTTCAGGAGATCAAAGGCCTGAATAAGAGAGACAAAGCAGCCCGAGAGGAGAAAGATCAGACAGAAGGCAAGCCCCGAGAGATCCCAGAGAAAAAGCCCGAAGGACCCAAGAGAACCGAGAACCCCGAGAGACCCAGTCGACCAGCCGAGCCCCTTACCAGACCCCCGGAGGACAAACGAGGTCAGCATCTTCAGACACCAAGCCGCCCATCCAGCTCGAGCAAGGGTCCCAATAGGTTACCCTTGCCACCACCACCTCCGGTCCCGGCAGAACCCCAGGGGAGCGTGAACAGAGGCTACAGCTCCCAGACAGTCAGGGTGCCCACGCCAAGCCAGCGAGCACCAAACCCCAAGGTTGAACGATCCGAGACAAAACCAGCCACTCCGGCCAAAAACAAGAAGAGCTCATCCGCTGAGGAAGTCGAGGTTGAGGCTCGAGAAGAGCCTGATCAGCCCAGCCGCAAGAAGAAGGAAAGATCCAGAAGAAGGAGGAGACGGGAGAGGTCACGTTCCTCTCCCAGTTCGAGGAGTCGAGACAAGAAGAAGAAGAAGCGAGAACAGCGGAGAGAGAGGGAAAAAGGCCGGCGAAGAAGAAGATCGCCCACGGGTAGCTCATCCGTGACTGGGTCCCGTGTCCGGGAGGCGAAGAAGGCCGCCCCTGTGAGACTCAAGTCTCCCGCTAGGCCTCCAAGCCCACACACACCACCTGGGCCTCCACCAGCGCCCCCGCCGGTGCGTGAACCTCCAGTGCGAAGGCCACCAGCCCGAAACCCCGGTCGGCCCGCAGTGCGCCAAGGCCCCGGTTGGATCGGGAAAGTGCCCTGGTCCAACCACCCCAGGTGGTGGGCAGGAAAGAACAAAGGAGTGACTCGTCGTGCGAAGCAGGAGCTCTTCAATCGCCGGAGATAATGCCTCCTCGAGCAAGACCGGCCACAAGAAGTCCGGCGTTGCGGAAAAGGCCTGCGAAGCACGTGGAAGCCGACAAAAAGGTTACCCGACTGCATTCCTTCAAAGAGCTGGCCGCGGTACAGTTGAGAACCCTCGGCCTGGTGGAGCTCGCCCAAGCGTCCTATTATGAAGGGCACATCAAACTAGCGGGCTATGTGGAAGGGCTTGGTAAAGATGATGGATACCTGACCTTCTGAGCAACCGGTACGCAGTCGGACCACATGACCGAGTTTCTGTCTGACCCCAAGAGGTGCATCTTCCACCTGCACGTGTGCGGACCGGATTGTGGACGAAAAGAAACAGGCCCGGACATCATCCACGCTGCAGGCTATTGGCTCGTCGAAGAAGATAGGCGGCCCTGGCATACTATGTATGAGGAGGTTGAGGCAAGGCCGGGAGCAGTTGATGAGATGAGTTCATTGCGGAAGTTGCACGAGGAGCAGAAGAAGAGAGAGGCAGGGGAGGATCCACCTCCCAGTGAAGGGTCAGAGAAACAGAAGAAGAAGAAAAAGAAAAAGGCAAGAGAAAAGGAGAAGAAGGCAAGCAAGCTCCATCTGAGGAAAGATGAGGTTGAGGGTGATGCGGAAGGCCATGACTATGAAAGAGGGCAAAAGCCCCTGAGGGCAATCTTCGGGGGAACCTGCCTGGACCCTGAAGTGAGTTCAACGCTGAAGATGTTGAAGAGGGCGAGAAGGTTTAGCAACAAGAGTTCCAAGAAGAAGAGGCAGTCGAGTAGTGGCGATGCTAGCAGTTCCTCCTCATCCAGCGATAGCGAGGACGAAGATTTGGAGGAGGGATTGTTTGAAGAGAGGAGGAAAGCTCTGAAATTGACCGGGCGATTTCCGGGCAGCCTAGCGTCGCAAACTATTAGCAGCATGAAAGAAGCGACGCTGACTTTGGCTGGGACCTTGCATTCGCAAGACAAGAGGAGCTTACCCCCGCTGTTCACACAATATTTCAGGACGGAGCTCCAGGGCCTATGTGGACCGTCGATGTGTCAGGAGTTGCTGACGCTGTGCCAGGGGGCAGACCTCCTGCTACAAGGGCATATAGCCCGCACAGTTGACTTGTTGGCACAGAGGGTGAAGGCACTAGAGCAGCAGTCCCGAGGAGGTCATTGGTCTGTGGCCCGTCAACTAGAGCTTGTTTCCGCTGATGCTACTGGACTGAGCCAAGGGCCCGAATCGGCGGAGGCAGCTCGCAATGCAAGGGAGGAGCTGAGAAACAGACTGGCCTCCCAGAGACCTTATGGGTCGACCGGCCGAGAGAGAGGAGAGGCTTCGAGTGGCAAAGGCAAGGATCGTTACGTCCCCCCCAACGAGAAAGGAAAAGGAGACAAAGGAAAGAAGGGAAAGGGAAAGGCAAAGCAGAAAGAATGATGAGTGTACACGCCGCAAAAGGCATCATTGAGGGAGGGACAACAAGAGGTTTGGTTGAGGCAGAGGATCGGAGGCGGAAAGAGGAGGCTTGGACAGAGAAGATGCATGAGGAGGTTGAACAGAGTGAGGATGCAGAGGCTATAGACTGGTTGTTGAAGGATTCTCGGGAAAAGGGCTTGAAGCAGAGCAGACTTGAGGGCAAGAGGCGGAAGATTGGCCAATGGCCGTATGAGGAGTTGAGAGGGGAGCCCCAAGGCTCCCAGTGTGGTGTCAGTGGAAACGCCGCATTGGATGAGCCTGGTGACATTGAGTTGAAGTTGATGGGTGGAAAATTCTCCAAACGGGAGCGGAACTCCCAGCGATTGAGTCGAAGGGTTGATGACAGCAATGGCGGAGCTGGAAGAAACGCTTCGAGTGGCCATACCTCCCTGCCAGAAAGCAGGTCGAGAAGGACATTGCTGGACTCAAGCGGGCGGCAAGCATTTGAAGACTGTCGCCTCAACCTTGCTACAGCATGTCGAAAAAAGGATTTGACTTTTGAGGAGCTTGGGCAGGTGCTTGTAGAGACGTTGAAGGTGCAAGAAAGGACATTTACGCGTTGCAGCGAGACCAAAGGGGGTCTATTCCCCTTGCCCCTTCCTTCGTCTCTGGAAGCCATAGGATTCCAAGGTTTTTGTGCAGATGCATTGGTGCAAGCATTGAATTCATTGTATGGGACGAGAACCATAGAAAGATTGAGGGAGGACAAAACACGGTTGAATATGGTAAACCGGTTGCTGAAGGTGGTGGAAGATTCGGAGGTGAGAGGTTGTGAGGTTCCTGATCTTGACTTTGGGGAGTTCTTCAAAGCACGTTCGGTCGACTACTCCGGAGAGATCGTTCAGGTCGCACGTCGATTCAATTGGCGTATGGTGGAGGCTGCATTCCCCGAAGCTGTAGGGAGTCTAGAGTTGGTGGTGTGTGAGGGTGGAACCCTGGCCTACGTGAAGAACTTTGAAGACTTTCTCCTGCCGCCCCAGGATCAGCACTTGGGGAAAGCGCCCAGCATCATGGTGGAGGCCAGCCACTGGGCTGAGGTCTGTTCAGGACTCGTTCGTCGGGGTGTGTGTCGACTCATGCATGTTAGTGAACCCCATCACATAGGAGGACGACCTTTGATGAACGGACTGTTTGCAGTCAGCAAGCAGGAGCAAGCCACAGATGCCCAAGGAAACGTCTTTGAAGTTTGTAGGCTGATTATGAATCTGGTCCCCACCAATGGGTGCTGCAGGAGCTTGGTTGGAGACACTTCAACTCTTCCGAGTGTTGTAGGTATGTCATCCATAGTGCTTGACGACAACCAGCTTCTGGTGACTTCATCAGAGGATATCCGTTGTTTCTTTTACCTGTTTCGGACGCCCCCGAGTTGGTGGAAGTACATGGGATTTGGACGGGAGGTTCCTAAAGAGGCCCTCCCAAGTGGCTACACTGGAGGAGGATGGCACCTGGTCACACAAGTGTTGCCTATGGGATTCATCAACTCTGTCGCTATTGCACAGCATGTGCACAGAAGAGTGATCAATCAGGCGTTGACAGGTGAGGCTAGGCTAGCGTCAGGGCATCAAGAGATCAGACGAGATCGAGCTTCTAGCAGCGCACCCCATCTGTTTCGGGTCTATCTAGATAACTATGACGAGCTCAAGAAGGTTGACAGGCAGCTTGCCGAAGTGATCGCCGGTAGCCCCTCAGCGTGGACCCTGGCAGTAAGGCAAACATATGAAACGCTCGGTCTCCTTCGTCATCCAAAGAAAGCAGTGACTCAGCAAGTGAAGGCCGAGGTGCAGGGTGCTTGGGTGAACGGAGATCTAGGCAAGGCAGGGCCAAAGCCGGACAAGGTGATGAGGTATGTGAAGCTAGCTTGTGAGGCGGTGATTCAAGGAAAGGCTTCGCAGCGTGAGCTCCAAGTCATTGGGGGAGGCTTTGTATACATTGCTATGTTTAGGCGTCCTCTGTTGTCAGGGCTTAATGCCATCTGGAGGCGGGTCGTAGAGCTCAGCAAGTTGAAGCCCACTCAACGGGCGCCTCTGGGGCCAGAGGTAGAGCATGAACTCCTACGGTTTGTTGCACTGATACCCCTCGCCTACATGGACTTCCGGACCCCCATCTCAGAGAAAGTGACCGCCAGTGACGCTTCGACTACAGGTGGAGGCTTGTGCGTATCCAAGCAACTCAGTCCCTATGGCGTCGCAGCTAGCATGGCCAGTTGCAGGGGAGACCTGATCTCCCAGGATGAGGTCGGGTCTATCTTGGTGGTGTCGCTGTTCGACGGCATTGGAGCCCTGCGTGTAGCTGTCGATTCGTTGCAGGTACCTGTTGCGGGGTATGTGTCTGTTGAGATATCGCCTGAGGCTCGTCGTGTCGTGGAGAGCTGGTTTCCCGAAGTCATCGCGATCGAGGATGCGCAGTGCATTGATGAGCATGAGGTCAGTAGTTGGTGCCTGCGTTTCCCCGGAGTGTGTGCGGTGCTTCTTGGGGCTGGACCCCCGTGTCAAGGTGTCTCGGGGTTGAACACTGATAGGCGAGGGGCGTTGCGTGATGTGAGATCTTGCCTGTTCGCTCATGTCCCTAGGATTGAAAGCATCCTCAAGAGATTTTTCACTTGGTGTCCCACCTTCACTCTCATTGAGAACGTCGCTTCCATGGATGCGCCGCACTATGTCAGAGGCGTACGACCTTTCTCCTTGGCAGGTAGACGCTAGTGGCTTGTCATTGTGTCGGCGGCCCCGCTTGTACTGGTTCAATTGGGAGCCCAGAGCTCTCATTGGAGCCACAGTTGTGCCAGGCGACAGTCATCGACTCCCGTTGGCCGGGGCCATTCACCTGGAGGCGACGATAGATGAGCGAGACTTCTTGGAGCCAGGTTGGAAGCTTAATTCGCCTGGGCGTTTCCCTACATTCACCACCTCACGGCCATCTGAGACTCCAGGTCGCAAACCCGCAGGTTTGGCATTGTGTCCGCCCGAAGCTAAGGCCCGGTGGCATGCTGATAAGCACAGGTTCCCGCCTTATCAATATCGATGGGAGAACTCAGTCAGCAACTCCCAGGGCGATGTTCGCGTGCCCTCGGTTGTGGAAAGGGAGGTGATCCTTGGATTCCCCTCCCAGTATACAGCAAAGTGCGGCCTAAGGCTGAGGTAGGAACCACTCGTTGCAACGATGTCCGGCTTACGCTGCTAGGAAACAGTTGGTCGGTGCCTGTGGTTGCGTTCTTGCTACATTGTCTCTTTGCCACGTTGGGGTTGAATGAAGAGAAGACAGTTCAAGAGATTGTGGACCACCTGACTCCAGGCAAGTGCCCCGTTTTAGCCGGGTTGCTCATGCGCCCCCCACTTCGACATACTACCAAGCCGGGACAAGAGTCCCTGGGACTGGTGCGCAAACTGCTGGGACAAGTCTCAGTCAAGGGAGAGGACATTCTACTGCAGTTAGCTACAGACATACCGGCCAGGTATCATCGTCTTCGAGCGTCCATCCCAGGCAAGCTGTGGCGTTGGCGCGACGTTGTTGGGTGGCGTTGGACCGGAGAAGCTGAACATATCAACGCGCTTGAGCTACGTGCAGTGAAAACTGCCTTGGTGTGGAGGATCAAGGAACTACAGGAGTATGGGACAAAGTGCTTGCATCTTGTTGATTCGCTTGTGGTTCTGCATGCTCTGTCGCGCGGACGATCCAGTAGTAGAAAACTTCGAAGGACTCTTGCTAAAATCAGTGCGTTGTTGTTGGCTAGCGGACTCCATGTAGCCTGGGGCTACATTGATACAAAGCAAAACCCGGCGGACAAACCGTCCCGCCGGCCGATCCGGAAAGGATGGCTAAAAGCACGAAGAAGATAGTTGAAGGCCGCAGCAAACAACAGCGCCAGAAAGTACGCAAGAGCTTAGGGAAGTTGAAGGATCTTACAGTTCAGCCACGCACCCGTCACCGCTATGACCAGTCGCTCCGCCAATTCCTTGATTGGTTGACACGGGAGGGCCTCAGCTTGCCGACCCAGGCCTCCCAGATGGATAACTTGGTGTCCGACTACTTGTGGGCTAGTGGAGAAGGAAAATCGGTAGCCAACAACGCGTTGGCGGCCCTGCAGGACCATGACCCAAACCTGAAGAAGAAACTTCCAGGAAGCTGGCGCCTCATGAAGGCATGGAACACCGCCGAGATTCCCAACCGTGCACCCCCGCTCACGCTGAACCTACTGAACGCCTTATGCGGTTGGAGTGTGCTTCAAGAGTGCCCTGAGTTTGGCCTTTCACTGCGCGTTGCGTTTTTCGGCTTGTTGCGTACAGGTGAACTTTTAAATGTGCGCGCTCGTGATGTTTATCTCACTAGTCCGAAAGGGCCGGCCGTGATTTCGCTTGGCCTGACCAAGTCTGGCGCCCGCCAAGGCGCAGCAGAGAGTGTAACCATTCATGAGTCTTCAGTCCTCCCTGGACTTTACCATTGGAAAACACATGCTCGACCACAGGATTTCCTTACAGTGAAACCACATGCTTGGAGACGACTGTTTAACAAGGCCATTGAAGGCCTCAAACTCCAAGACTATGCCTACCGTCCATACTCCCTCCGGAGGGGAGGAGCCACATTTTTCTTTCAGCACCACGGTAGTTTTGACCGCCTCCTAATTCAGGGGCGGTGGGGAGCCGCGAAAACTGCTCGTATATACCTCAACGACGGGCTCGCCCAGTTGTCAGAAATCTCTGTCCCGAATTCGCAATTGCGGTCCTACCTTTCCTTGTACCACAAGCACCCAATGCTTGAGCCTGGGATCCCGAAGGATCCCAGGCCAGGGGGACGTGGAAGGCCCCGGAAAACACTGTCTTTTTTCTGTGTCGCTTTGTCAGGTTTCAAGAGTGAAATGAAACCCTCAAAAGACTGACCTTGAA
>CAXAMN010024084.1:590067-622204 GCA_963970005.1 Durusdinium trenchii | reverse complement strand
AGACAAACTGGCTGCAACGCGTGAAAAAGACCGGCGGCTGTGATTGAATATAGTATACTGTTCATTGGCTTCCTGAACAACTGGTGACAGTGACCCGTCAGAAGTTAGATCAGTTTGGAAGGAGATGGGCTTGCCTTCAAGCGTTTGTGGCCAACCTAATAGCAATGGCCTCCAACCTAATAGCAATATTTTACCTTTTTTATGCAGAAACTTCATCTACGTAACAGATTTGCTTCCTTTGTTTTGGAAACAACTGCCAAGAAACCTCATCCTATCCATGTCCAGCCCAACCCCCCCCTAACACAAGCAAACGCATGACCTGTCGACAGGTACAAGATTAGAATTATAGAAGGTATATACATCATTGCACTTGCTCCTGACATCGAGGACTATCATTATTGTTTGTCAAACTGTTTGTCATTTGTTTCAAGACTTCGTTATATTTAGGAAGTATATACGCTGAAGCTCGACCTGTCCCAGGGCTGTGGAACCGTTGTCCACCCCGTTCGTTGGTTTAGGCTGTAGAAGGACAACGGAGACCGGCCTCATTCAAAGAGGCGAACGGGCAGAACGGGCAGAACGTGGGACGGGGAGAACTCGACGTGTGGGTCAGCTCAGGGATGCTCAGGGTATAGGTTGTGCTCAACTCAGCATTGCACTGAAGATTGGTATAGGTTCTGCCACATGTTTCTACAGCTCGCGGCTGTTTTCGACCACAGGGTCTGTTGGTTTCGCCCGAGCGTGGTGGGTCCGGGCGCTCGACCCGAACGTTCAGAGATGAGAGACGGATCGAGCAAGGGACGGCCCGGCAATCCAACGATCGGAAGAACTACTAGCCAGGAGTCACATGGAGGCCAGGGTGGTGTGGATGTGACAGCACCACTAACCTCCACGGATAGCACCACTAACCTCCACTGCTGGAGTGTGCTTCTACAAGATGTCCCAGACACGACCCATGTGACTGGCATTTTTAACAACAATTGGGGGTGGTTAATTTTGGGTGATTTGGGTCGATCTAGGTCAATCTTCCAGTGCAGTCGTGTTCGGGGGGGTTAAACCACTCCCCAACAAGCCAAGGGACTGCAAGACATACTATACGTTGGAGCCTTTAAAACATCCCCAGACACTCCATGTATGGTGGCCATTGACCCCTGTAATCAACCACAATGTATCCCTAAACATCCAAGTACCTCCTCAAAAGGTACTTGGACCCTCCAAACCCACTCCAGTCCCAAGGCCAGGATGATGTTGTGGGCGTGGCGCCAAGCTTCTTGTAGAGCGGATAGGCCTCCTCCGGGGTGGCCTCACCTTCTCAAAGGGTACTTGGATCCGATTCATATGCCCGTCCCACGCAGTGAGGACTTAGGATCTACACGGCGCGGCGCGGTCCTCCGCCACGGCGCAGGTGGATGACTTCATCCCCTTCATCGAGGATGGCCGCTGGGACGGTTGAAACTGGAGCACCGACGGCCAGAGTGAAACAGAAGAAGTATGAAGCCCAAACACTCCATGGGACTGGCATATTAATATATAAACATTGGGGGTGCTTGATTTAAGGGGTCAATGGATCGGCACGTCCGGTGTTTCCCAGATCCGCAGCGTGAGAAGACGAGTTCTTTCCGCCCTTCGGGTGTTCTGGTTGGATGGAGACTGGTGCATAAATGCAGCCCACAGGATCCATGGCGATATGACCTACCAGGATCCGACACCGGAAGGAGGTGTCGATGTCTATGACACCGCCTCTGATTCAAGGTGAGGACCGGAGTGTCCATGTCTACCACCGGACTTGGAAGGTGCTGGTGGCCCATACACTTTCACCGCCCCAACATCAGTGCGGCGATGCTTTGGCGCGTATAACCGTATAGGGTAGTATCTAGTCTATCGGTGACCGAACATGGATGATTTCTGGGCGCGAATTCACATGATCTCGTTGCACTCATTGACTCATCGACGTTCAGGGGGGGTCTTTTGGAGGGATAGGAGTGTTCAGGTGCCCTGTGGTACGGCAGCAAGTACGGATTGCACCTGGATTGGGCGAAGCACGCGGAAATGCTGCAGATGAATGTGGCTGACATCAAGATGAAGAAACTCAACAAACCTTGCCATCTCAGATGCACCATATAACCACCCACATGAAACAACCCACCTAACCTGACCTGGCTGCTGACCTGACCGGAGCTTCCCGGTCCATCCCACCTCACCTATACCTGCGCCACCTCACCTACCTGCGGACCCCATCGCCCCATCGCACCGACGGAGTACCTGACGATCCGAGGCCAAGGGTGGACCTCGCGCACCATGTTCCGCGATCGCCGGAGGCCCCGGGTCGAGCGGGTGGTCCAAGGAGCCGACCGGGTTGCGCGGTCGGTTTGTACCGCGGCCGCGGTCAGCGGTCTTGGACCGATGAATTGACCGAAAGGTGAGACAGAGCTATGTTTTAATATGTTTTGTGTAACATATCCTTATGTAGCAAACAGAGGTTGTTTGGGGATTCAGGCTAAATGGTTGTTGGCATCCAAGGGGAAACAAGAAGAGTCTCTTTAACAAAAACCTTTGGGGGTGCTTCTGTCAAGCTCCGAAAGTCTTCCGGGGGCCGTGGGTGTTGCTTTCATCGGCCGGAGACACCCGCTTCAGAAGGGAGATATACCCTAGAAGTCCAAAGACTATATTTTGCCCCACTGAAGTAAAGCATATGCCTTTTCGGGTCGCCTAAAGACCATTCTTTTGATTGTCTTTGACTCCCAGGGTATATGTTTTCTCTTCAAACCTATCATCTTCCTTCGCAACCTCAGCACTCTGAAGACATCGTTCGGCACCCCAATTCATGGTCATGTCGGGAAAGAAAGAAAGAGGGGCCTTGTATTGAACAAGGATATAGGTCATATCACTTCAAAGAGACTCATTAGTAGTGGCGCAAACCCCAAGAACAGACATGGGGGTCCTTTCTTCGAGTTGCCATCCGATCATCCGATCCATCCATTCGAAGCAACTCCTTCGCTGCCTCAGACGTCGCCGAGCCGCGGAGCCCTTGTCGGCGAGCGAGATCGACGCAGAGAATCGAGACATGTGGGGATAGAGACGAAGGGACGATACTTTATACTTTATGCATCTATTTAGGATGCGCGGTGTATAACTGTATATCATGTTTGGGGGTTTGTCTACTGTCTACCCACTAAACAAGAACAGGTGGTTGCAGGAAGACTGAGGGAGTCAGAGTACGTACAGTACTTAACATGTACGTCTACCCGGCCAGTTGGGCTTTGGAAACACAGCGCCTGCCGGTCTGCCCTGATCTGTGCATGCGTTCGCTTGCTCAGGTCAAGGTCTGCGATTTTGGAAGAGCCATTCGCCCTTCCATTGTGACACCTTCCCATGCAAGGTTGACGGCTCAAGGGGAGAGAGGTTGCAGTTGGTTGGAAGGTGTTCAAGAAGGTATTGACGTCCAGTTCCTCTCAAACAGAGGCCCTATACCTGGAGCTTCCTCGGTGTGTTTTGAGCAGCGGCGTCACAACCATCTTTTGGAGTCATTGTCTCATGTTTGAGTCTGCAGATAGTCCTCTAGATTCTCTAGTCAGTTTTCTGATATTCTATGGGCGTTTATACACCAGCTACGAGCAGTTATTGGTGAGCCAAAAGCGTTCTTCACCGAACGTGCTTTGTCAGCAGAGGTGGTATGAGGTGGTATGTTGCTTGCGGTGTGGTTCACAGACCTAGGACCTACAGATCAAGGCAAGCTGACCTACCGACCAAGAAAAAGCCACTGACCCAGCGGTTCGAGTCGGCTTCGCCTTATTCGTCCGACTTCCACTTCACCGGGTTCGATGTTCGTCTTGGACTGGACGAGTCGAACTGAACATGTCAGGGCGATTTGGAGTCGGCTGCTAGAGTGAGTGAAGCTAGAGTGAAGCTCGTTGACAGCTGAACCATGGTCAGACGGGTTGCTGTTTTTTCGACTATGCCATATAGATCCATATAGTACATCATAGGACCATCCGTTCTGGGTCACCTGGCCTCGACCCTCCACGACTCCGACCGACGACGTGGCGAGCTTTGGCGAGCTGCTCGAGCTGAAGAGCTGTTGCACCGGATTGTTTTATTTTTTCCAACGATCCGAGGCATGAATTGGTCATAGTTGGAAGATCCAGGTACCAGCACCAGGAGTCACAAAGGGGTGCCCATTGGAGGATAGTGGTGCCCAGAACATCCACTCACTCTATAGGCACTAAAAACCCACCCCGACATGTGACCCCTGGTACCAGGCTATTAATATAATAACCTCAACAACCCATCCATGTTGCAAGAAAAAGGGACTTCATTCAGAGACATGGACTTCCTCCGTCCTCAGACTACATCCCGTTCCGAGACTCTCGGTGTCTCAGGGCCACGTGGTGGCGCGGCAGGGCCCTTCGCAGTGCATGCCACTGGGATGCGCGGAGTGCGCGGAGGGCGAGCTGAGACCGGGGACTGGTAGATTCATTAGGGGGGGACTGGTGGAAGGGTCCATGTAGGCATTTTTGACAGACATGGACCTGGAGTGTCTGGCCTTTTTCATCCACTGGCCCTGCAATCAAGCAGTGGCCAGTATAGTTCCATGTCGGGCTGCCGAACAAACGGAGGATAGGATCGGGGTGCTCCTGCCACATCCACTCACTTAGAGGCTAAAAACCACCCAACTCCATGTGACTCCTGGTCTTGAGTTCTTCTAAGTGGGATGGAGTTGACCCAAAGCGACCCAAGTTCACATCTCACCAATGAGGCTGGAATGAGCAATCCATAATTAATGCATGATGTTCATCCACAACATCTCTCAAAAAGGCAGCTCTCAGGTCTTATTTCGTCCATCGGTTTAAAGGGTGAAATGGGCCTCGCACCATTCGGCGCACTGTCGCTTCACCCCACAGCTCCGCGCGTTTGCTTCGTCGCTCTGCGCGTTCTTCTCGGCGCAGTCGAGAGACGCTCGGACCTTTCGCCGGGGATCTTTGAAGCCGAACGGAGTTCTCTGGATCTGACCTAGTCACCTGGAGACATGGACCCGAATCCCCAAGGTCATGTGGATGTTGACACCCCCTTCTCTTCCTCGGATAGCACCCCTTTCGCTCTGACTGGTACTCTGGATTTGGCTCCGAACCAGGCGTTAACAGTCCGGTTCATAGGCCGATCCGAGAAAGGGGACCCATCTGACCCTTTTCGGAGGACGCGTTCGGTACGGTGGCGCGCCGCACCCGGGTGGGGACCGTTGGGGACCTGGACAACACCCCGCCCTCGCCTTTCGGACGGGCTCCGTCGACGGGGTCCGGAGCGATCGGATGTTTACGAGTTCGGAGCGATCGGACTGCGAACGGAACAAGGAAGGTGTTCGGATGGCAAACCTGCATGTTTCAAGCCATGAGTTGGGTTTCCCTGTGAAAGCTGGTCTTCGGGTTGACGAAGCGACATGCCGTGACATGCCGGACGGAACTCCCCGTTTGGATATGCAACCAGGCGTACTACGGACCAGGTCCTGATCCAGGTCAACTGAAACCTCCAGGTCAGTCGTGTTGTTAACTTGTATGAATAGAATACCAGGACCCTCCAAGGGCCTTGTCGGGGTGTCTATGTAAATAGCCCCTTCTTCGCGATTCGGGGTGCCCATTCACCACCCAACTCCTGGGAATCCTGGATGGTCCTGGTACAATGCCAGTATTTCATTTCAGCTTCACTGACCAAACCATCAGGCTCGGCGAAAAAAAAAAGGAACGCCGATGGCCATCAGGTGTCCCAACTGTGCCGCCAAGTTCCGACGGGTGGTCTACATCTACCGCAGCTCGGCATAGCTGGCGCCTTGGAACGACGGTCGTGTTGAAAGGTACGTAGGTCGCTTGGTGTTGAAAGGAAGAGGAGGTGTGTGTAGAAGCGAAAGGAGATGAAACAGATGAAACGGCTGAAACTGATGGCCAGAAACATCCAGAAACCCATTGCGGATGTGTTTTTTAGATTTCAGGAGAAAACCAGTAACTCCTCGCGGATCATTGGCGACTTTGAGACTCCAAGGCAGTGAAAACAGGACGTGTAGAGAGATCAACCTGCAGGGGTGAAGACGTATGTTGATCCGACAGCGCTGATCAGTGTTGTCTTTCTGTGTTCGTTGGTGCGTTTCGGGGCGAACACGACCAGATGATGTGGCTGTCGTGAAAGGATGACTTGGGGCAGTCATCAGTCCTTGTGTGTTTTCCTACGACATGACAGTCCAGAAGACTTCAAGCAACACCAAAACTAAGAAGCATTGCACCAAGTGGTGCCCATCATTCTGTCACTTGAGAAGCATATCTCACACCACGCACTTGATGTCTCAGGTTTGCACCTAGAAGCTCAGCAGCCTATGGTGTACGTCCGACGCAGCCGTTTGTAGCTTGAATTCATTTGAATTCTGCAGCCAAAGATCGTGCTTCCCTAAATGGCACCGACTGAGTTCAGGCCGTGGGGCAGGGCCGATGAGAAGGGGTGGAGCCAGGGCCGAGGGTGGGGAGGTGGGAAGAACAGCGCGGGAAGATGCTTGGCCTGACAGACTGACAGAGGATGCGTGGCCTGGGGGGCCAGGTCTCCAGTTTTCACGAAGGAATTTTCTGGCGAAAACTGTGATGGTCATGCTGTCACTCTGGATCTCTTCCGAAGCCCAGATTCGGAACCCAATTCTTGCAGCCTTATATATATATATATACATTCATGAATGGTCTGGGAAGCTTTACTATGACTTTGAATTTGCCTTTCTCAGGGTTTGATCTGGTCGTCATCCTGGAGAAAACCTTAATTTACAGATGTCTCACTGCTATGTTTTTCACACCCAGCCACCTCCACCAATGTTCCACGTGCATGAGAAAATGCGCGACGGTTCGCCTCGCACGACTCACCTCATCGCGAAGCATGCGGGCCAGGTTCGAGCAGATCGGCGGGCGCTGCAAGCTAGTGGAGGAGGATCAAGTGCGCAGCTGCTCTCTTGAGGAGGTGACACTTGGATCAGGCTCTCATGGAAGGGACTGGCGACATGGCGCATGGCATTCTACTTTCAGCATGTCGTGTTGGGAAGGGGGTTCGCTGAAGAAAGGAGACGACATGGATACGTTAATTCGTTCGCACATCATGTCATCGCTGGAAGGATGTTACCTAGTTTGCGCTTTTGGAGGTCAATCAAATCCAAATCCGGTCTTTTTTGCATTAGGAGGTCCATTCAAAAACGCTTCTTTGCCGGGTTCGGTTCCGGGCTCTTCGCTTCATGCCAATTGAGGAAAGCCTATGAGTTGCGCAAGGCGGAGAAGTTGCGAGAAGCCAAGGCGGAGTCCGCCAGGGCAATGGGATGTGACGCAATGACGTGCCAAATGGGTGTTTGCTCAAAAAAATGTCACAGAGTTTCACAGAGGTCTCTTGAAGATGAGTTTGTAGAATATCTATAAGTGGATTCGATCTGGCTACAGGAGCCGATTCTCATTCTGGGTCTTCAGCCCAGCTGGCGCTGGCTGTCTCCGGTTTGACACCCGCTCCTGCTCAGGAGAAGGAGCAGAAGAAGCAAGAACGTCGTGCAAGGGATTGGAAGCAGATCCAGGAGACATCAGGGCAAGTCCCGCTTGGCCAACTGACCCGGTTGAACGAGGCATGAAGTACCCACAGTGCCGGTATTGGGAGTGAATCAAAAAGGCAAGGTCCAAGAGATCTTACCAAAGACCGATCTGGTTGCTATTGTTTCTTCTCATACAGGTACGGTATGTGGTAATATGGTGTTCCCTTTTCTTCACTCACTGCTTTTTGGCTGTGTTTTTCCATAATTCCAACAAACGAAAGAGGTGAAGAAGTCCTTCGAGGATGTACCAGGACCCTAACCATCGACACCTTCAGAGTCCTTTATCCTCCGGTGATTGCTTCATCTTCCGGTTCTTCCCTGAGATTTTGGGGGGGCCTTCCTCAAATACACAGCCATCTCCCCAGATTTTGACCTGTTTGGGACTGGCAGATTTGGACCGAGACCTGGCCAGAAGTGGTTGATGACGAACCCTCAGTCCCAAACATGTCGTGTTTGGGCATGCTTTGCTGTTGAGTCCGGACCAATGATTTTTGCTGGGACTTTCCCAACCACAGCTAGTACTAGGTGGTTGTCCCCTTCCATCTTGGAAGCAACACCAAGATCATTTTTCTAGGACTTCCTCCTGGAACATCACTTTGCCGGTATTAATGATGCCAAAAGCGCCTACTTTGGCTTCCAGCCTCTTGGTTCATGGACATCTGCGGCGGATCGTGGGGGGCTGGCTATGTCTTCTGCCTTTCGGGTCAGGGAAAGGATGACCAAGAAAGCATACCCAGACACTCCAGCCATGTAGGTAAAAAGAATTCAAGTCCGATGGAGTGTCTGGGATACGTTCCAACCGGAAGTGCCAGCTTCAAAACTTCAGTGGGCTTCGCATGTGACACCCTTCATGAGACTGACTAGAACGGAGGGGAGAGACCTGGCGTAGCATGCGAATATCCTGTGAGTTGATGTGGGTGTGTACTTTAAATTCGGGAGACGCCGTAAAACCCAATGAGTAGACTATGGTAGACTGGTCATGAATGGTCTATGTTCTTTTCTTCCAAGGCAATCGAACTCACTGGAGGTCTCCCTATTCATTTGAGCTGCACACCCATTTGTGTTGCCAACGGATGGAGGAGCCCTGGCGCTCCAGCCACTGGGTCACTTGGCTTACTCGACTACCCTTGCACATGAAGGTCAGGACACCCAGACAGGATGATCCTGGTCAAATGCACCATGGGTTTTGTTCAGCTTAGTTCGAACTAGGGGTTGCACATGTTTACCAACCTTGAGTGCCCGCGTTGCACTGCGGCCTTGGCGGACATTTAGAACAAAATACCTTGTTTGCAGGATCTTTAAACACACATCCTGACCCATTTCGTTTCGTTCCCTGCGAACAAACATCCGTTTGAACGTCTGGGAACGCTTCATGACCCCACTAGGACCGTCCGTCATCCGATCCCCACCCGGGAAAAGGTACATCCGGACGGACGGAACGGGATCCAATGAGTGACTGGGACATGCGGCAGGGGTGAAGCCCTAGGGCTCCCACATCCGAAAAGCGGTGGTGGTTAACCACCGAACCTGAGGATATGGGCGAGCCCTAGGGTTTGGGGAAAGACCTTCGAAATGCCAGGAGCCCACTTCGTCACTTCGGAAAGCCTCCCTTCCAAGACGACCCCGCAGGTCTGCGGATCTGGGCAGACTCTGGTGAACTTGGAACACCACCGGTCCCACACCCCCGGTCCCTCCACTCCACCAGTCACGGTGGAGAGCGCCAAGGCAGACCTACCCTTTGCACACCGCCGCCAAGGATCCGCTGTCCTCCACAGGGAGGGAGGCTACACCTGGCTACGTGAGGGTGAGGTGGAGGGCGGTGTTTCGGGTGGTTCACGGCAGTTCAGATCCAGGAAGCGGATGTTGAGGTCGTAGATCAGATACCAGGACCCTCCCCAGTCGGGGTGCCCTGTTTGGAAGCCGAACGGCCGGTAGTGTGGGGTAGTCCAGCCAGGACACCCCGACAGGAGGGTCCAGGTATTGAGTATGCAATACTTGAGGATCATCCATTTGGGTGTCCTGGAGGTCCATACTAAGTACTTCAGGGATGTTCAGGTCGACCCAATGAACAGATGATCCAGGGCATGCTGGAAATGGCCGGGACCCCCGCCTCAGGAGCAAAACATGATGATCATGAACCTCCTCCTCAAGTTCGGCGCGGACCCCAGGCAGAAGGACAGCCATGGCAAGCGCGCTGTGGACTACGTCCTGAAGAAGCTGAAGCTCTAAAGCTCTAAAGCTTCAATCATCTATTATATCCCATCACATACTAATTATGTGAGCGATCTTGCTCGTGCTCAATGAGGATGTCTGTTCAGTGCCCAGAGGATCACAGATGGAAGAAGAAGAGAGTTCATGTTTGTTGGACAAAACACCATCGAATCAAATAAACGACATGCAAAACATGTCATGTTGAGCTGTTGACCGTTGAACCCTAAAGGGGTCAGTTGTGGCCCGCTTCGTAAACCGATCCTCTGGGAAAAAACGGTGACCCCGCGCCGTTTCCAATTTCTTGATGCGGCTTTTCCGGGATCAACATCACTGCAGACAGACTTGAAGTAATCTGAACTTGATCGGGACTGGCTCCACCTCACATTGCTTCACACTGAGATTGCTGCCGCTTGGAGGCCCTCAAAAGGGCAAGAGCATGGTGACTTAGCTGGGACATGCAGAGGAGGAGAGTGCGAGGTCAAGATGGTAGGTTCCCTGCAAGTTTGGTTTCTTTTGTCAAGTTCATGCGCCCTTGCAGCCCTAAGAGTCATACCAGTGTGCAGAAATAGTCAGGGCAGTTATTACTAATCAAGTATTATACACACATCTATTACTGTAATTTACTGTATATATTTAGAGAGAGACACTATTAATATGGTAGAATTAGGATTAAGACATTCAATTTACTAACCACCCCATTTGGACTGTTAAAAGCCTCTTCTACCTCTGGCTTTTGGAGACCCATGTCTCCTTCAAGAGGATGGCAACAAAATGCTTGGACGCCTGTCATGCACGGACGAAAGTTACTGCCGTTTGGTCTTTACGCGGGGTCCAAGCCAGGCGCGTTCAGAGATGAAGCGAGGTGAGCCAGGGCTGCTCTCGCCATGATCAGTTTACGTGGTTTGATGTGGCGGGCTGCGGAGAAAATTTAAACCCACAAAGGTCTTTGAGTGATTTCTATCGGAACTTCATTTACTTGAATGAGCCAAAATACAGTCTTTGGACTTCCAAATATTCTGATATATACATTAAATTACATATAATTACATATTACATAAATACCCAGACGCTCCATGTATGGTATATATGCCTACACCCCTGAAACCACCCCAATGGATTCATATGCAATATGCCATACATGGAGTGCTTGGGATATATACGTATATATAGCGTCACGGAGGACTGCGGCACCGGCCTTTGGTGCAAGAAAGCTGTCCCCCAGAACTGGGGGAACGACAGTGAGTAGTGAGTAGTCATAGCGGTTTTTTCAAATCATGTGGCTTTGCTAAGCAGGACACGTCCAAAGGACCTCGCAAGGCAGATCATGTCGGAATTTGGTGCATCCACATGCTCTGGAGCATGAAATCAATCTTTGTGTTTCCGTTACTCCAACTAATTCGCGCACAGTTGTCATGAACCAAAGGCGCTTGAGCAACTATACTGCTGGATGGCATCATCACATGAATTGTTGGACACGCAAGGCTTCTTGGACAAGAACCTACTATACGCAGTCAGTGGATAATTCACCTTTTTGGGGGAATGGTTTCCGCACCAAACTAGAATGGCTTATAGCCTGGCCCTCCATGGCAAGGGTCGGGCCCGACACCTTCGCAGGGGTCCGAACCCGAACCATGGCGCCGATGTCGTTGGTTCGGGCCCGGATTCTTCGGGTATAGCCTTTATGTTCCAGGGAAACTGATGGAAACTGAGGGGGTTGATGTTTTCCAAAGTGTTTGCCCCCCTCAATTTCAAGCGAAAACGTGTCATAGCGCTTCATGCAATGAGCAAACTTTATACACATCGTTTGACTATCAGCCAGCTGGTACATTTACCGCCAAGTGCCTGTTTGGTCAGTCTTTCTCACATCTCTCAAATCTCTGTAATTCGCTCAGTTTAGTTGGTTGCACGCCTTGGCCTGCTGACTCACAAAAACGACGATAGCCGCCAGGCTACGTATATGAAACCCACGGACTGGAATCGGACGGGTCGGAATTTGAGGGGCCATACATGGTCGTACAAGTGACTCTCTTGGAGAAGGAGCCTTATGTACGTTTCAAGGTTTATCTAACATCCATTCAGGGTAACACAACGGGCCGGGCAAATACCGTACGATGGCCCATGGCTTGGAGATCACAGGAGTTCCAGTGGCAAATGAAGAAGACATCCAAGACCCCGACATGATCCAAACATCTATTAGCCTGGTACCAAGCTTCGGAGCTCCTGGTGACGCGACTCGCTTTCGCGTCGTTTTCGGACTTCCCAATCTGAACAGTTCCTGGCCAGTCCATGGTGGGATTCGGATGTCTCATGATATCTCATGAGATCGTTCATTCGAAGTCCAAGGTCGGTCAGACATGTGGGAGGAGTGGAGGAGTCTTCTGGCCGAGGAGTGGAGCCTGCATGATCCTTATGCTGGATTCGTCCGTTGGTCGCTTTTATGACCAGCGTGCGCGGACGGTCGAGCTGTGTGTCGCATGGCGCAAGACGTGGCGCCATGATGCCAGGTTTCTGAGCAGAGCAGCTGTTTCACCATGTGTTGGTTAAGGGAGGTGTTGTGCAAGCTGTGTCACTTCAAGTTGACAAACCTGGCAGTAAAAATCGTTTGAAACAACACACACACAATTGGTGACTCCAGTCACCTGATTCATTGTCGTCCGTAGGTCATGATATTTGAGGTGTGGACTGGAGCTCCAGTCGTACCTACTCAGAAGGTCTGACTGGACCCTTTCATATATAATAACCAACCCCAGTCCCACCGAACCTCACAAGGTACGACCGGAGCCCAGGGCCTAGGGTATGTTGGAAGATCAAAACAGTATTTCATGAGGTCAGTTCCTGACCTGTAAGGATGTGTCCAATCTCAGGTCAACCAGTTTTCCAGCAGCAAGTTGATCCAAAAATGCGATCCTCATGCGATCGACCTGCGCACGTGGCCATGGCTATGGACAATTCAGGCTCCGGATTCCATGCGAATCATCTCTGAATCTTCCCGGCCAAGTGTGGCGGAACTTCGCGCGCCCAACGTTGGGCGCGGCGCCTCGCGAGCCAGGGAACATGGCGGTCCGGCCGTTTGCGCGAACAACGCAGACGAACAGCTGCTTCTGTGACCCAACTGTGTCACAGCGGCGCCGCCGCGGCGTGGAGAAGTTGATAGGCGCCGAGGCCATGAAAACACGGCGAGGCCCAGGAAAGCTGGGTTATGGAAGGTTTTTGCCGCGGAGGTTCGTTGGACGAACTGGTTTTCACTGGTTGAACCTGACTCGGTGAAGGGGGGGTGGTTTCCACACGGCTCGGCTCGATCGGAGATCACACGGTTCGCTCCCAGCTAACGATGTGCTATCCGAAGGGCGAGTCGAAGGGCGGGGGTGTTTCGTGTGGAGTCGAGTCGACAGAACGATCCGGGAGTGAAGAACCTTGTCCGTTCCGAGTGAATCCCTGTCAGGGGATCTCCCTTTGCTTCAATATCCAAAGATAAACCATCATCCATAATCATCTTCAACCTGGTCTGGGACTGGGGGTGTTCCGAAAACTGATCGATAGAACAGGTGGGTTCAGTTTCGTTGAACATGTTCACAAAAAATGTCGAGTTCGGGAGTCAGCTTCGAACAGTATAGCTTGTCTTTGGGTAGGGGAAGAACCTCTTCCTGGGCATAAATGTTTGCCTATTTGGGGAAAAGGTGTTTGAAAGTCCGTGCTTAGGCTTTCTTGCCCCCTATAGGCATAACCCATGTACCTAGCTAATGAAGAGCTAGGTAGAAGCTCTGGCTTGGGATGACCATGATGACCCATGTACCTTGTAAATTCTTCATATGTTCCACCTCTTTTGGAACTCCTGGTAGATGAACCTTTGCAAGGTTTCACCACGAAACCTTCGGCCGGACAAAGCATGGAACTCCCTCGATCACAGAAACACATTGAGATTCCCCTGCACCTCCAAAGACCTCGAGATGGGGGGCCCAGGGGGTCATGGCATAGCTTTGGAGAGAAACATCTTTTTGAGAAGGTGAAGAGGAGCCGCTGTTTACCTGCCGATTTGGCCGCTGTTTCACACAGAACGGTTCCTTCACGAACTCTCCCAGCTTTACCCCCCCAAAAAAAGAACTGGCACAAGTTCAGTGGGTCGTTATACTGATAAGACGCTCCTCTCGAGCAATCCTTCGGTGGTGCCCAGTGGGTCGTAAACGCCGGTGGGGTCTCCCTTTGGGCGCCCTCCACGCGCGCGTCACGCGGATGCGGATCACGATGCCGTCGCAAAATCTTCGCATGTGGAGTCGCATGCTTCTGCAAACTCGCGTCTGATATATATACAGATCTTGCAAATCACTTCTTCGTTGAACTCGGACAACGAACGAAAGTCATGGCAGTGCAAGTCATCGTGGCAGCGTCATCACGACTTGGGGTTGGCACAAATCCATCGAAATCCGAGGTGTGAAGATCATGCAGATGCCCAGAATTGTGGCCATCCCAATATTGCAAAATGGATCAGTATGTTGAGTAGCCTGTGGACAGTGGTAGATCCGAGCTTATCAGAGATGCTTGGATAGCAAAGTAGATGTATGCATGCAGGTCCTGTATGGCTGCTTCATCGAGGACAGGTTGAGATCGAAAGAAGAACACTCCATCACCTACAGTAAGACCCCAGATGGATTATTCTGCCAGGTATTATACGGTGGTGGGATTCCTGGCGTCCAAACGGAACCAAACGGTCTCCGTTTCGAGAGAAAAAGGAGATCTTCGGGACCGTTGGATGCGAAGAAAGATGGGAGAGTCCGGGCCTGGCTGTGGGGACCCAGATGCTTTGGACTGTTTCTTCACCATTGAGAGCCAACAGAGGTTGAAGATCCCTATCCCATAGAAACCCCAGTAGGGTCCTATAGTTCAGGTCACTTAACCTCTGTTAGGAACCCCAAGAATGCCTTGTGTGGGAGACAGAACACATTGAGTCATTATATAACTATATCAGTCAGGTCGATTGCTGCTCGAGCTCTTGAGTGAAGACCAGAATGACGAACCTCTTCCACCCAGTTCTAGTTCTGTGTTTTTGGAACCTCAAACACCAAATGGAGGTGTTTGGGGGTGTTTGCAGGTCTTCCATGGTCTTCCTGTTTGGATGTGTTCTTTTCCCAAACAGGAACCACGCGACCCCCCCGGTCGGTCGACCCCCCCGGTCGGTCGACGCTGGGCATGGTCCGATCGCTCCGTAAGGCCAGGAGCCCCGGAAACTCGTCGCGTCCATGGTTTTGTTCTCCCCCAAAAAAAATAGCTGTTGCAACATGCTTTATGGCTGGCCCCACAGCTCTGACTGCTGTGACGAAACATCGATTTGTACGCCTTTCGAAGTTCCGGCTCATCTAACACGGAACGCGCTGATGGGCCAGCTCGGAGCTTTGGTTTGGCACTCGAGCACTCCTGGCACAGAATCAAGGAGGATAGGAGTGAGGCAGTCTTGCACGCTGATGCATGATGCATGGGGTGTTTGTTTGATGCTTTTGGTATTAATAAGTTATAACTATATGTTGTTCGTCACCAACCGCAAAAACACATCCGATGTTAGTGGTATTTAGTTGAACAGCATGCAGTTGGACGGATCTCTTGTTTTGGGGACGAGCAGCAGCCCGAGCAGCAGCCGAGTCACATGACATAGGGGTTTGCAACCAGAAACAGCTAAGTTGGTTGGTTTTGGTGCATTGCTACCTGGTATACCGCTGTACCCTTTGTAGTTGGGCCCCAAATGAATCCATTGCCACCTTCAAGAGGAGCAGTCTTCTGGGATGAAGAGATCATGTCTATACCAATTGACAGGCCGAACGAACATGGGGTAACTCAGCACTAGGTGACGATCTGCAGGGTTCGAGTGTCACACTGTATGTACAGTTGATTTTATTTGGTCCAACACATTCGATAGGAGATTGCGCCATGTGGGGGATTCAGGGAAGGACACTAACTTGCCTTGGACCCTTGTTCAAGAGAATGATCCGTGATGAGATTGTTTTGAAGTCTAATTACGTGGGACACTCAGGCCCATTCATTGGGGGACCGCTCTTATAGCAAGTTGTGTTGGAAATCCGCTTGGCCCTACGGAAAGCATGTACGTGGACCATGTTCGGCGTGTAGTACGTAGTCAAAGACCTCACAGACGGAACTCAGAACCATGTTTCCTTTGGTGCTAACTGAAGGGCAGAAGCCCCGGCCCCGGCCTGTTTGTTGCGACTGAGGATCGAATTCTAAGACATCCGAGCTATTCGTTCCATCCGAGACTGGGTGCTTGCTCGAGTGCATTGTTTGAAATATTTCAGTTTAAAGTTTAAGTTTCAAATCCAGCCCTGTGGATCCAAATGGTTTTAAGATGTTTTAAGTTTTAAGCATCGATCAAGTCACTTTAAGCAAGAGGGCTGTTCTGTATTCCTTTCCAAGCAACACAGCAACATGGGCTGTTCTATACGTATGTGGATCCATCGAGGGGGCGGGATCAAGAACATGGGTCTTCGCTAGTGTTCAAGGCCTCTTCTTTTGGTTCGGTTCTGGAACGGTTTCCCAAAGGAGGTGGGTCTTCGCAGTGGAGCTTCCCATGGTTTCTGGGCATTCTCGAGGACGTGAAACCCGACGATTTCATCCCCATCACGCGAATGGGGCGTCCCGGGGTCATGGTGCATCGAGATTCGCCAGATTTTGCCATCCGTTTACGTTTCGAAACCTTTTTGGTTTGTTCTTGCAATCTTGTGACACCACTAGATTGTGGTCGCTTTGTCCAAGGGGATCCCGCCCGCGTTGTGGTTCTTTGCATCACGTCGACGCGGACCCTGCCTTTGTGCAAGCAGATCCCTGTCGTTGCGGCCGTGTGGCCCATTTCAAGAAAAAAGCACCACGCGCGAGTCGTAGTGGACCAGACGAACGAACGGGCACGCCGACTCAGACACGAAACGGGAAGAAGAAACGACGGACGGCGACCGGATGTTGCGGTGGTGAAGGTGGTGATGGACGGCTTGATGCGTCCTCTTGCATCAATGGCGCTAACGTAGGCGTTTGGTTGGGTTGGAGCTGTTATGCGCAGTTAGTGAAAGTGCACAGAGTGGAATGTACCCAAGCTATAGAGATTATTTTTGGAAGGGTGAGAGCCCGGTACCTGCAGCGGAGGGTATACCGTTCCAAAGCATCAGAGAATATCAGAGAAACAGAATTCATCCAATATCAACTTCAGAGCCTCGACCTGTAACAGTTGACCTGTTTGAACGAACGAACGGCGCGACCCTGCAGGCATTTTCAGGTTACTGCAGTTTAGTATTGTGCGATTCGCGACCTATCCTCGCAGTACACGCCGCAATGGCCCCTGCAACTGAGTTCAGGCAAGTGCTTGTAGAGTGATATCTGGAAGTATCGATCTGTTGTCCCCAGCAGGGTGCACAAGACCTAGGACCTATAAGATCTTCCAACTCTGCACAATGTATGTTTTTTCATCTAAAAGGACCAGCCAAGATAGGCATCAATTTGGCATAGTAGAGAGATGAACAGCAGGTCTTTCCTGCCCAACCAAACAGTGAATTCTGACACCAGACACGACCTAGGTGTTCGACAACAACGGTGGATGGAGCCGAGCTGTTTGTCTTAAATCATGGTGCTTGAGGGTGCTTTTTGCCACCTTTGGCTTTAAACGAAGCACCTTACTAAGCACAACGTTCTGAACGATGTAAGATGGCCCATGATCCTAGCCACCTCCATCCAAAAAAAAGGGTGGTGAGTCCTACAGTCGTACACCGAACAATGTCGAGGATTGGAGCGGAACCCGGGTGATCCAGTCTACGCAGCCCCGCGTCCCAAACCACCCGCGTCCGGACGACTCGCGCCGTCCACCCGCGTGACCGTCCCGCTCAGCGCCGCGGCCAGTTTCGAGCAGATCGGTGGTCGGTGCAAGTTGGTGACGGAGGAGGAAGCGGTGCGGAGCTGCTCCGCGGAGGAAGTGCGACTTGACGACGGGAGATGAGATGAGCAAAGTCGTAAGGATCGGGCACCAAGGTATACCGGTATACCAGCAGCACCCAAAACTAAGGTGGTTTGGTTTGGGGGGGATGAAACATGCATGACATGATATTGAATGATTGTCCAAAAACTATAAACCGGGTAAGCTACAGCTGTGGGTGGCTTTCCTATCGTGACCCGTTGACTCCCTGAAGAACCGAGTGCTGAACCCGGCGCTCTCAGCCGTGCCAAGCGGTCTTCGACCTTCTGAGAAGGTCGAGAGTCGCAGCTTTTCTGGGCAACACATGGAGATCCCAGCTTCGAAGCTGTGAGCACGAGTTCTTTTCTTTAAGGACCCAACCCAAGTCTGGTGCTTCCTGGTGACAAACAGGTGCCCAGAAACCACCTGCTAGGGTCTCCAAACAGCCTGTTGGAGGGGTCCTGGTATATGAGGACCCAACCACAGGTGAACCTGGGCACAGAATGGTCACCAGGAAACACCTCTAGAGATCTTCCAGCAAACACCTCTTCGATGGTCCTAGCTGGTATATACATATACAGTTATATAGTATCCTTCGTGACGCTTGGAAACGCAGTGACCACTGATTCTGTCGGTATTGGTCCACACGCACCCAGATGGACCGAGGGTCCGAGGGTTTGCGGCTGAGGAAGGAGTACGAACTCAAGCGACAGGCCAAGTTGCAAGAAGCCAAGGTGCCCGGCGTGGCGCGAAGAATGCCATGCCTATTTTTGATTCTGACCTATACCGTATCCCTAGTCCGAACCAGAAACAGTATACGGATGTTTCCCCAGTCCCCGCCACTTGTTACGTATGTCAAGGCTCTCAAGAAAGCCAGTAAGAAAGCCATACAGCTTCCCACATGTTCCAAACATCTGTTTCTGGGACTGGGTTTCCAGGTGACATGACAGCTGTCCAAGGTTCGAAACTCCGTAAAAACCCCCCGTTTGCACCGGATTCGATCCGACTCACACGGCTGAGCTTAGCTTGGGGGGGGGCCAATCCAATCGGAATGGTTTCAAAAACGCGTGCCAATCCGTGCGTTTTCTGGGCCAACCCCCAAAACACCTGTCAGAACGACGAGGCCCGCTCCCCCGTCTGCTCGCTCCGCCCGGCCACGGCCGTGTTGGGCGGTCACGGCGGTTCTCCGAGTCGAGCGACAGAACGAGAGGACAAGGAGCTGAAGCTTCGTGAGAGGAGGGCCAGAGATTGGAAGAAGATTGAGGAGAGAAGATGACGAAAGTGGAGATCGATGTGGATATCGATGTGGTACAAGAAAGAGTTGGAGGGAGTTTGCTTCAAGGATCAGGGATGGGCACAAGCCTGCAAGAATATCAAGAATCTTCAAGAGCTTAAAACCCATTTTGAACCGGTTTGGCGTCAAGTAAATACTGCATGGTAACAACAGAGTCGTGGCTCCCCTTCTATCAATCATGCGAAGCCGCAGCCAGGTCCCACCCTGGCTGCGGCCTCACCAACCCCAGGGGCCCTCGTTCCAACCAACCTGCAGGGCTGGAGGCCTGGAGGGGCGGAGGCCCAGGGGGCGGCTGCAGGGGCCCTGCAGGGGTGGCGTAGATATGCTATACACGGAGTGTCTACCAGGACCTTCAAAGTGAACTTTGAGATCCAAGAATGAGGTCAATTAGTCTCTAAAGAGGTCACAAACAAAGACTCCTAAGAGGTCACGAACTGAAGGTCCAGGTGGGAGGGGGTTTTCTCGGTTTTGGGGTTCACGACGTCTCGGTTGGAGGACTTCCTCTTGGAGCACCACTTTGCCGGTGTCAACGACGTGAAAAGCGGCTGGTTCGGCTTGCAGCGCTCCTATCCCTTGCATGCGGCCGCCAAGGAGGGAGAGCTGGAGGGAGTGCTGCGAAGAGTGAGGGTCGGCAAGGCAGTGTCTGAACTTACAAGGTATGTGAGGAGGTCAAAAGAAGTTGGTTGAAGCCAGCAGAGGTACCAAGTTAGTTTTAGTAGGGAAACTGAAAGAGGAATTGTACAAAAACGACCCTCCTGCTGCCTTACTTCACCTCTCATTGTCAGGAGAACACCAGCAATCACCTGGATCTGCTCAAAGGAACTTGATACCATGGATGTTGGGTCATTTTGTCCTCCCTTCAACTATTCGCAGTGCCTTGGCTGTTCTCTTCACAACCCTAAGAATCCTCGGACCCCAATTCAAGCAGAGAAATCGTGACCAATATACCCATGACCTTCCAGCAGAACTCTATAGACTATCCTATAGGTACCCCTGGTTACGGGTCCTAGTTCAGGTCACTTAACCTCTGTAGGTTTTGGAAGGGACTGGTGTCATCGAGTCAAGGAGCAGAACGTGACGATCATGAACCTCCTGCTGAAGTACGGCGCCGACCCCAAGCAGAAGGACAGCCATGGCAAACGCGCCATGGACTACGTCCTGAAGAAGCTCAAGCTCTAAAGCTTCAATCATCTATTATATCCCATCACATACTATGTGAGCGATACTCAATGATCTTTAAATCTGCACGAAAACTCTTTGGAGCCTGAAGAGAGTCTGTCCTTCTTAGGCACAAGATGGCAAGAATCCGGTCCAGGTGCAACATGCCCTCAGTATGTTGTAGGATCCAGTTCTTTTATGTGTTGATTTTGGGTTTTAGCATGGAACACAAGATCATGTGAGTCTTTGGTTGATTTAAGGTAGCAATTTATGATCCACTCACGATGACCCATCGGATTTCCAGGATCCAAATAGTCCATCTCAAGCAGCAAGAATAGAGGTTGCTGGTAGCTTCTTCTCCTAGTAGTAAGGCCAGGAGCTACTAGTAGCGTCCTTGCTCCGTTCGTGTCGATGCCTTTTGCTACGTTCGTAGCTTCTTGTTACGTTTCGAGAAAAGCTCATGTCTACAAGAATGAACATGCAGGGCCCTTGATTTGATAGGGTGTGCCTTTGGAAGGGTCAGTCTTTCGGCGGCTGCGGGTGTTGCTGGACACGGGCAGAAGGCCGCCCTTTGCTCCCGAGTTATGACCTTGTTGACAATTTGGTATTTGTCGAAAGGCTCAACGGTTTAGCAGTCTCCCCTTTTCCGGCCCACCCGCTGTTGATCGTCCAAAAAGCATCAGCGACACGCAGAACAACAACGTGAAACGGTAGCGAGTCAGGGGGCGCCAAAGGCGGGGCAACTGGAAATCCAATGCCACGTGCTTTTGATGCGAGGAGAGGTTTTGGGAGGTTTTGGGATTCCCCTTCTGAAGGTACAGACATAGCTATGAGGATAAGACGATCATAGCTTCGTATTATTTCGTTTTGATCTAGATGAATCTTCTCACGATCTCCAAATGGAAAGAAAGATATCCAACACCCAGACACTCCATGGGACTGCCATATATGCCTACATTGACCCCCAAACCACACCAATGTAGGCATATATGGCAGTCCCATGGAGTGTCTGGGATACATGCTTTAGAACCAAAAAACATTGACGGATTCCAGAATCACCGGATTCCAGGTGTCCATTAATAGCCCCTTAGATCGGGTGTCCATGTCTACCATCCGGATTCCATGGTGGCAGGGATGTCTATTTGTTTGAGGGTCACAGCGTAACCGCCATACAGGAGGCCATCGTTATTAGGTGGAGGCCACCGCCAATAGAACAAATGTTCAGAAAAAGTGTCGAAAGGTCAAAGGTCTAATCGGTCAAAGGTCTAATCAACTTAGAGAGGCACAGCTTGCTACTGACCTTACTAGCACAGCTTGCTACTGACCTCATATGTTGCTTTGCTTCCCACCAACCATTGGGCGAGTTCTCCGGACGAGTCCCATCCGAATCAGTCCCATCCGGATCCCATCCGGGTCCCATCCGGGTCCCATCCGGAGGAAGGAGAGGGGGTGTCACATCGGATGGGACGACAAAACCACCCCTAGCCTTGTAACTGGTAGACAATTCAGGGTCGTAATTCCTGGTAGAACCACGGGCTTTTTTTCACATACCGGAAGACCATGTTGGAGCGACCTTTCCATGTTCAGCTCGGAAATTCGATGCACCCAGAGCTCTTCCGCGTTCCATGAATCTTTTCACATGGAACCAACTAATCTCGCTAAAATGTGCGCTGAAGTCTGGGCAACTCGCTTCTGAATTCCACCCAAAAGCTTGTAACGTCTCCCGAAGAATGTTTGTATACACCAGTTGCTTCCCAGGTGCTTCATGTGATGACTTTGCGCAGAGAATCATTTTGACTTCTTTAAGTCGGAGCTTCCACTTGAAAGGTGCCGACGATGGCCCTGTCAGATTCCTTTTCCTGCGCCTCCAAAGGGTCTGACGGCCGAGTCGTTCTGCTTGGATGGCGGGCTCCAGCCTAGACGAGCCATCTGTCTAAATTCGATGCCAACCGGGCATTTCTATGCCATATTAATATCCGGAAATAATTAGGTGCACTGGAAGGGAGACCGGGCCGACTCCGACCTAGCTGTCGATGGCTTTCGATCAAGGGCCGCTTTTGTCCAGCTTTAACTGGCTGTTCACAGCACCAGCACCAGAGAACAGTCTTATCAAACAGTGACCCTCCAAATAGCTCGGGGTGAACATGGTTGAAGTGATCAGTATTTGCCGGGATCTTAGTTTAGGTTCACGAATTGAAGTGCCAAACGAGTACTTGTATTTTAATTCCCCAAACAGGTTTACCTGTGAGGGGTTCTTACTCCTTTGAAAGGGTTGCATGCCCGGGCCGCATTATTTTACATTTGTCTCCAGGCTTGCCTTCCTGCCACACTGCGATTGCTTTGGCCACATGATGTTACAGTTGTCTCTCAGTACAGTTACACTTGTCTCCCACTTGTCTCTCTTCTCTCCGGGTACACTCTGCTGCTTTGGCCGCGTGATTTTACACTTGTCTCCCTTGTCTCCAGTACACTCTGGGTGCTCTGGCCGCATGATTTTACACTTGTCTCCCACTCGTCTCCCTTCTGTCCCAGTACACTCTGGGTCCTGGGCCGTATGAGTGTTCGTCGGCTGATGTTTCCTCTGCCTACTCCGGATACACATGGCCGGATGTTTTTACACTTGTCTCCACTTGTCCCTTTGCTGGTCTCCCTGCTTGGATGCTCTCGGTTGGATGATTTTACACTTGTCTCCCCGCTTGTTTCCCTTTTTGTTTCACTTGTCTCCACTTGTCTCGGCCTACTCTGGATACAATTGGCCGGATGATTTTACACTTGTCTCCAACTTGTCTTCCTGGTGGTCTTTGTGCTTTTGTCTCCTTTCTTATTACACTTGTCTCTACTTGTCCACCCTGCATGTCTCCCTTTGTTCGCTTTATGTTTTGTTTTCGTCTGAATTGCCAGTTCTCACCTTAAGACAATTGAGCCAAGTGCTGAAACAAACCCAGAAGGTCCGAGTTGCTCACCGCAAGCTGGAACGGTTTGAGCCGTTGACTGTTTGACAGTTCGTCTCTGTGGCTTACTTCATAAACGCACAAGCTGATTGGGGTCTACGCTGGTATAATGTATAACTTTACAATCTTCTACAAGTGGAAAGAAAATAGATTTTTTTTTCTCCCCCATAGGTTGTGCGCATGCTTTGCTTCTGAACCTTTCTTCGGGTCAAATATGGGAGGTCTCCATAGCTTCATAATTCCCTAAATTCCTGGCCTAGCTCCGTTTCGGTTCGGTGGTTGGGGGTATAGAGATTCCACCCGACATGGTGAATCCCGACGGCGCCTCGACCGAACTCGACACCAAAAACGACGGCGCCTCGGCAGTTAGGCCATGTCAGACTTAGCCAGCAGACGTCGGGGTACTGCTTTGGGCCGGGGAAGCGTTGCGACGCCTCCTTTCCTTTTTTTTGTTGTATTCTTTGTGTTTCTCGTCCCTAGCGTGATGTCGTACAGGGTCGTGATGTGTCAAGGAAGACTGTTTTTTTGGTCAGGGGATGTCAGGGGTGTCTATCAACCACCAGAACTCCAGGGTGCTCAACTTGTGTTCCTGTTCATCGCGAGTGTGAGGGAGAGCCCGGGATCCCTCATGTGAAGACAGGCATTGGCAGGTTTCGCAGGCCATGCCTGGGAGCACCATGTGGTGAGTGAAAACACAAAGTTTTTGGATTTCAAAATCTAGAACATGGACGGATGCCACAGTGATATTGTTTGATAAAGTTTTGTGAATTTTGTTTGACAAAAAATTGCAGAGTTTTGTTTGGAAGATCAGTCTTGGATCTCACATGGGTCTCCGTCAAGTGCCGCTCGCGCTCGCGCGAGGGAAGGCGTCAGATCGCAGGACGTCAGACAGCGCTTGCATGCTGATAGTCCGTACTTCCCGGTCATGGACGGGAGACCGAACCGCTGCCGGCTGCCGGTCAGGTGGGGAGTGATGCTTGTTAGAGGATGCATGTAGTTGGCGTTAGGTGACTGGAAGAGTTTCCTTGAGAAGGGCTATGTATTGAGACATTGAATGCATCAGATTCCAAATCAGCCCAGTCTGTGACCATACCCGTTTGAATGGTGGTCTCATCCAACCACCTCGGACTCGCCTCCCGGCAAATCCCCCGAGCACGTCGGAAAGCCACCGTCCGTGGCACCGCGAAGGGGCGTCTTACCCCGATGCAAGTGGCCGTTTCAAAGCCACAAGTGGTTGGAGCATCGATGCCCAGGGCGTTTGCCCCTTCGGACCAGCTGGGTACGAGAAAGACCATACTAGCAGAGGTTGAAGAACCCGGGACCCTATAGACTATCCTATAGGTACCCCTGTAGGGTCCTATAAGGTCACTTAAGCTCTGTAGGCACACTCCGTAGATGTGTTAATCATTGAATTGGATGTCATGTGATTTCCCAACTACCAAACATCGAAACCAAAAAACACGGGACCAGTTTGAGCGGGGAAACCATGGACGACGAGTTCGTGGACGATGTTACGATGTTTGTGACTGATCTTTTCGTCGGTGACTCAGTGTTTGGGGAGGTATTTTCATGTGTTCTCCGCATATCGATAGTGAGAATCTCGTTGGATCCATTCAGCTTAGCATGGCCCTTTTGGGGCCCGTTTGCCCGTTCCCTACTTAATTGAGTAGGCGCCTACTAGTAAGCTACTAGACTCGACTAAGTTAACTTCTATAGACATGGACGCAGGATAGCACTCGCACGAATGATTTGGTTCGTAGATCTTTAGAGAAACTCAACAGACAAGCATTTGCATCCAGACACGACCGCCATCTGGACGTGGCATTTTTACTTTGATCCCCTTTCAACCACCCCAACAGATTTACATATTGGGTTTGTCCTATTACCTGTATACGTAAACAATTATAGCTACTGTTGGACAAGGCCTTTACTAACCATCATCATCCACTGTTACAGGTAATAGGATAGACCCAATGTACTTCCGGCCCCGGATATTAAGACGACTAAACGGACACTCTTTTTTTGCATAGTGTTTGGGCTCAAAGGGTATGCATTCCTGCCGTCTGTGTCGGATCCAGTGTGCCGATACAGATCCCATTTGTGTCTTCTGCCGCAGTCGAGACCGTTTTTTGGCGCACTCTCGACCAGCTGCCGGTTCGCGCCAGAGGCTGGGCTCTTCAGAACCTGAGGATTTGGACGAGCATCGTCGAGGAAGAGCTTGAACGGCTAGCGGAGGCCGAGCAGCAGCAGACTGTGGCAGAAGGAAGCGCCACTCCTAAGTCGGGGAGTGCAGTGGTGAGTGAGCCCAGACCCGAGGAAAAGGTCGACAAGAGCTGGGTGAAGGCAAAGGAGGAGCGAGCTCCTAGTTCGGGGAACTCGAGGCCTGGTCTGGTGGAAGTAGACGGCCAAGAGGAAGAAGGAAAGCACTCCAGTGGGTCCAAGCCTGAGAAGGAGAGAGATCGCCGTCGATCATCCAGGCAAAGGTCATCAAGGAGGAGCCGAAGCAAACGTCCTTCGCACAGATCCCGGAGCAGGAGAGACAGGAGACGGAGGAGACCTACATCGTCGGACGCTGAGAAGAAGGCGCCCAAGAAGGATACCGAGGTTGGGAAGGACAAGAAAGTTAAACCCAGTGTTCGACCGCCTCGCACGCCTTCGATATCACCACCGAAGCCAAAGCCGCCCAAGAGGTTGCCTGTGGCTAAGGCCAAGCAGAGGCCAACTGGGGGGTATTGGCAAGGTCCTGTCAGAGATTGGAAACTGGACCCAGCCTACTACGGGGTGAACAAAGGAGTGAAGAAGCGAGAACGGCATTATCAAGGAGATCAAAGAGGTCGCTGACCCCTTCATCTCATCAATGCCACCAAGAGCTAGGCCAGCAGCAGACGTTCGCAGAGCTGGAAGAGAGGAACCTCCTGGTCGGGGAGGGAGGATTCGGAGGAGACCGGCGGCCAGAGGAGAAGCCGAGGAAGTCGACAGAGGTAGAGGAAGAGAGGAGCCGGAGTTGGGACGTGACCCCAAGCTCGTTGAGGAGTTCGAGAAAGGTGAACAGTTGAGATGTCAGGACATCCCATTAGAAGTACTCAGGCGAGGAGTTGCAGTGATGATAGAAGGAAGCTACTGGGGAGCGACCGCCTCAGTAGCTGGGTTGCTGCAGGACATCCACGTTCGAGGTCCAGCAGATGTAGAGGTTTCCTTGAGGCTCCAGGGGACCAACGAGGAGAACCTCTTGCGGTGGTCGACAGGCAACCCCATGGAGATGTTGCGAGTCCACCTATGCGGAGCTGCTTGTCCGGACCGCCTCGAAGCAGACAACCTCCTCCACGGCGTCAGCATCACCAAGCGTGTGAAGGAAGATTTGCCGTGGATGAGCAACCTGGTGGACACCGTCGATCCAGCAAGACGCCCAGCGGAGACCGGTCTCCTAAGCGGGGAGGCCAGAGGCAAAGGAGAAGGAGATCGAGACAAAGAGGCAGAGAGAGGGCGCAGCAAAAAGAGAGATCGAGGAGAAAAGAGGAAGAGAAAGAGCCGCGAGCGAGATCGGAGTCGAGGACGATCAAAGGAGAAGATCAGCCTGAGAGGAGGCGCAAAGAAGAAGCTGGAAGATGTACTGGGGGGACGGGACTTTCCCCCGACCCAAAGTTCCGAAAGAGATTCGCCTACAAGGCACAGAGGAAGACCAAGAAGAAGAAGAGGTCATCTTCCAGCAGCAGCTCGAGCAGCGGCGGGAGCTCCTACAGCGGGGAGTCCACAGAGGTCTTCGCGGAGGAGCAGAAGATCCGCCGGGTCGCAAGGAGGGCCCCAGGCCTCCTAGCAGCACAAGCGCTCAAAGAGATGCAGGGTGCCTTGCTCACGAGCACCGGAGGAATCTGGCATCAGGAGGAGTCGGAGCTGCACCCCCTTTCGATCCAGTATTACAGGCAAGCCATGGCCCCTCGCCTTCAAGGAGCACCTTCGAGAGAAGCCTTGACGCTCTGCTTTGCGATAGACCTTATCTTACAAGGTCGAGTGGCCGAATCGGCCGACTGTCTGGTGCAGAGGTTGAAGTCGATCGAATTGGTTTCGCAGGGTGCGGCGTGGCAAATAGCCCAGAGGCTCGAGGTTTTACCTCCGGAACGCCCTGTGATATCTACAAGGAGCGAAGCCAAGGAGGCTATCAGAGAACAAAAAGAGGAATCCAAAACCAAGTCGGAGGCCTCCCAGTCGAGGGGGAAAGGAGATGGATGGAAGTCGGGTTCCTGGACAGAGAGCGGCGCAGACGCCAACAGGAAAGGAAAAGATCAGAAAGGCCGCGGCAAGAAAGGGAAGCAGAAGGAGGAGCCAAAGAAATGGGAGAAGAGAGAGGAGAAGGAGCGATGAGGAGAGACTATGAGCCACCGGAGGAGCGAGCTCCGTTTGAAGGGGAGCTCAACAAGGTGGAGCCAGGCAGAGGCCTGTACAGTTTTCCGGATGACCTGGCCCCTGGACGTCACGTCGACGCGGAGGCCGGGAGCGCAAGTGGGGCAGATGTGAGGCCGGGTATTCTGGCTACTTCCCTGCCTACTCCGAGCGAACGACTGAATGTGGTCGCGCTTGAAAAAGAATGCATGAAACCGCCGAGTGCAGGAGATAGTTTTGCCGAAGCTGTCCCTTGGGTGTTGAACATGCTGGTTCATACATGTGAGAAGATCGGTCTCGACCTGCGATGCAAGGCCCAGCCCAAGGGCGACGTTTTCCCGTTGCCCACCAGCATGGTTTACCTCAAGAAGATGGTGGAGGCGCCTGAGCATGAATTGGTGATCGTGAGGGGCATGTGTTGTGCGTTGAATAGTTTCTATGGGGAGTCGGTTGAGAATACTTTCTTCCCTACAAGAGTCCAGGAGCAGGTAGTTAAGGGGTTACATAAGGAGGCTCAAGTGGTCATGGGTTGGCCCGAAAGATTGGAAGAGACCTCGTGGAAGAGTTTCTTCGAGTTAAAGACCATTGATTACTGTGGTGATGAAGTCTTGTGCGCACGCCCAACCTCCTGGGCCAACCTGGCCCCGGCTATGCCTGCTGAAGTGGCCTCAGTGGACTTGTCAGAAGTGTGTGAACTGGGATGCAAGCACTATGTTGACCACTTCCTGGAGTATCTCCTCCCCGGGGAGGTACAGAAGAGCATGAAGCCTCCTAGGGTGCTAGTCCATGACGACAGCTGGCTGGAGGTCTGCAAGGGACTGTTGGACCGGGGAGTTTGCACTCCTATTCACGAGAGCGAGATCTACTGTGTTGACGGAGCTCCAGTTCTCAACGGCCTTTTTGGCGTGCCCAAGGACGAAGAGGTCAACGGCATTCCCATTCACCGCCTGATCATGGATCTACGGCCATGCAACTTAGTGTGTCGAGCGCTAGAAGGCGACGTCTCGACTCTACCGAGTTGGGCCACGATGGGACCACTGCAGATCATGCCTACAGAGGACCTAGTCGTGTCATCTGAAGATGTGCGGTGTTTCTTTTATATTTTCAAGATCCCAGGTGAGTGGAGAAGGCTCTTGGCGTTCAACAAGGTACTCCCACGAGAGCTGTGGCCAACTCAGAATGGACCCTACTACCTAGCGTCTCAAGTATTGCCTATGAGGTTCAAAAACTCTGTCAGCCTAGCGCAGCATGTGCACCGTAACATTGTACGACGAGCTGGACTACGGATACCAGGCTCCCTTGAAGGTTCAGGTGAGATTCGAAAAGACAAGCCTTTCTCTGGAGCTCCAACCCTGCATAGAGTTTACCTCGACAACTTCGACTTGCTGGAGAAGATGGACCACAAGACTGCTCAGCTCCTGCGAGGGGAGCCGAGCCCAGCTCTCTTGGCACTGAGGGCCGAGTATGAAGAGTGGGGCATTCCGCGTCATCCCAAGAAGGCTGTCTGCCGAGCATTGAAAGCCGAAGTGCAAGGAGCAATCATTGACGGAGAAGCCGGCGTTGCCTACCCCAAGCCAGTGAAGGTCTACAAGTATGTCGCCTTAGCCTCACTCCTTCTTCAAGAAGAGTCGTGCAGTCAGAAGCAAGCCCAAGTGGTGGCAGGCGGACTGGTGTATATCAGCATGTTCAGACGCCCTATGCTAGGCTGTTTGAATCACATCTGGCAGTTCATTGAGAGCTTTCGGGGGTATCCACCGTTCATCAAGTTCGCCATCCCAGACGGGGTCAAGCTCGAGATCGCTAGGTTCGTTTGCCTAGTTCCGTTAGCCAAGTTGAACTTCCGCCTCCTGGTCAACGGGGAGGTCACTGCCAGCGACGCCTCAACTACGGGAGGAGGAATAACGGCCAGCACAGGCCTGACAGGTTTTGGCTTCGCAGCGGCTCGGGCGAAGGTGCGTGGTGATTTGGCTGAACCAGATGACCTGAATGCGGTGCTCACGATAGGACTGTTCGATGGGATAGGAGCACTGCGAGTGGCAGCTGACACTCTTGGCTTGGGAGTGATTGGTCACATAAGTGTGGAAGTGAAGAAGGAAGCGAGCAGGGTCCTTGAGAGTCGATTTCCGTCCACTCTGTTTGTAGAAGGCGGTGTGGAAGCGGTAGATGATGAGATGGTTAGAGCTTGGGCAGCCCGGTACTCCCAGGCGGCAGTGGTGCTCATTGGTGCCGGGCCTCCGTGTCAAGGAGTGAGCGGGCTAAACGCCAACCGCCGTGGTGCTCTTCGAGATCATCGCAGCTGTTTGTTCAGTCACGTGGCTCGAATCCGCGACCTGGTGCAACTGCATTTCTGCTGGGCGCAAGTTCGCTACCTGGCTGAGAGTGTTATGAGCATGGATGAGGAGGACAGGAAGGTCATGACAGAGTCGTTTGGCGATGTTCCCGTCTCTATTGATGCCGCTGGAGTCTCATTGGCCCGTCGACCGCGCCTTTACTGGTGCAATTGGGAGCTGCTCCCAGGTCGGGGAGTGGTGATGCAGCCTCCTATTGGGGCGGGGAGTGCTCGCTATAGGATAGTGGAGCTTCAGGCACAAGTGAAAGCAGAGCTCTTCCTGATGGAGGGGTGCCAACGCACTTCGCTAGCGCCTCTTCCAACCTTTACGACCTCACGTCCAAGGGACACGCCTGGCCGAAGACCTGCAGGTCTTGACTCACTGGATGATGAGGAGCGGCAAGCTTGGAAAGAAGATCGATACAGGTTCCCCCCATATCAATATCAGCAGAAGAACCTTATTAAAGAACCAGGAGGTCGTCTGAGATTACCGGAAATTGTCGAGAGGGAGGTCATCATGGGGTTTCCTAAGGACTACACATTCCAGTGCATGAGCAAGCAATTCCATGGCACAGAGGCTCACGTCGACGAGCGCAAGACGCTCATTGGGAACACGTGGAGTGTCACAGTGGTGACCTGGCTGCTGGCCCAGCTAGGTGGCCAGTTGGGACTATGCCCTTTCCTTAGTCCTCAAGAGGTAGTAAACCTGACCACACCGGGGACTAGCACTACGGTGGCGGGCCTGTTGCAGAGACCTCCGTTGAAGGCTCCTACAACAGAGGGGAGCCACCATGGGAGCCGAATATTGGTTGAGAAGCTTTTGAACTTGGTCAGCTTGAAAGGCGAGGATATCATGATTCAGGCCCAGTCCGAGGAGACACTCCGATATCATCGTCTCCGAGCCAGCTTGCCAGCAGCACTCTGGAAGTGGAAGACCATCACTGGATGGCATTGGCGCGGCAGCCCCGAACATATCAACGTGCTTGAGATGCGGGCTGTTCTCACCACCCTGAGGTGGCGGGTTGTGAAGCAGAAGACGTTCCACTCAAAGTTTATTCATATGATCGATAGTCTCGTGTGCCTACACTCCTTGTCGCGTGGACGAAGCAGCAGCAGGAAGATGAGGAGAACGCTCTGTCGAATAGATGCTTTACTTCTAGCTTCTGGCAACCATGGAGTATGGGCGTATGTCCATACTTCCCAGAACCCAGCGGATCGGCCGTCCAGGCGGCCTGTTCGTAAGAAATGGTGAGGAGACAAACAGCGCATCTAGAAGGTAGAAGTAAAGCAGACAGACAGGAGCAGAGGAGACGCTTAGGCCCACTTCGCAACCTTGCGGTTCAGAGTAAGACTAGAGATCGGTACAACAAGGCCTTGGACAAGTACAAAAGCTTCTTGAGAGATGAAGGTCGCCTGTTTCCAAGAGATGCAGCAGGACATGACTACCTCCTCTCCCAATACATAGAGTTCCTGTGGGAGACGGGTGAGGGCCGGGCCCTTGCCTGTGACACGATCGCTTCCGTGCAGGACCAGCAGCCAGCACTTCGAGGGCACCTTCCCAGCGCATGGAGACTGATGAAGACGTGGCAGACTAACGAAATACCCAATAGAGCGCCACCGCTGCCGGTTGAGGCACTGCACGTCCTTGTCGGTTACGCACTCTTTTCTGGAAATGGGCTTTTCGGTCTTTCGCTACTCCTCGCTTTCCATGGGCTCCTGCGTACTGGGGAGCTCCTGGGCATCCGAAAGAACCATGTCACTCAGGTAGGGCCCAGGTCACCGGCGGTCATTTCGCTTGGAATGACCAAAGGAGGCAAGCGAGTAGGCGCAAGTGAAAGCGTCACCATCAGAGAAGAAGAAACCCTTCGGCGACTATGGCAGTGGTTGCAAACTCCGCAAGCTCCTTCACTGCTCTGTGGAACTGCCCACAGTTGGAGAAAGACTTTCAACGACTCACTAGAGGCATGTCAGCTTCAAGGGCACGACTTTCGTCCTTACAGCCTTCGAAGAGGAGGCGCCACCATGTACTTTGGACGACATGGCTCCCTAGATCGCCTCCTAGTTCAGGGGAGGTGGGCCTCGTCCAAGACGGCCCGGATCTACATCAACGAAGGGTTGGCCGTGCTTGCTGAACTTAAGTTGACTTTTAACGCACCAGCCAAAGCATATGCCCGTCAGTATACTAAGTCCTTAATGGCACCGCTCCAAACCCTTGAGCTTCCCCAAAAGGGGAGGCCAGGGGGGACGTGGAAAGAAGCCTAAGAAAGGCAAGAAGAGACACCACAAGTAGCTC
>CAXAMN010024084.1:559703-590057 GCA_963970005.1 Durusdinium trenchii | reverse complement strand
TAGGCTTTGCATTGCAGACAAAAGAGAGTGAAGTGCTGGGAGTCTTTATATATATATATATGGAGTTTCTTTGGGCCCTGATTCCTTTGTTTCATGGAGGTCATACTCGATGTTTTCCAAAAGGCTCGTAGGCTCGAAGTACTCCAAAAGGGCATCTTGGCATTCTGAGGCGAAGTATGGATCTCTCCAAGCATATCCAAGCTCACCAATTCAGAATGTATTTTTTGGGGGGTCCTGACCACCCACGAAGTCAAAGCAATTTCAATCATCTCACCCGGGCCAAACAAACAGGCCAACGCAAGCAAGACAAGCTGTTTGTTATTGCAAAGCCAAATGGTAGGTGGAGCACGGACGACACCAGGGAGTTGTTGTTTTGTTTGTTTTCTGAATGGTTTCTGAGTCCTTGTTGCTTGTGTTATCAATTGTTTATCTTCATTATACAAGATATCAATAGATACAGTATATTATTTGGATTGACTTTGTTTGTTTAATGAGATCCTTGAACTTAAATATATATATATATATATATAATTGTTCAAGAATATTATGTCGCCTTTGGCGAAAACGAAGTCCTCCACGTTGCTGACCTGGATTCATGTGGACCTTCTCTGGCGAATGTGTTTGCAGAGACCTGGACCTGACTTCAAGTACTCTAGAACATGGGACATGGCCCAAAACACAAAACATCACTACCACTGTAGTGATGTTCTGAGGTCACTTTGAGGCTCCAGGTATATTGAGGGCTCCTCTTGGGAGGATCGATCATACGGATATGTTTCGAGTTGAAACCACCACGGAACGGATGGTCAACCGTTTGAAGCGATCGGCTGGAACCGATCCAAGGTCACCTCTTTTGGCAAGCTCGGTTCCGGGTGCTACGGCCGTTGGTTGAGGGTTGCTCTTTGGATCCCCAAAAATTCATGCAGGACCCAGGTCGAAACCTAGTCCTGGAGTCCTCCTTAAGTATTGCTTTTAGTGTGTATCTTTTTTGGTGTGTGTGAGCACCCCCAGTAACATGAGGTGAAACCGACCTCTTTCGGGGATTGCTATCCCATATGTATGCTAGGTACCCCATAGCAGTCCCCATAGCCTATAGACTATCCCATATATAGGTACCCCAGGTTATGGGGTCCTTTGTATCAAGTCACTTAACAGCCTGCAAGGGGTCGTTGTGGTAAAACCGACTGGTCATCCTCAGTCCCAGCGTCCGAACAAGCAGGGCTCGTTGTTTCTGTTTGATTGCCGGATGCGGATCTCGTAGGATTGACGTCACCCCGCCTGGCCGGGCTGGCGTCGAGGTGCCTGCACTGGATCTGAGGCTGGGCTGTGGAGACGTCTGAAACCGGAGCAACTGATTTCGAAGACAACGCAGACAACGCACGACGACGGTGATATGGCATGACTGGTTTTGTACTTTTCTTGTGGTGCAAAACCGGTTCTGAAGGTTTTGGCGCCTCGGGTCGCCCAGCGTGTTTGAAGCCGATTCTCCTTGGAGGATCGCTCCGCACGTCAAAGGACAAAGCGGCCGCGGCCGACCAGTCTCGACGTCTCTCATCGGTTCGAGCTCCACTGAGCTCCACAGCGGTTTCACATAGAGACCATGCGGATCAAGTCGAAGCCCGACGTTCGAAACACCTCAGGTTCGGTAGGACGAACGACCCGACGTTTTGGGCACCTACAGTGTCGAACTACTTGGATCCCAGGGGCTTGCTCTTTGCCAGCAGAAAGAGGGAGAAACCATGGGCGGGAGATGGAGCAAACCATGCGCAATTTCGTGCCCGATTTCTTCAGATTCACAGTTATACGGTGTTGCTTCCGTATATTTTTGTTGTATGTTTCTGTTTGCAAAGATCAAGTTAAACACCCTATCAGTCTCAATTTTGAATGAACTGCTTGTGTGTGCTCGCGTTACCCTCGCGAAAAACCCGCTTGGAGATGTTAGAACACCTGGTCATCGCAGGTCCTCGCTTGAGGCTCCGGCGTGCAATGGGCACTTTCGCTTGAACTTTCAAGTGCGAAGCTTTCAATGCCGAGTGAACACTCGGTAAAAATCGAACGCGGTTCCACTGCGACCGGGTTTGTCAAACAACTGGGACGAGGAGTCCAACTATGAGCGTCGGCCAGCAAGCCTTTTGCATGGCATGTTGTGGGCGCTTTTTCACTTTCGCGAGACAAGCTGAGGAGGGCTGAATGAAGCATGAAGAACTTTTCTTTAGCGGTCTTTTTGTTTGAACTGGCGGCAGACTCCTTCTTGTGCTGTCAGACTCCTTCTTCCTTTGTCCAGGATGTCGTTCGGAACGTGAGGTCGACACGTGCGAAGAGGTCGACGCATGCGGTGTTCTAGGCGCCACACGGTCGCTTGCGGGCGCCACACGGGACCGTGATAATGATAGAAAAGGTCAGGTTTCAGGAGTCAATGGCACATACCTGGATCAGTACCTGGATCTTCCTATTTGGCACCAAAGTGGTTTTTTTGGAGGCATTGTTCAGTGAACATGCAAGTGTTTGACTTGTGCCATTTGGAAGATACAGGAAATAAAAAAGCACCCTGAGCGACCAACATTTAGAAACCTTGGAAGAAGCCTCTGGTTTTGCTGGCACCACACTTAAAACATCCTTATACCCCGGGTTCTGTAATACATTTACTGTATCTATTGCCAGTCCCATGGATCGAGTTTGGGTCATTCAGCGCATGGAGAGGTACGCCGAGACCGATCGAAGGTTTCCGAGGCGGATCGAAGTTGACCGATTGGCACGCCATGTCAATGAGTTGGGTGGGCACATCAAATCAACATCCACGATTTTCGAGTTTTTGAACACCACGATGACTTTAAACCATGCATATTTCGAGTGTTTGCATTATTGTTGCAATTGCAAGAAGTGCTAAAAAGATAGTACCTATACTTGAAGGACGAGTGCCCGTTCGTCGATGGTGTAAGCACAGTAGTTTTTTTGGGGGATGGAGAGTTACAGGTTCTTTCCCAACAGTACATTTGGATGAAGGATGGAAAAAACTGACCCAGAACGTCATGAATTACCGGATATATCCCCTGAAAAGGGCTCTTAATGGAATTCCACACAAGGTGGCATGACATTCTTTTTTCATCCCATATATGGGATGATCTCTCCATGCTTCAATCGTAGGCTCAGCATCCTCGCCAATTCATTGCACCTTGGGTTGAAATCCTCCGTTGTCGGCCCAAAAGAAGTGGCTCCAAAAAGATCGCAATCTTGCTTGTGCTAAAACGATCTAAAACATTTATAGTGATGCAGCACTAATTATATACTGAGTAATTACTGGAGCTGCCAAGGTTGGAGTACAATTAATGAGAGCAAACCATGTTGAGGCAGGTGGTAAGTGACTAAAGATGAAGTTGCACGAGGCTGGACTCGTATCAATTCAGTTCAATGAGAGGCTCCCCAAATATTCTGGGTAGCCAACCCTTACAGGGACCCAACTAAACTGGGGGATCCAAAAAAATATATCGAGTTATCAAAAAATACAAAACATGCAAAAATAAACAAAACAGTATTCCTCAATATTCAGACTTGACAGCATGATGTTCGCATGGAGACCATAGAGACAATGTTTCAATATGTTTCATATGTTAGCCACACCCGCTTTTGAAGGGTCGGTGATGCAGGGTCGTGCGCATCTTAGAGTCTTAGAGAAACAGATCATCCTCACGGTGGCTTCCGAACAGGTGCCACATGGCTGTGATTGGCCAGTGAGGCAACTGAAAGAATGTGAACGACGGAGAGCGAGCAGCCGTGCCCCAGGCTGGCTCAAGAATAGCAACATAGGATTTAAGGGTCTGTCCCAGAAAGCCTGTAACCGTCAGTAAACAAGAACATCCCTATTTTAGAGAGAGACCTGCAACCTAACAATCATCATCCACTGTTCCAGGGAATGGGATATACCACCCAAGATACTTTCAGAACCTTCCAAACAAATCATTGATATCCCTTACTGTAGATTGCTCCTCCATCCACTCGTATTCGGCCCACAGTAGCTCTCCGGACCAAACGGGTGCTTATATAATGGAGGTTAAGATAAGGGTGCCCCGACGTCACATCCACGGCCCCTGGATGAGACGAGCCACACCACCCAACTCCACTCCTGACATCTCCTGACACGTTTCACGTCGTTTCTCCGTCGTTTCACGTGCCGCCCGACCGAACTGGGCGCGGCGCGACACGTCGACCGAACATTTGGCCGTTTGGTCTCGTCCCACGTGCGAGTGGCCAAAAAAGGTGCGGAGACCGCGACGCGGCAGACGGGTTGTGCCGTTGAAGCCGGTGCGAGTCCGTGGTTCTTTGTTTGGACGATTTGGGATGACTGATAGGCTATATTATATGGCAGCCAGTGATCCCCAAAGAGATACTGATCACGGTGTCCAAGACATGTTTAGTGGGGGTCTACTTTTCGTCTGGAATGGGTCCAAAGCACAAGCAAGCGCACCAGTGTGCCATTCTTTGAACAACCGGTCCCGACAACACTTAGGTTAACCAGTTGGTGTCGTGGTTTTATGACCCAAAGCCATATAAATGCAATATATACCACGACCCTCCTGTCGGGGTTTATAGCCCCTTAGCTGTGATTCGGGGTGTCCATTAACCACCCCGACTGGGGGGGTGCTGGTAATAAACATACTATACAATGCTTGACATTTGGCAGGTCGTAGGTGCGACCTCGTAGATTTTCAGAGGTTGACATTGGACTTGCAGTTCTACTTGCAAGGGGGGAGATGTCATCCGGATGCACTCCTCACCAATGTCATTAGATCATCAGCCCATTTTCTGAAAGGGGTGGGCTTTGCCCCAGCGACCCTCACAGTGCGCGCAGCTTCAGCACCTTTCACCCTCATCGTTTGGGTCGACACTGCAGGTAATGGCTACAACACGATGGCTTCCTATTTCCGCTTCCGCTTGGGCTTGGGTCACCTTCGTGATCGGAGAAACTTTGGGACCTTTGTGAATGACCGGAGGCGGGGCTGAATTTGCTTGGTAGAATTGCTTGGTGGTGGAATGGATGTTTAATATATGCATATTATATTTCCTCGACATTGTCGAAATAGGTCCGAGGTGGAGTCACTGTGTCAATTACTGTTCTCAATTAATGTTTTTTAATAGTTGGTGAGGTGGGTAGGTGGTGGGTGTCAATTGTTAAAACCGGTGGTCATTTGCATGATGCTTGACGCCTGTCTAGCCACCCTGAATAGAAAACCCAACATAGAGTAAACCCACCTAGATTAAAATTCCAACATGGAGTCCACCCACCTAGATTAAACTACCGGGCAGCTGCAGACAAAGAGGGCAGATCCACAGCATTTGGAAGTAGTCAGTCTGAAGCTGCCTGCTGCACGTCAGAGGGACTGAGGGACTTGTTTAAAAAAAAACTCAAAGGTACGACGAGTTCAAGAACGTGTCTGTATATGTTTGTATTTGGTATTTGCTTGAAAAAACAACCGCAGAATCAATTGAGGGTGGGGGTACCCCCCACACCACGGGCTTACCGTGCTTACCGTGCTAAACCCACCAGTGACCTGAACCTCAAAAATGCATAGTTATATAATTGATGGTGGCCCCACCCCACCCCAAGATTACATTAATTGAGGGGGTGCCAAACAAGTTGTTATGTGCAGCACACCATGGATACCAGAGGAATAGCATGCAAGAAAAATGAGACTCATGACATCTCATGACTGGTGCAAACTCCTGCATCGATTTCGCATCACATGCACATGCATACAAAAATGCTGCTGGGATGGCTGCATTTTTATAACACAGTTCCTATGGATGTCTGAAAATTATTCAGGACAGTGTGCACACCCTCCAATTCATTTCCGGGGGGTGGGGTAAGACCATCTCAAGTATTTTAATACATATTCAGGGGGGGGTGGACAGTCCCACCCCAGATGGTTGAGCGCATTATATTATGTGATCCCACTTTTTTTTTGAATTTTTGCTTTGCATGTTTGGTCATCCTGAGATTGGCCAACTCGTGTCAACTTCAACAAACTAAATGGAGAACGACTCTGTGCGCCCAATTTCGGTTTGGCTTCCGTGTGGGGCTTGGTCTTGCACTACTGCTTTACCCACATCAGACCAAGCATCCAAGAACCCTCTACACCACCTGACATCGGTCCCGATTCATCCAAAACCATGAGTTCCACTCCGTGTTCTTCATGTCCATGTCCACCGTTGTTCGCCTCCAAACGCTTCGGCCCGGCAGGATGTACCCAGGCACCTCCTGGGCGGATCATGTTCGCTCCTGGCAGCACGCTGAGCAGCGCGGGGTGAAGATCTTTTGGCTTCTGGGACCGGGACGGTCTCCGGGGACGAGCGGAGCTGAGGACGACGGGCCGAGGTCTTTGGAGAGACACATGGGGGGGGGTTTGGGGGGGGGGGTCGTGTGGGGTGGTTTGAAGATGTTTGGTGTGGTTCGCGCTTGAAGATGTAGGAAGAGGGTTCAATCGAAAGCCAATATTGGGATATAGTTATTGGGATCTTCTTTTGCAGATCTGATCGGAGGGGTTTCTTCTTGCAGGGGTCCACCTGCAAATGACACCAACATCAACGACAGGCGACTCCTCCTCCAGAATTCTATGTTACCATCCCTGGTGGCTCGTGCTAAGAACCACAACGAACAGCCTGAGGCAAGTGGTCTCTTTTCGACGAATATGCTCCAATCCATCTGGACATGGAAGCTGGACCCCCCTCCGACATAAAGTCTGAACTTGCGTGTGGACCCGGCTCCGACCTGCAGAGCTCCAAACGCTTTAGTCAGGTCGCCACCCGCGTTGAAACGCGGTCGAAAGCGTCTCCCTCGGACGGGACTTCGGATCGCTCCGCAGCTAAGGCTCCGGTATGAAGCTCTCGAAGAGCACACGGAGGCGGAGCTCCAACGTTTCTTGGAGCGGAACGGCGCCCACGTGGCGGCTGGGGACCGTGCGCTGAAGAGCCGCTCTCAGGACCTGGGCTCTCAACCAAAAGTGGATCACCTACTCCATGGTCACCTCGTTTGGGGCGAAAAACGGGACACCCTTCACCTCCCACCGGTGGAGGCTTCGTTCGCTTCACGTTCCAGGGATCGCGACTTCGAAGACGCCACGGTCCGTGCCCTCAGGCTTGGCTCAGTTTTTGGGACTGAAGGCTGAGGAGGAGCATTTGAGGCGGGTGGGGGGTTTTCTGACCTTTTTCAGCGACAGGTTTGGGGTGGCGGGTTAATTTTATGTTTTTCCCGGTTCCCAAAAAGCGCCTTTGAAGCGCCTCCACCTGCGGGAGCAAGGTTTTAGGCATAATTGGTAGAGATGATCCACTTTGGTCATCCAGCATTTGAGCGACATCCAAAAGGGTCCGCACACCAGCAGTTCCAAAGGGGTGCTTAACGGGGGTTGGCGGTGCCCAGAACATCCACTCACTTAGGGACTAAACACCACCCCGACATGTGACTTGTGGCAACAATTTTGATGTGAGAGGGATTTGTGCAAAGAAATCATGAGCAGACCCTGTATATAAAGCGACAACAAATGAACCAGTTGTGCCTGGAACCCCCAACCACCCAACCTGGGTGATGCTGGTACAGAGCCCTTACATGTTCTTGTGATTTTAACGTTCCTCACCCGGTCCCTTAACTACAGGGTAGGGTAGTGGCCTGCCTGTCCGCTCATCTCTGTGTTGCACCTGGGGTCTGCTCACCCGGGTCCGACACATGATGGATGCGTCATAGCCCAAGTGGCTGATTGTTGCAAATCCTGACTTGCAAAACACGGTCATCACTGATGCGACCAAAAGGGGGTTGGAGAACCTTTGGCTTGTGAGCGGAAGGGAGTTCTGACCAGCTCAGAATTATCCAACACAATGTGTTGTTGATTCCAATGCTGGGTTGCATTTGATCAGCAAAAAGCAAGGATGTGCCAACATGTACACACAAAGTGAGAAGATTGCAACCGCAAGGGGTGCGCGTCGGGCTCCTTTGGGACCCAAGCTCCATTTCCGAAGGACAGCTTTCATGTGAGACAGGAACATCTCCAAATGGCTGCGAATGAAGATCCTGTTTTATTGGTCGGACTTCTTGCGGCCATGTTTAAGTTTCCTGCGTATCAACGAGTTCCTCGTGGGAGAGAAAACGCGCAACGAGATCGGCCTGCCAGCGCTTGTATCGACAGTGGCTGCATTGGGCCCTCTACAAGCAGTTCTACAAGCACGGGTCAAAGAAGCCGGATGCAGCGGGTCAACGTGCTGAGGAAGAGATTGATTGACCCTAAGTCGCCGAAATTAATTGTACGAACATTTACGAATTACGTATTTTCCCCACCTGTCAGGTGAGGGGCTGTTAGATTTTATCAGAGCCCTCCTCCTCTTCCTCTTCCTCCCCCTCCTCCTCCTCCTCCTCCTTCACGCCACCTCAACCGTCAGCTCCACATCGCAGTGGGCACTACCGGACCTCAACCGCAAGTGCCAGATCACAGTGGGCACTACCGGACCTCAACCGCAAGTGCCAGATCACAGTGGGCACTACCGGACAAACACAACCACAAACACAACCACAGCGCAACCACAAACACACAACCACAGCAAACAGCCACAACACACAACCACACACAGCACACAACCACAACACACAACCACAACCACAGCTACAGCAATATATTGCAGGTGGTCACAGGGTAGCACTTTTGGATGCCAACTGGTGACCCTGGCGAGACCCCGACGCGAACTCCCAACACTAAAGTAACAACCCCAAACCCGAGGACCCACAAGCAAAATCGAAAACCACAAAACTCACAACCATGACAACATGCTCCTCACCATGGCGCGAAAACAAGCGTCACGGTGGCGATCACCCAAAGTAAAGCCATGTTTTATTTACTAAGGAAAACTTACGTACATCAAAACTTACGTAAATTATCCCGGCAAGAGGCCCCAAACAGTGCGTGTGAGGTCTAGAGGTGTAGCAGCAGAGACTCTAGAGATCTAGACGCATTGGGGTCCAGAGGTGACGGTGGTGATGAAGGTGGAGATCGTGGTGATGGCGGTGGTGGAAGTGAGTGAGGGAGGGAGTGGGAGTGGGAGTGGGCGTGGGAGTGGGAGTGGGAGTGGGAGTGGGAGTGGGAGTGGAGTGGTGAGAGTGAGAGTGAGAGTGAGAGTGAGAGTGAGTGTGAGTGTGAGTGTGAGTGAGAGTGAGAGTGAGAGTGAGAGTGGAGTGCGCCTGCCAGAAATCTGCACTTCGAGGTTCACAAAGTGCTGCACCTGTCACGAAAAGTCGACTTTGGACCACCAAAACACGAGGTTTCCCTGGCGCCTGCCACGAAAAATGACCACCAGGTCCCGGCACCACAACGAGAGCGCAGTCGCGACAAGCACCCGCTGCGGCCAAGCAGATTTTGCGAGCCTGCGCAGTCGAAATGCACGTCGAGGATTTCGAAAGGTATGAATGTACTGTAAATAGCAGCGAATTAGCCGGACGCCCCAGTGCAAGACCTCGATTAGACACCAGTGCTTAACAACTACCGTAAGAACCCCTAGTGTGACCACACTGCTTGGGGAATTTTACTTTAAGTAGAACCTAAAAGTATTGGAAAGCATGGGTGTCAAGCCTCAAGTTCGAAATTATTTTTGCTGGCCTTGTCCGAAATAGCAGATTTCTCTAATCACCACATTTACTTGAATATATTTGCGCTATGTTTTGTTGCTTTTTGACTGAACAGGCCAGGGGTTGACTTTTTGGTTGCTTGATGGGGGCTTTTACTTGAGGTTTCTTTACTTGCTAAATACGTTTTTTTGAAAATTTATTTGAGAAACTTATACTTGAGGATGTGCACCATGCAAGGATGAGAAGACTTGGTGGCTGGTTTCTTGTTTGCCTGATGCTGAGAGAGGGCCTCTCCATAGACTTTCCTTTGCCTTGGCCTTTGCTTTTGGGGTTCCCCTTGTTTTTGCTGTAGCAGGCTATTTGACTCTTCAGGTTGTTCTTCTTATCTTTACGGGGTTTGCTCGACCAGGTCACGAAAATGTGAATGCCCTGTCCTTGCAGATGTACCTGTTCGAGTTCAAATCCAGTTCCGCAAGTACACAATATTCAAGAAACGAACATTACACTGCCATGAAAGCTGCACGAAACATAGATAGATGTTTGTTGATAAGACAACTATATGAAACGTTTGTCATAGTTGATCTCATGTTGATGCAAAAGAGCATGTTTTTAGACAAACCTACAAAGAATGATTTGTACATGTTCCGTGATGTTTTGGAAAGTGCATCAGAAATGCGCCAAGAATTCATCTGGATTTATGATGTTTTTTGAAGATAATTCTTCAATATGAGGCTACTCATTTGCAAGTTCCATCACATCCTCATGTAAAGGTGTTCAAGCACCATTGCATCCTCAAGTATTCACCAGAAAAATCATGCCATCAAGTAAAGTCTTCTCAATCACACCCTCAAATTAGGTTTCCTCAAGTAAAATAACCCTCAAGTACAGTCTTTCCAAATAAAGAACTTCTGAAGTAAAGGTTCTCAAGTAAGAATCTTGACTTAAACCCCCCCTTCACAAACCCAAGCAACATATCATGTGACAAACAGTGGAAGTAACTCCAGTAGAGAAGCTGATGTTTTCCTTTTCTCACACTCTTTAAGAGTAACTGCTCGAGTCATCGCGCACTGTCCTCAGCATGTCCATCATGGCTGAGATGCGGTGTTACCTCCTGAGATCCAAGAGCGCAAAGAATTTCACTTGTTGAAGCAGTATCAACCAAGTAGAGCACGTAGAAAACTGTGCTCGTCTGAATGTTTGTTCTTGTACTTGACCCCAATGAGTTTACTTTCGGTTTCCAATATTCTTTATGTGGTTTTCAATGGTTTTTCTTACAAAAGGTTCTCTATCAGGAAATCTGCTACAGTCACAAGTCAAAAACAAGAAAACACCAGAAAACCTTAGTCATCAAAAAAATAGATATAATTTAGGTGGTACCTAGATTGAAATTACATTTACTAATCCACTTACACGTTTATGAACATAAATTCTTCAAACTTTGTAAATTTTACAAATTTAGGTGATTTAGGGGATCCGCTAAATCTGAAGTTGGCTGGGCCTTGCATGGCATGAACCACGACCGGTCGCCCGTAACCGGCCATCGTTGGCCGTTCTGACCCATGCACGGCCGTATATAGCCGGCCGTACCCAGCCGTAGCCGGTAGCCGGCAACGAGCCGTAGTGGACTGCGACGTGCAACAATGCACCTTCTTTGCCGGCACCCTGTTTTGTTTTCAAGAGGTGTAAATCAGGAGGTTTCCCTAACATGTTAATGTGTGCTCAATTATTCTCCAAATATGTTCCCCGCAGATATAGTTGTTAGTTCGGTTTTGGTATGTGTAGGGGTCGACTCGCTGATCTTGCCAGCTTGGCGGTGAACGCCTCGAGTGCCTCGACGATGCAAGAGATGGAGAGCCTTGGCCGCAGAAAAGGTGCTGGAGTTACTGCAAGTGCTTATTCTTTTGAAAGGTTAGGACACTCAAGTTTGGAAACTGGAAGGCATCAACAATTGTTATAGTTACATGTTCAATATCGTAGACTTGGTGACATCGATTTCTTCAACAAAATAAAAATATACTATTGGGCCGAATCTACATACAGGTGACACTGTGGGCAGATTCCTTTGACACTCAACGTCTTCAAGCTCGGCTTGTTCAGGTGTGAAAACCGTGAACGGTTCTGCTGAAGCTTCCCGCACCGCGATGCCGCAAGCGCAAACCGTCGCAAAACCCCCCGCACCAGACCACCCATGGGACTGGTGAAGGGTTCTTGCTTGCATGGATGGGTCATGGGGGTTCAAATTCGCCTCCTGGCCCCGGTCTTTCTGGAAAAAACACAGGTGGAACACTGCAAGTGGCGGGACTTCGGAAGTCCTGTATGAAAAAGAGTCTGCAAATCCCGGACAGGGACCTCACGTCACCTCAAAAGAAGCACAATTATTCCGTTCTTTTCTCAGAAACCGCCTTATCGCGAAGGCGTCAAACATTCGCCACGCCGTGTTGGTGTCCCTTCCGCACCGTTTTGATGTGTTTCCGATGGGTTCCTGTCCTCTCGCACCACGTCGCACCAACCGGGAAGCTTTCCGCATCGGTGCATGGATCTCCGTCGGCTCGACGAGGCACACGGAGGGTGGGCTGAATTTCTTCAAGCTTCGCTCCTTGGCGCAAGAGATGACCGCCGGCGCCCGCGAGGCAGCGAGAGGTGCGGCGTAGGATGGCGGTTCGGCGGTTCGCGCTGTGAGGAGACGGTGCGGTGGGGGAAGAACCACGGGAGATGGCGAAGTGGAGAGCTGGGATCAGATCGTTGGAAAGCTCAATGAAGGAATTCAGTCATTTAGCACCTGGAAGGAACAACAGAACATTGTATACATTTTATTTATGAATGTTATATATAGTTAGCTCACTTTTTTTTAGCAAGATATGATATGTTATACATTGATCTGGGTTGGTTGGAGTGTGGCAAAGTGTTGGTGTGAGCCGGACTAGTTAGTAGATCATGATCGAGGATGTTCGGCTACGATTCGGCAAGATGTATACCCAGACACGACCGACGGGACTGGCATATTGACTGATCAGTTGGGGTGGTTGATTGACGCATAGTTTTGGGAGCTCTCCAAAACGGTTCTTCTGTTGTTTTGTTGATTTCTATTTTCATTCTGCAGGATGATCTTGATATATCCAAATCACAAGATCTCAACCTCTATAGATCCTGTGTTTGACCTGTATAGAAGCGATAGAAGGACCGAGAAAACAATCCGTCTTTGACACTTAGAGACCTGAGAAAAACAATCCGCCATTGCCCTTTACAGTGTTGGTTTGTCAGCAACAACCGCCTGTTTGACATAGAACCTTTGACTCCCACCATCCCGGAACAACCATGTTCTAAAGCCTTTGATGCACTGTTTGGATCGCTGCTCTGCATTTTTTGATCGATCGGACGTCCGCCTAAGGCTACAACCGCAGCTCTTTGAAATTTGTCTCCTCAGGCGCGATGTGACCGGGCTAGCTAACTACCGGCGACTCAAAAACCTTCGCCCCTTCAAGAAGGACACATGAGGAACTACGACGTGAATTAGTTTCAACAAGGAACTTATGGTGTTCGGGTGAAGTAACAATATATCCGAGACGATCCATGCAAGCAAACATGTCCTACAACCACCACCAAAACCACCAGGTGCAAGCCATATTTGCTTACCTGGATCGTTTTGGTACGTATAGTTTGGCGTTGCCCTTCAGGTGATCAAGAAAAAATGTATTCATGGCTTGCAGCAGTTGGAGTAACAATTGTTGGACCAATCCCAAAAGGTCAAAGTATTTCCCAAAGACATTCCATTGAGACCTATCGAAGCCAACCATGGCCAACCCTCCTTGTTTACGGTGCCCCCTGGGGACCCTCAAGGGGAGCACCCTGGGCGCCTTGTGAAGGTGGATTTTGATTTACTGAGTCAATCCCCCGTGGAAAAACATGGTTTTGTTTAAATGAGCCCCTAGTAGCTTCCTAGTAGCGTCCTTGCTCCGTTCGTACTACGGCCAGTTTCGCCCCGTTCGTCGCGTCCTTGGCTCCGTTCGTCGCGTCCTGCAGTCGATCCAGCTTGGTGAGGACAGTCACTCCGCGACCCCCTCGCGTCTCCTCGGTGAGGACAGGGCAACATGGCCACGAAGCGCTTGTGGCAGGACGTTTCCGAGGAGTGAACTGGACCGTTTCCGCCCGGTTCGAACCCCGCCCCCGTTGGTCCGGTGGAACGGTCCGTTGTCCGGAGCGAAGAAGGCGGGAAAACTGGGGACGTGGCGCCGGCCGTGGCGCTGGGCGTTTTTGGTTGGAGTTGGAGTTGGCTGACCTTTTGGAAGGTGCAGATTTGGGGGGGTCTTCAATTTTGAACTTCATAGGATGCCAGGCATCCTTTGGGTTCCAGTCATCCATTTTGGTGCAGTCAGATTTTGGTCTTCAATTTGGACACATGTTGGGTGCGCATCCTTTTGGCTCCACTCTTCGCAATTTCCCGGAATGCCAAGAGCGGGCATCCTTCGAAAGATCATACCTTGGACGGCAATTCTGTGCCCAAATACAAACATGAACATGCAAGTATGTCACATGAACCCTTGGACAAGCCCTGCACAAGTGCCGGTTGTACAACTTACATCCTTTTCGTGTCCTTTCTGTAAAACAACCTCCCCCCCTCCAACACCAATCTTCAGAGGGTGTCTCCAAGACCTTCTCTCGCAGGAGGTCTTACGAACCTGGAGGCAGCACAACGGCCCCACCATGCGGTGTTTGGGCTATCCAGACGCCCCAGTATGGGAGACCCAGATGCGGCTGTCACTGAAAACAGCCGAAAAGTGCATGAAACGAGTTCCACCCAAATGGTCTAATTAGGGATACCTGAACTAGACTATCCCAGTTGGGTACCCCGGGTGGTCCTAGTTCAGGTCACTGGATACCTCTCTTGGTATGGCGCACTGGGTCATGGCACCAGGACACCTTGCTTTGAGGCTCCGGTGGGGTGAATGACCCACAGACTGGTGGTGGACCACTGGTACCCACCCCACTGTCGCTCTGGACAAAAAGACCAAACAGAAAAAGCAAAAAATGATCGAACAAGGTCTGAAGGAGAAAGAAGATATAAACCAAACAGAAAGGGTTCACAAACCGCTCAGATGCCCCGTATACTAAACCTCAGTGAACTCGTGTCGGACGGGTGGAGCACCCGCACCACCACGGCGGGACACCTGTTGTGGTCCGAAAGCAAGTATCCCCATGTGCAAAATCCGAATTGGGGCAAAACCCCTTTTGGTGTCCCCAAATCAGATGGAATTCACCTCAGGGCATGGAGAAATGATTATGAGACCTCCTGAGGTCACCATTCAATCTGTGTAGGTCGGGAGGGGGGGCAGTCGACTGCTGCACGGCTGCAGACGACGTCAGACCCAAGACCGGTACCCGCAAAAGCAACCGGCTTTGTGAGCCAGCTGTTTGATTCTAAAGAACCACCTTACAAATCTTAGAAGGTGAATCCTCCAGCTTTCTCCCCAGCTTGAATCCAGGAAGTTCGGAAGGTGGGATGAACGACCTGGCGGTCGGCCCCATCGCGGCCACCAGAAAAGTGGACTGGATCACCTGCAGGTCACCCTTGGGGGGGGACATGTGGGGACACCGATGGCCTCCACCCTAGTAACTGATAGCCTCCGACGTAGAAAGCGATGGGCCTCCATCAATGAGTTCGGTCGCTTCATCTCGGACTTGAAATGGGTTTCATATGGTTTCATCACCAGGGCTTTGGCTCTGCATCTGGCCATTCCAGGCCCCTCCCCCAGACAGCTCCTTTTTTTGGCTAAATTGGGAATGGCTTCGGCTTCAACGGCTTCACGAGGTCTGAGATGATGGGCTTCAACGGCGTTCCCCTGGCGGCCTTCCGGAAACCCGGCGCGCAGAGCGCGGAGGACTGGAGTTCACTCGGAGGGTGTGGCCTTGAAGGGCCGCCTCGCTCGCTTCTTGTTACGTTCGTAGCGATGCCAGGAGCCCCGTTCGTAGCGTCAGGCCAGGAGCGATCGTAGCTTGTTACTAGTCCGCACATAGGGGGGTTCAAGTGGAGATGATGTTGTCTTTAACAAGCACACTTCTATGGTTCTGCCATGGCATGGTGCTTAGTTGTGGGATGCCAAAACAGCTTCGGCCATAGGCAACTCGTGACAATGTTCTGGTTCCAGCATATTGCGCATGAACCATCTTTGGGTCTATGTCTATATCCAATGAACTCCAAGCTTGCAGTCTCGGGTTCCAACGCACCTCAACTGGACTTGGTCGGATTGCACTACAGGTGCCAAAGCGCATGAAAGCGAACTACACATGATGATGTCATTGGCTTGCATGCACATTTTGCAGGAACAAACTGATTGACCTGAAAAGGCTCCTAATATTTTTTCCCGAATGCGTAGCGAAGGGTTCCCGTTTATAGTTGGGGGTCTGGGGGTGGAGCTGTGTTTGCATGGGTTGCGTCGTGTCGTCGTTTGTCGTCGTCGTCGCGTCTCAAATTTGCTGCCATTGGGGGAAGCTTTTGCAAGTGACTTTTCATGGACGTGTCACGTGTCAGTTTGCGCCGCTATTCCATTGTGATTTGCATGACAATGACATGTCGCGCAAGAAACGTGATGCATTTCGCTGCACAGGCGCAGCGTTTTGTGAGATCCGCAGTTTGCTGCGCAGTTCCATTGGGATTAGCGTTTGGAGAGTCGTGTTTTTGGGGTGTTGGATGTGGCCGTGCCATTGGGATTGAGACGATATTGTCACTTTTCGTAGCAGGCGCAGGACTTTGTGCGGGCTTTGAGGCGTGGAAGTGCGATTCTCGTGGCAGGCGCAGGGAATCGTGAGGTTGCGAGGTGTGACGGAGGTGACATTTCGTGGCAGGCGCAGTACTTTGTGCGCGTTAGACGTGTGGACGCGGAAAGATTCGTGGCAGGTGCAGGGAATCGTGAGGTTGTGAGTTGTGGTAGAGGTGAATGTCGCTGTCACATTGGGATTGGCGTGTGAGCGAATTTTGTTTGGAGGGGCTGGAATCGCGAAACTGCTTGGCAGGGCTGCGTGATGTGTGTGCTCCGATGGGTGTTTCCGCTTGACTTTTGAAGGAAGTCTCGTACGAAACGCTCGTTTTGCAGACTTTGACGTGTGAGTTTTTGAGGAAGTCTCGTACGAAGCGTTCGTTTTGGAGACTTGACGTGTGACTTTTTGAGGAAGTCTCGTACGAATCGTACGAAATGCTCGTTTTTGAGACTTGACGCGTGACTTTTGGAGGAAGTCTCGTACGAAACGCTCGTTTTGGAGACTTGACGTGTGACTTTTGGAGGAAGTCTCGTACGAAATGCTCGTTTTTGAGACTTGACGCGTGACTTTTGGAGGAAGTCTCGTACGAAACGCTCGTCTTGCAGCCTCGCAGCATGACCCACAAGAGTGTCCCACAAGAGTGTCCTACAAGAGTGTCCCACAAGAGTGTCCCACAAGAGTGTACCGTATGCCGTATGAGTGTCCCACAAGAGTGTCCCGCAACAGTGTCCCACAAGAGTGTTTCACAAGAGTTTCCCAGAAGAGTGTCCAACAAGAGTGTCCTATAAGAGTGTCCCACAAGAGTGTCCTACAAGAGTGTCCCACAAGAGTTTCCTACAGGACTGTCCCGCAAGAGTGTCCCACAAGAGTGTCCCACAAGAGTGTCCTACAAGAGTGTCCCACAAGAGTGTCCTACAAGAGTATCCCACAAGAGTTTCCTACATGAGTGTCCCACAAGAGTGTCCCACAAGAGTGTCCCACAAGAGTGTCCTACAAGAGTGTCCCACAAGACTGTCCCAACAAGAGTGTACCGTATGAGTGTCCCACAAGAGTGTCCCGCAACAGTGTCCCACAAGAGTGTCTCACAAGAGTTTCCCTGAAGAGTGTCCCACAAGAGTTTCCTACAGGAGTGTCCCGCAAGAGTGTCCCACAAGAGTGTCCCACAAGAGCGTCCTACAAGAGTGTCCCACAAGAGTGTCCCGCAACAGTGTCCCGCAGGAGTGTCCCACAAGAGTGTCCCGCAAGAGTGTCCCACAAGAGTGTCCCACAAGAGTGTCCTACAAGAGTGGCCCACAAGAGTGTCCTACAAGAGTATCCCACAAGAGTTTCCTACAAGAGTGTCCCACAAGAGTGTGTCCCACAAGAGTGTCCCACAAGAGTTTCCTACAAGAGTGTCCCACAAGAGTGTTCCACAAGAGTGTCCCACAAGAGTGTCCACAGTGTCCCACAAGAGTGTCCCGCAACAGTGTCCCACAAGAGTGTCCTACAAGAGTGTCCCACAAGAGTTTCCTACTAGAGTGTCCCACAAGAGTGTCCCACAAGAGTGTCCCACAAGAGTGTCCCGTAAGAGTGTCCCACAAGAGTTTCCTACAAGAGTGACCCACAAGAGTGTCCCACAAGAGTGTCCTACAAGAGTGTCATTTGGACATATGTAGCTTTTCGAACGGTTTTGCATTCGGGTTCGTGGGCTCCATCTTGTTATAGTTGTGTTCGGCCTGAAATGAAAGGCCCTAGAGATACCAACAGAGGTTGAAGAACTCTAATTATAGACTATCCCCCAGTTCCTAGTTGAGGTCACTAAACATCTCTTGCCATCCTTTCCACTTCCAGGATCGACTCCACGACCACGCGGCGCCGACGCGAAAGTCGCGGGTCTCGCAGCGCCACGTTCGATGCAGACGCTGAGACCGTGGAGACCGTGGAGACGGGTTCAGGTGCGAAAGAAAAAAGGATGGAGCGAGCATGGATGGAATCCGGAGCCACGCTCGGTACTGGTATTGACAATGTGGCTATACTACTGCCATGCTATACCTCAATTGTCAGGATGTTCACATTCATCGATTGGGGGGGCTTCGAGAATGTGCAGGTTGGCGTTGGTTGGCCTGGACAAAGTAAGTAGCTCAACGGGGGCAATGTGGTATCGATCAGAGGTGCTAAGTCATAGCATTGAACCAACGGCAGTGCAAGTCGTCAATGCTGTTTGAAGACTCGGCGAGCAGCAATGAGTCGCACGACTTGGGGAGGCTCTAAGAGCAGTCGTTCGATTTGAGAAGAAGAACTCGCCACGGCCACCGACCGACCGTCCAGTTCCCGAACGCACCGTCCGAACGCTCGTCCAACGAGCAGTTTGGTCGGCTCAAGATCTGAAACGAGATGTCAACCGGAACGGAGCGGCAAAGCGGCAAGCAGGTGAAGTAACGGGTGAAGCTGGGCGCAGTATACAAAAAAAGAACATTGGTCGTTTGGTCATGCTCCATCCCAGAAATGGAATGATGTAATACTGTATCATGATGTGTATATGATGTAACAGAGATAGCCAAAACATCACGTCACTTTAAACTGTCTTGGTTTCGATGAGGTGAAACCAGCAGAACGGAACCTGGATGACGCCCACTCCAGTGGGGAGGTTGACCCCTGTTGAGTCATGTAGCGACGCAGCTGAGTGTCCATGCAGGCGACCGGTGCCGGGTGGACGGGGTCGGCGCGCGTACCGGTTTTGTTCTTCCCTTTGACGCAACGCCAGTGCACGAGTGCGGTCATCGGTGCCTTACGCGGTGGCTGCAAGTGGCTAAACACCGAAAGAGGGGTCGAACATCGAAGGAGGGCCAAACTGTTACGCTGTAGCTATGAGGATCCGTCGTTGACTGGGTGGACATAAGAGGAGGCATGTCGATGTGCAGAACGAGAACGACAATTATAGGCCTTGTTGACTTGTGAAAGCACCCCAGATAGCCACTTTTCACACCATGCCATGGGCCGCTCTGTCTCGGCCGAGACCAGGAATTTTGTGGTCTCCACTCGGAAGTCGGCTTCATGGCCTGGGTCAAGACCCGGTCTGTCAGGCAGAGTCCAAAGCCATGTTGGGGTCCTGCGCAAAGCCAGTTGCTCTACTCCTGAGAATTGACCCGTGGAAGACGATTTTCCTCTACAACCCAGTAGTTTGGGGGTTCCATGTTCATCTCCCTGCCAGCAGTTCCATGTTCATCTCGGTGCTCTGCATTGTTCGGATAGGTTCTAACCTTCCTTTCTCACCCAGAACATCCACGGCCCCGCTGGGTCAGGGCGAGGTTAAACCATCCAATGCCGCCCACGGCGTCCTGGTGGGTCTTCCTGGCTCGAGGTGAAGAGCGCCATGCTCAGAGGCAGGGAATGGGGGATGGGAAGGAATGGGCAGGGTGGAGATCACTATTACAAAATAGACATAAATATGCCATGTGGATTCTAGAATTCCATGGATTTATTTCTGGATCTTCCAACTACTATGCAACATATCTGCCCTTTAACGTCTATAAAACATTATAAAACCAGCCAAAGTTAGCAGAACAGTAGCTGTATGTTTCTTTTCTGTTTGGATTCCATAGATTCTTCATACACAAAGGGGGGTCCACCTGGTTTGGAATGTCTCCAGTTTGAGGCCTTGTGCTCGACATCGATCGACGAAAAAGAGTGTTCTGAACGAATCAGAGTCGCCCGTAATCAGGTGTTATGTTTTTACAATGCTAGAACAGGTTTGTTTGCTTTGGTTGCTTTGCAAAGTGGATTTGCTTCTGGATGACTGGATGGAACGAGGGTGACTTGGTTCACAAGGATCAAGGATCAAGAGTGTAGCTGAAGTGGTCGGAAGACTAGGGTTTCTTGAATTTCGACCATTCATGAAGGTGTCCCTGAGCATCCTGTTTGCCGGATGGTGCTTTTGCATGGCGGCGGGTGCCGCAGAATGCGAAGATGAAGTGGAACCAGCTGCCCTGCTGCAAGTCAGCGGCCATGGTTCTGACCAAGGCAGCCACTTGCAGCCTCATCCACCTCATCCACCACATCCGCATCCACCTCATCCACATCCGCCTCATCCTGATCCCCCCCCATCCACCCCATCCGCCTCATCCTCCTCATCCGCCTAGCACGAGCTCGTACATCCTCCAGGCCTACTGCGGTGACTCCTGGTTGACTCTTTGCAGTGACATCCCGAGTGGATGGCAGCAGCACAATGGGAAGTTCCAAGCAAACATCAGCGAGGAACCTCCGGCCGCCTCCTCAGATTCGGATGCCTCCAACAACTACCTCACCTTTGGAGGGTATAAAGTGAATGATGGGACCTTGCCAAGTGCTACAGTTGAAACTTAAGAAGTGTTTCAATGTTTTTTTTGTTGCTGTTTTATCCAGGAGTTTTTAATCACTTAGGCAAAGTCAGGCCTTGTAGTTTTGGAGATTGCTTTCCAATTTGTTTGGCCTCCTTGCATTTGCAAATTCAGGTACTAGCACACTCACTGGGTGGTTCTCCACTTTGAACGCCAACAATGTGGAAATGGACATGGAGGGCGACGCCATCAACTACACCAATTGGACAGTGGCGGCTGAATGGGCTGTTCAAATCAAAGAGGCCAGTCCCAGTTCCAAGATCCAGATGACCGGCATGGTGGCGCCTCTTGGCCGCAAGAACTGGTGGGCTTAGCCTCTGTTTTTGGAGATGTATTGTTTTTGGAGGGGTTCCTCACAAGGGGGAACCCACAAGTATACTATATGTATTACACCAATTACAGTACTGTAATTGCTCTATGCATGATGTCTTTCGGGAGCCACGTTGTTCAACAGAGTGGCTAGCCTTTCTTCAATCCAACATATGTTTTGGGCAGCGAGCAGGTCATGGTACCTCGTGTCGAAACCAACGATTCGCATAGCTGACCGGTCATTAGCATTCAGCTGCCAGGTACTACCCCAATGCAAGCCAAATCGCCGAAGACTACCCAGACACCGTGGACTACTTTGCCGTTCTGATCCATGCCTATTATATGGACAAGAACGGCTACGCCATCGACTGTTCCAACCCCTACTCGGGCGAAACCTGGGGTTATGTGCAGAATTGGCTCAATACTTCGATTCCAAAGAGCAAGCTCATTCTGGCCCTCACCACAGTGACTTGATTTGCGCAGACTTGACTTGATTTGCTTGCTTTGACATGGTTTGACCCTATATATAAATAAGTTAAGTATGTTGGACTTGAATTTTTATAGCTTGATGTGCTAGGATGGGAATGGAGTGTGCTAGATGGGAATAGACTTGGACCGTTCTGTGGAGTTGTTTTTTGGTTTTCTGCTGTTTTGTTCCATGGGCACGACGGGTTGTTCGCCTGATCAACGTCTCAGATTGACTTGAAGCCCTGCTATATGGACGTGATCAAGACCTGGATCAAGTTCTACAGTTTGGCAGGTTGCTTGGTTCGACTGCGATCCCAATCCCACTAGCTGGCTTGCCCAAGGGATAATTGTGGCAACTTGGGGAGGAACAGGGGCTGCACTGAGTTGGAACATCATAGAACCGACTGTCCAAGTAGTTTCGAAAACGGCTTTGGATACTGCCCATAAATTAGCATCCTGTGTCCTACGTGTTGAGTCTGTTTAAATGCATTTTTGTGGCCTTCGCTCGATGAGCTCGCTCGATGAGCAGGTATGAGCTTCTGGGATTGGCAGAATCGCTCAAGCGACGTCTCCTTGGAATGTATCGAGGACCCCGATGTCAATTGCACTTCCTCTACTAGCAGTACTACCGTGACGACCACCACGGCCTCCTGCGACGACCAGTGTGTGCAAGGTCCGTACAAGGGACAATGTTGCGATCCTGACTCGGTGACCACGAAGGGGAGCTGTGCCACATTGGGGCAGGAGGGTTGCTGCGGAAACACGGACAGCAGCGAGTCCTACTGCCAAGTCCAGCGTTGCCACGCCAAATGCTCCAGTGATAGTGATGTCCCAGGCGCTTGCTGTGACACCAGTCAGAGCACGTCGAAAGGGAATTGTGGCGAGATCGGCCAGGAGGCTTGTTGTGGAGACACCGACGGCACCAAGAATTGGTGCCAAGCTACATCATAATTTGATATAGGCAGGCTCACGTCGAATCCTTAGGCCTAAGGCAAAAGCCCTATGGTCGGGGTGGCGCATTTGTTCCAGTAGTTTGGAAGTTGAAATCCACAACCATCAAGCACTGTAGAGGAGTTATTGTTGCATGGTGATTTGCACACCTGCTTGGCTTGAATTCTTGTGGTGTTTTGTAACTTCCTGTGGTGGCGTCAAAAAGTGCACCCGTTCGACGCGTTCCGTGTCTTCCGCAGACACCGGCGCTCCCCGCGTCTCCAACCCACTGCTCAGGGGGTGCGAGGGAAGTGATTTGCAGAACAAAGACAGGTAGTTGCAGTACTTGCATGGCTATGGTCCATGTGGTTGTTTAATGTTTGATTGGGATGGCAGCTACTAACGGCCAAGCAAAGGGAATGCAGATTTGGGTGAATTTTAAGGAGCATTCGCAAGTGGGGAGAAACCCAACAAGCAGATGGAGTGCATGATGTATTATACTTATAAAAGATCCCTTGTGACCAAAGAAGTCCCTATACCCAAACACTCCATGTATGGCATATTTACATACATTGGGATGATTTCAGGGGTCAATGTAGGCATATATACCATACATGGAGCGTCCGGGATATATGTATATATATATATATGACTATCGCCCCGAATTTAAAGATGAACACCCCCTTAATTTGATTCCCGCAGCTTCTCGGCTTAGCGGGAAGGGTGGATGCCGCACGAGTTTGAGACTTGCTCGTGCGCGCTCTGCCTTTCCTTTCGCAGGGTTTTCAGCCTCCTGTACGCGAGGGAGGCTAGCGGCGCACTTCAGCGTCGCGGAGTCGAGCTGCTGCGTGTGACACACTCGCAGTTGCTTGACTTTGTTGAAGCGGGGGATCCGGGGGCTGCCACTCCTGGAGAACCCACTCTCCCGGCAGAGGGAGGGGAGGGGCCGAAGAAGAGCGTCAAGGAAGAGCCCCAGCCAGAAGAAGAAAAAGCTCCTACAGTTCCAGGCAGTGCCCCAGTTGTTGCTCCCCTTGAGGCAGAAGCTACCAGCCCTAGTGGTGACCACCCCGCTGACAAGAAGAAGGTGACCGAAGAGAAGAAGCCCGCTGAGGTAGAGGACCAGAACGAGGGTGGTGAGGCAAGAGACAAAGAAAAGAAAAGGAGCTCCCGAGATCGTGAACGTCGTCGCCGAAGAGAGAAAGATCAGGACACCAAGGAGGGAGCCACTCCTCGCTCCCGTAGCCATCACCGAGAGCGCCGCCGACGCCATTCCAGCCACGCCAGAAGCCCCGTTGAGAGAGGGCGTACGACCCATTCCCACTCCCGAAAGGACAAGAGGGAGCGAAAGAGTGACCGCCGTTCACCCAGGTCACCGATTCCCAGTCCCCGGGAGGTCGTGTCCCCCTCCCCCGGGCGACCCTTGCCATCCCGTGCATCGGGGCTCACCAACGCTCAGAAGAGAGCGATCCCCCCTCCACCGAAGCCACCTCCGGTCAAGGTTCCACGAGAGCCCGACCATCCACCCCCAGGGTACTCCAGCTGGCAGGCGACTGACGTGCGGTCGAAGTCCTGGGCCTATCGCGAACCCCCTCCAAACAAGGGACGGAAGAAGGACGAGCGGAACACCAATTTCCGCCTGTGGAGGGAGTACGAGCGAGAGTACTACTGATCGCCATGCCCCCACGTCGACGCCCAGCTGCTATCCCGGTGGGGCGACGAGAAGGTGCTCTTCGGAGGTCAGGAGTGGAAGCCTTGCGCAGGCCAGCCAGGAGGGAGGCAGAAGGGTCTCCCGGTCGAAGAGAGGAGGAATGGGTGTCGTTGAGCAAGATTACATTGGGGGCCCTCAATCTGCGGCAGAAAGTGGTGCTAGAGGGTCGCTATTGGGAGTCTCCCGTTCTCGTGGCAGGGGAGACGCGTGGTGTCGTGATCAACGACGGGGACGCAACATGGAGGCTATGGGTCACAGGGACTCAAAGCGAATCCCTTCTGCGAGAGATTGCAGGTCGTTGCAAAGAGTTGAGGATCCATGTTTGCCCAGATCCATGCGACAAGTTGGTTTGGGCGAAGGACCTGATCCACGGCCTCCGCTACCGCGTCCAGGGAGAGCCGGCAGAAGAGTGGTGGACAAACCTGGAGGAGGTTCCACGAGGAGATCCACGACCCCGAGAAGACGACCCACTTCACCGGATCCGACAGGAGATGGTCGAGAGAGCCGATCAAGGGGAGGTGGCATACTCTCCCGAAGCAGTGGACCCTCCCGGAAAGGGGGAGGGAGTCGTGGAGGAGAAGGCTGCGAAGAAGAGCAAGAAGAGGAAGGCCAAGGTGAGAGTCCAGTTGGAGGTGCCTGTTCAGGACGTCTTCAAGCACTCAGCATTGGACCCGGATGCCAGCGTGAGACACGAGTTGATGCGAAAGGCGAGGAAGATCAGAAAGGGAGGAAAGAAAAAGAAGAAGAAGGGATCGCGTTCCCGGAGCAAGGAGTCCACAGAGGAGGACACAGGAGAGAGCAGCGACAGTTCAAGCTTGGGAGAGAGGCGCATAGCAACTTCAGAGTTGTTCGAGAGCGAGAGGAGGTCCCTGCGGCTGTGGCGCCGCGTCCCAGGGGCATTGACCAACGCTGCCATCCTGGACATGCAAGAACAGATGATGACAGCTCAGGGCTATGTGAATCGGCCGGTGATGGAGGGAGCAGTGGCTCCCGTGGTGGCTCAGTATTTCCGGGCGCATTTGCAACCACACATGGGAGTGGCCTATGCCCGCGAATCGTTGCACCTAGCGACTATCCTGGACCTGAGCCTGCGAGGCCGCGTAGCGGCCGCCATGGACGTGGCGAGTCAACGACTCAAAGCACTCGAAGCCATGGCAAGAGGGACGAGCACAGAGATTGCTCGCCGACTAGAGTTGGTGGGTGCCGACCGCCCATCCTTGCTGACCACTCCAGAAGCCGGAGAAGCAGGCCGAGAGATGCAGACCGAGGACCGGATCATGAGACGAAATACTGGACGATGGTCATGGGAGGACAAGGATTTCTACAAAGGTGGCAAAGGAAAAGAAAAAGGAAGGCGAGAGAAGGGCAAAGGAGATGGCAAGTTCAAGGACAAAGGCAATCGAAAAGGCGATGGAAAGAAGAAAGAGGAGAAGGGCGACAAGGAGTGAAGAAGTTGAGAAGGGAGTGCATGAGGGGAGAGCTTGTTGAGGCAGGGCGTACTCTCCCGAAAAGCAATGTGGAAGAAGGCGAGCAGCAAAAGGAGGCACTGGAGCTTGAGAAGTTTCACAGGGCGTTGATGCGCTCTTCGGCTGACACAGGGTTGGCAGGCCCGGTACAGCATACGGCACTACGAGGAGATGTTGAGAAGGTTGAGAATTCATTGTTGGGCTCCCGTGCTGAGGGAGGAGAACAGGAGGGAAAGCTAGGCATGGGCCGGCTCGCCCTCATTACGTCGGTGCCGGCCATTGGAGCAGACGACCACGGCACGCCAGCAGCTGCTGAGAACATTGGACTCCCGAAAGAGGGGAGTCGCGTGAACCCACAGGCAGCTGTAGACCACAATGTTTCACCTCAGAACTTTGGTCAGCTCATGTCCATGGCCAGGTTGAAGCTTAGTGAATTGGAGAGTGAGCGCATGCAGAACACGGTAGTCTTGGCTGACGATCTATTCCCTATCCTTCTACCCCTGGATCCATGGAAAAAATCACACATGGCAGTGGCGGACATGATCTATATGGGCTGAACAAGTATGCCACGGGCAGGGGCGATGGACCTCGCCCGAACCGTGAACCTTGCGGAGTCGTGGAAAACTTAGGGAAGTTGTGTGAGCGCTTCAAGGTATGGGAAGAGCCGATGGGCCGTTTCGACTTCAAAGATTTCTTCGCAAAGAGGGGGGTGACATACGATGGGGAGGAGGTTCGTGTCGCTCAAACCTTGAGTTGGGAAGGAGTCCGTGGTTCGTTGCCTGATGAAGTGGGTCAGTTGGAGTTGCGGGATTTTTGCACTCACGGAACCCTTAATTATCTGGACCACTTTGAGGCTTTGAGGACCACCTAGTTGACACCTCTAGCCTCTCCTGCCCTCGGGCCCCTCGGGTCATGGTGGGTGACGACTGGCCTGCCGTTTGCGAGGGACTCATCAAGAAGAACATTTGCGAGATCACGCCGGTGGACCAGCTCTTCCACATCGACAAGGTGCCTTTACTGAACGGTATGTTCGGAGTTGGGAAGGGGGAGTTCGTTGGGTCAGTGGAGACCCAACGACTGATTATGAATCTGGTACCCCTCAATCAGCTGTGTGATTCATTGGTGGGAGACGTAGTCACTCTCCCGAACATCAGCAGCTTCGGCACTTTCCTTTTGGACGATGGCGACGTCGCGTTGATTAGTTCTGAAGACATCCGGTGTTTCTTTTATCTGTTCAAGATTCCGAACGCCTGGAAGAAGTTTTTGGGGTTTAATCGTCACGTACCTGAGTCGTTGATCCCGGAGAAGTGGAAAGGGCGTCCTTGTGTGTTGACAGCTTGCGTGTTGCCTATGGGCTTTGTCAACAGTGTGTCGATTGCACAACATGTACACCGCAACATCGTCAGATGGAGCCAGCAGGTCGACGGTGGTTTGGGCGCAGAGTGTGAGATGCGCAAGGATCGTGTGAGCAGTCGAGCGCGCACACAATACAGGGTCTACCTCGATAACTTCGATTTGGTAGAGCGTTTCGACCCCCCCCACGGCTCAAGCCCTTGGTGGCCAAGTTGCAGAGGTGGTTGAGCACTTGCGGGATCAGTACACTAGTCAAAACATCCCCAGGCATCCCAAGAAGGCAGTGGTGCGCGCAGAGGTGGCGGAGATCCAAGGGGCCATCGTTGACGGCGTGGCAGGATTTGCCCAACCAAAGCCCAGTAAGGTGGTTCTCTACTGTCAACTGGCTTGGATGCTTGTGAACCAAGAGCGATGCACTTTGAAAGAGCTGCAAGTGGTTTGTGGTGGACTGGTGTATTTCGCACTGTTCCGCCGGCTCCTTCTTGCCACATTGAACGAAGTGTGGAGGTTCATGGAAAAGTTGAAAGTGCTCCCTCCCGTCATTCGTTTGCCAATTCCACGAGTCGTAAAGGAGGAGTTGCTCACCTTCATCTTGCTGACCCCGTTGGCGCAGATTGACTTTCGGAGCCCCTTCCTTGAGCACGTGACGTGCAGCGACGCCTCCACCACGGGCGGGGGCACCTGTGTCAGCGAAGGGTTGACTAGCTATGGTGTGGCAGCTTTGAATAGTGAATCCCGTGGAGAACTCCCGCGAGAGGGGGAGACATTACAGGTGTTGACGGTTGGCCTTTTCGATGGTCTGGGAGCGTTGAGGTTGGCGGTGGACAGCTTGGGCGTTGCAGTGGCAGGGCACCTGAGTGTTGAGAAGGAAGGCACGGGCCGAAGAGTGGTAGAAGCCTTTTTTCCTGATTCAATGTTCCATGACGATGTGAGGACGGTCGATGAGGCTCTGGTAAAAGGACTAGCGCTACGCTTCCCCTCGGTGTCGCTTGTTCTTCTTGGTGCTGGACCCCCGTGTCAGGGAGTCAGTGCGTTGAACGCGTCCAAGAAGGGCGCCCTCCATGACGAGCGCAGCTGTTTGTACCAGGAAGTCCCGCGTATCCGTGACCTGCTCAAGAACGCTTTTCCTTGGGCCCAAGTCAGGACCTTGATGGAATCGGTGGCCTCCATGTCAGAAGTGGATCGAAGCATTATGAGCGAGGCAGTGCAGATGACCCCATTCAAGATAGATGCTGCGGGCATCGGCCTTTGTCATCGCCCTCGGCTGTATTGGGTTGACTGGGACTTGTACCCAGGCGAGGGAGTCACAGTCACGACTCCCGTTGACTCGGACGTGTGGCATGGTTGTGGCGTGGTCGAGTTGAAGGCGGAGGTCAAAGCAGAAGCTTTCTTGGAGCCCGGATGGCTTGTCACCGAAGGTTTCAAACTGCCTACATTCACCACATCCCGACCACGAGACCAACCGGGATTTCGACCCGCCGGGTTAGATCGTTGTGCACCACACGAACGCCAACGCTGGGAGGAAGATGGTTACCGTTTTCCACCGTACCAATATCGGGACCACAACTTGCTATGGACGAAGAAAGGCGCAGCCCGACGTCCAAATGTTCAAGAGCGTGAGGCATTGCAATGATGTGTATCCCAGTCGGGTACACTCGCCCCTGTCTCCCGAAGGCTGAACAGAGCGGGCCAAAGTGGGAGGACACCAGGCTGACATTGATTGGTAACTCCTGGCATGTAGGAGTCATTACATGGCTTCTGGAGCAACTGTTGGGACCATTAGGCTTCTGTCGGCGTCAATCCCTTCAAGAGACTGTTGACTATTTGACCCCCGGGGGAAGTCGCTCATTGCAGGGCATCCTCTTGAGACCTCCTTTGTCTTCGACCAAGTCGCTAGTGAGCTCCTTGGAGGGCCCTTTGTTGATGAAGTTGTTGGGGATGGTTTCGATGAAGGGGGAGGATCTTATGGTGACCGCTGCAAGTGAGCCCCAGGTAAAGTTCCACAGGCTCCGTTCCAGTGTACCAGCCAAGTTTGGCGGTGGAAAGAAGTCGCAGGCTGGCGGTGGCAGCACTCAGGAGACCACATCAATGTGCTTGAGCTCAGGGCGATTCTTACTACGTTGCGTTGGTTGGTTGCACGTCGAGGCATTCATGGTCGAAGGTTTTTGCACTTGACTGATAGTTTAGTTTGCTTGCACAGCTTGTCGCGTGGGCGGACGTCGTCCCGGAAGCTACGACATCTTCTGAAGCGTGTAAACTCCCTGATCCTTGCTGCAGACCTCCACCCAGTGTGGGGGTACATCCACGCATCCCAAAACCCAGCAGACCGGCCCAGCCGGCGTCCTCTCGGTCGCAAATGGGTAAAGTAAAGCAGGTTTTGGAAGGTCGCAGTAAGGAACACAGGGCAAAAAGCAGGCAAGCTTTAGGAACTTTGAGGCAACTTACAGTGCAACCGCAGACCCGCAAACGTTGCAGTCAGGCAAAGGATAAGTTCTACGCCTACGCCCGCTCTAACGGGTTGAGTATTCCCGCTGATGTCACTGCCTTTGACGATATGTTGGCTGATTACGTTGAGCATTTGTGGAGCATTGGAGAGGGTCGCGCCCTTGCAAGTGATACTGTTGCAGCCTTTCAAGACACAGAACCCAGGTTGAAAGGGAAGCTACAGGTTACCTGGCGCCTCTTGAAGACGTGGCACGTCAATGAGGTGCCTAGTCGCGCGCCCCCCACTTCCAGAAGAGTGCTTGTTCGCCATGTTGGGCTGGTGCTTGTTCCACAAAGAATACGCCTTCGGACTGAGCTTGTTGCTGGGTTTTTACGGTTTGCTGCGTACGGGGGAGATTCTCGGGCTGTGTAACAATCACATACTGATGACGTCTCCCGAAAAACCAGCAGTGATCTCACTAGGTTTGACAAAATCTGGAAAGCGAGCCGGTGCCGCTGAAAGCGTCACTATTTCAGTCACATGTGCCCTTCAATGGCTTTGGGCTTGGAAACACACTTCCGCACCGCATTGCCCTCTCACACCTAAACCACACCAATGGCGCAAGACCTTTAGTGTCTGTTTAAAGGCGTTGAATCTCGAAGAATTCGAGTTCCGCCCCTACAGTTTACGCAGAGGAGGCGCTACGTGCTGGTTTGGCAAGCATGGATCCCTGGACAGGATCATTGTTCTTGGCCGGTGGGCCGCCGTGCGCACCGCACGGTTATATATCAACGAAGGTCTCGCCTTGTTAGCCACTTTAAAAGTTCCACGGAAGTCGATACTTCCCTACCTCCGCACGTTTCACCAGCAAGACCTTGCCAACTTGCCTCGAACGCTTGAGCGTGCTAAAGCAGTTTGGGGGGAAGTGGAAAGGTAAGGTAATGTGTGTGGAGGAAATTCGATTTTCCTGTGTCAATGGAGAAAGACTA
>CAXAMN010024084.1:517946-559693 GCA_963970005.1 Durusdinium trenchii | reverse complement strand
CACACTACTGCATGCGCGGGTGAAAAGACAAGCGGGTGTGAGTCTTTAAATATATATATAATTCTTACCAAGAGCGACCAATTGTACCTGATGCGAAACTCTGGCCGTGCATGGCCGTGCGTCCTGCAGTAATAGGACGTTCTTCCTAGGTATAGGACGTTTTTGGGCCGCCCCCGCCGTGAAACCGACGATGTCATTTTTTTGGGTCGAGGATGGTCGAGGTATGGAACTGTCACATCCCGGACGAGAAAACCACAGCGACAGGGAACTGCGAACGTCAGGGCCTTGTTCCGAAATCCTCCATGTGCAGCAAATCACTCCTTCACTCTGTGGCCAATCGGAGAAGAAACTCCACCCTGGGGTGGATTTTGCACTCATCCAAAGATGTGAACACCAGTTATACCTCAGACGAAAAAGGCAATCGTTTTTTCCCTTGGCCATGCTTGGCCGATCATGTTGAAACAGCCAAGGGTCGCCCCCCCAAAGAAGGTCGATCATGTTCGAGGTCGGTTTAGGCAGACTGACCGGCGAAAGGCACAGATCGCTGAGAGCGCTGAGATCAGCTTATGCAGTTCGAGAAATATCTGAAGTGCTGAGCCACATCAGGAACGCTTGCTACTTTCGAGGAAAGGCTTCTCCATCTGAACAAAGAGTGGTCCGAAATGGTTTGACAAATAATTGTAATAGTGAAGTGGTGCTTTTTCAGGGCAGACCTTTTTTTTCAGGTGTTCAACCACTTTGAAGCACTCCATTCCCATCCATTCCCTGTTTTCCATATCCTTTTACAGACAAGCTTTTATTGACAAGCCATATGTTTACCCAGGGTTGTTTTCTACAGCCACTTATCTGCTTTTGGCCATTCATTTGTGAAGAGTGAGACGACTCGTGCAACTAACACTACTCCAACTACTCCTACAGATGATTGAGTCCATCCGTTCTGCCGACCAAGAACTTGAGTAGAAAACCTGAAAGTTCCTGGCCCAAGAAACAGAGCTTTGCTTGAGGAGACATTTTCGGAGAAAAATGACCAAATTATACAGGTTCCATTCCAGCAGGATCAAACGACCTTTCCCACTCGGATGCTGAGGTTATGTCAGGTTTCTGCATATGCTTTTGTTAAGCTAAGTGGCTAAGAGAGCAACAGCTACTTTCACGTTTTCGGCCCCTTCATCAGCTTTCCACGGTGCCTTCATTCCGTGTCCGTTCCTTTCCTTTCCGCGGGCCACGGAGGAACCGTGACGACGGATGTGGAACCATGGTTGAACATGTGGACCACTGACCTGTAGGGGGGGGAGCAGGGTACATTGAATTTTTGTTGACCCCTTTTCAACCAGCTTAAGCTTCGCTCAATTTGATCCCAACTCTTTGCTTTCCAGAATCTGTCGAGCTGGATCAAGTAACGAAGAGGTGGCCTGCATCTAGGTCGGTGTCCATGGCCACCCTGTGAGCTTCAGTCGGAATTGTGACCCCATGAAGCGGTTCGAAGCTTCACAAGCACAGTGCAACAACCACGTCTCTGTCGTCAGATCATGACTGTAGCAGGATCCCTTGTTAGATCCTCATCTCGTGGAAGTCAGCTCTGCAACAACTGCTTTAGTCCGGGAAGCTTCTACACAGAAAAAACCTTCTTGATCCACCCCGGACTGAATCAAGCCAAGGCGGCCAAAGTACAAAGGCTGCCAAAGTACAAAGAGTTGGCAAACGTTACCACGGTACCACCCTTTGCACCGGAGACCTCATCCACTCCAAACCAGCAAGACGGAAAAGGCACACCCGCAAGATCACCTTCAGCGATCTCACAGAGACGATAGCACAAATTCCTAAGGTCCTTATTTATCAGTAGTCAGATCCACTCATCAGTCAGACTTGTTTGTTGGCCAATTATACTCTAGAAGTCACTCTCATTGATTGTCAACAACAACAACAACTTCTGCGGTTTGTTCTTCGCCCTCGTTGGCTGCATGGCTGCCGACAAGGCTTTCGGAGTTCGTACGAAACGTACGAGCGATCGTAAGAAGAGCGGGCGGAGTGAGTGACGCCTGAGCGACACAGAAATCCAACCAGATCACTGTGTCTCTATGAGATTGGAATTCATTTGAATTCTATCCTACGTAATGAGAAAGAATTAGCCCTTGCAGCTACTTGATTGTACTATCTTGTACTATTACTATGCAAGAACAGCCCGCAACTGGCACCTTTCCACCCCCGATCCTGGGCCGGAGGCTTCGCCGGATGTGCTGGCGGAGGAGTTCCATGGGCTACTGCCCGAGGAGGCAGAGTTCGAGGCCGCGCCGAACCCTTCGAGTTCGTTCGTGTTTGGGCGCATCTGGGTGGGAGGACGCTACGCGACATGCCCTTCGTGGTTGGTGCGGGAGCTGGCCCGAATTATGTGTAGTACGTTGGAAGGGCATACAAAGACCTGGCTGGTTTTCCAGTTTTGCAGGTTTTCCGGGTGCATGGTTGGTTTTTTGGGGTTCAAGAACGGCATCAGAGCTGCTTAGATGCATCACTGGGCTAGCGAGCCAGTGAACCATCATCAGGCCTTCAGGCCTTCTGAGTGGGCATACATCGCCGTGGGGAGCTGGACTATCACCTGTTGGTCGCTTGGAACCCAGAATGAACCCCGCCATAGACCCGACACCGGCCCCGACCTCGGCCCGTTTCCGCGCCGAGCGGCGCTACATCGCGGGGACGGCGGGTTTCGCGGTGCCAGGTGCGCCAGAACGCGGAGGAGGGCCGCTACATGGCGCCTCGGAGCGGACGGAAGGTCACCGAGACACTGTGCTGTGTCGTTTCCAAGCCAGACACTCCATGGGACTGCCGTGGTTTTAGGGGTGAATGTAGGTAAATTACGTGGAGTGTTTGGGCAAGTTGGGTATCACCACATCAATCCAAGTCGCCGGCCTCACCGATCTTCGGTCTCACTGGCCGCCGACGATCCCAACATCGTGCGATCTGGGGGGCATGGTGTTTTTCGTGTCTGGCGGCTTACCGGCACCGACGACCAACAGGTCACCAATTGAAACCTGTTAGTAAGGGCCCTTCCCAACCCTCCATTTCGGAGACCTGTTGCAAGGTACATCTTATTACAGTTCCCAGATCCCCCAGTCGTATTACCTAGACCTCACGGGCACGGCTCGGGAGACCCCCCTCTCGCGCCCGAGCAGTTCAGAGGGTTCACGTTCCGGGAGACTCGGGTCGTGTCGGTGTTTTTCGCAGGTTTGCTCCCAGGAGCTCGAGGAGAACGCGTGGTTCTTGTTGGAGTCTCCCATCGTTTGTTGGCCGCTCACGGAGCAAGAAGGCGGCACCCACCCGTCAACGGAAGGGGCGGGGGGCGGAGTCAGGAAACACGGGCCACTCGGTGACGGATGTTGCATTGTGAATCATTGTGATCCGAAGACATGTTTAAGACAACAAGAAAAAAAGAACATGTGATAATTATTATATATGTGTGTGATTGTGTATTTATAAAAATATGTTTAATACATGTTTAATGTAACATGTTTTGACATTAATATCATAATCAATATAAGCATGTGTTTAAGATATAATCGGAGGAGTCACTTCATACTGAGATGGCTCCGGGATGTAGGTCTCAGGATGTGTCTCTGGTAGGGCACAGCACGGTCTGTTTGGACTCAAGGCATTCCACCAAAGCGCTTGGCCCGACCTTCCTGATTGATGCTGTCGCGTCCAGGGGAGAAGCTTTCTGACCTTCCCTGCAGCTGGTGTGAGGCCTGTGCAGTTGGTGGTAGTGGTCCATTTGAGAAACGGGTCTTGTAAAGCTCTTAAGGATATTGTAAGCAATTCAGACAATGCTTGTAAGTCTAGATGTCCTGTGGAAGATGATCTCTTAGAAGATTCAGCAGTCGATGTTTCGCTTGGCAGTCTTTGGTTTATTGCTTATATCTTAGACTTTTGACGACCACATTGGTCCGGTTCCAACCGGCTTCTGTTTGCTCCCAACCAAAAGCAACTGGCTCCTTAGGATTCAGTCTGATTTCTTGAACAAGCGCCACTGAATAAAGCTTGCATTGGTTCATGGTTTGCAACTTTGCGAGATAGACAACGGATGACAATAGGACGCCAAAAAAAACAAAAAGGTTGATAATGACTGCTGCATACTGATGCATCTCTGAATCTCTATGGTGACACCACTGCGCATCTTCCACCGCATCTCCCCCTGCCCAGGCCTGCTTGCGCGCCTTGGCCACCGAGGAAGCTGAGCCAAGCGCCCCATCCAAGCCGAGGTCGGGGAAGCTTTGGGGATTGATAGATATATAGAGAATTATAGAGATTCATTTGCCAATCGTGGTGAAGAACAGAACAGGCCACTGAATGAAGAGATCCTGGATTGTTGAGATGCAAGGATGCAAGCAGTGGCGAGAAAGAGAACAAGAAGAACTACAGAGATTGGACTCCACAGTTTTTGGTGGACACACACACACACACACACCTGATTTCCCATTGCTGCTTCATGGTTTTCCAGCTCTTTAGAAGCAGTTCTTTTTCTGTGCAACCTGACCTTAAAAGGCCCATTGTTATGAAGGCTCACTAACCTGGGAATCGGATTCTGTGACGATGTGAGATGGGTGCCATTCAGCTGGACAATGCTGGTAACATGTCAAGATCTTGGGAGGTGCGGTGACTGGGAGTAGTCTTTCGGGCGCTTGGTTGGGGGAGGATGGGTCACACTTTCATTTGTCTTGCACCCGGTCAAAACTACAGTATATATATATATATAGATTGCACAACTGTTGAGTTTGTTTGATGTGCCTATCATGTTGCCCCCCCAATCTTTTGAAACTAGAGGGGCCAAGGTCGCTTTTTCATCACTGGAAAGGTTCTACTTGACCATCCATCTGGGCCAATGTCCTCAGATCCAAAAGGTTCCGGTGCAGTTCCCCATGTGGAGCTGCTTTCGGATGGAGCGGCCGGATCCGCCAGGTGGATGGTGATGCCGCCGAGGCCGGTGATGCGCGGTGTCTGGGTTTTGGGAGGCAACAGGAGTCTGTATTTGGCCTAACACAGTAGGCAGTGTATAGGATCTGTATTTGGCAACCACTGTACCTCAAAGGGTATAGGATTCTGATTCTTCATCGAATCCACCTCAGGTGGGCAACTGCAAGGCTTGTTTGATGTTGTTGCGAAGTGTGATCCTCGGGCCCCGCCGAGTAGTACTGTGCTGTCGCGTTTCGCGCGCGAGAAACCGCCGCGTGACACGTGCGACCTCGAAACCGCGACGTGCGACCGAGACACGTGCGGCTTCCAGGCTTTGCGAGAGCTGTGTGGGCTTGAAGGACATGCTTGCCAAGGACGCTGGGCACGGCACCGGTCCGTGGATCCTTTTGGGACGCTCTGATTGGAGAAGACATCAGAAGATGTAACTTGTTTGAACAATTTGGGGTGCCACAAAATCTGCAACCAGAAGAATGCTTGCTGTGCTATTCTTGCGACCTTTACATTGTAACATACGATGTGCACAGGAAAAGTGCACCGTATATCACCATATGCTGTCAAATGACTTTACCAATGGCCTATGAGATGTTGGACTTGATGAGCGACGTGTCCAAGTGTCGTTCCTGCGACCAAGGGATTCAAGGACAGATCATTTGGGTTGCCATGTTGGCTGAAAAGATGCTGACAGACAACAACCGAACACATCATAGCCGTACATCACCGGTAGAGTCATTTCACTGCCCGCTGCCAAATGTGATTCCCTCATCCCGCTCCATCAATGAACATGTTTGCATCTCCTAGCCCACCATACCTCAACGAACTGCGGTCTCCCCCGCCTCGCACTCGCAGCAAAACCCTCAACAGACTACCGCGTCGTATGACGAGACGGCAGCGGAGTTTGAGCGACGGCAGCGGAGGAGGAGTTGCTCCGGTGGCGCCAGTGGCAGCAGCTTCGTTCGCCCAAGAGTTGCATCGGATTGGAGGCCTTTGGCCGCTGCTTGGCGCAGGCAGGAGGATTGTGGAAGGGTGCAAAAAGGGAATCACGCAATCCTAATTTAGTTCTTGATGACTTTTATGGTACAAGGTTTGAGTTAAAGTAATTACCAATCATATGGGAGGTAGCTGGGGAGTTGAGATCTATGATCTGATTTGGCAGTTCAACGTGCAGTCACACAATGGAACCAGAATCCCAGTGTCCTGAGTCCTAAGATTATTTTTCTGCACATGTGAGCTGGATTCATATGGTGTCCTTTCATGCTCGTGCATTAAATTCTGATCTCAATATGTCAACAAAGAGGTAATTAGTACTCTGTGTCGATAGCGTGTCCACGGAATCTCATGCAAGCAGAATTTGAAGATTCTCTTTGCGCATGCTGCTTCTGTGTTTGACAGGTAGCGCTATTGGCTGGTAAAGCCAAAGAGGCTGCAGCTCTCGACGGTGAAACTGTCTTGTGACGGGAGTTTTAAGAGCAAGGCGGCCTCTTGTTGTTGGGGATTGAAATACCCTATAGGGCTCCAAGTACCTCCTCAGATTGGTATTTGGACCCTCCAAACCCACCCCAGTCCCACCGAACCTCGGTACGACCGGAGCCCGACTGGGATAGAATCAAGAGTCTACATTCGACCCCATGTGCAGGCTCCCGTGTGTCACATGTTAAGGATTTGACGCTGATGTCTTTCATCTTTCTGCCACCATGTTTCATCCAACCGACAGGTGAAGGGATTCCGCAGGTTTTTGGGACATCCATGCGTGAGGTGACCTACCTTTTTAGACATTTGCCAGTGGAACGAGTTGGAATGCCCAATACTTGAAGCCTGTAGGATCGGAGTCAGAGCCCAAGACTGCCCAAGACTTGGACAAAGGTTGCTTCTTTAATGTCGATGCATTCATGGGGAACTGCTGGAGTGTGGTTCTCAGTTCGCAAATCAGTCGGGAACAGTGGATTAGGTATGAGCTGAGCAAGTAGAAAATTGTTGGGCAGTGTGATTGATTTGGTCTTGTGCTTGTTGAAGATCCTGAAGCAGCAAAGGATGGTGGGGATCTGCCGGAAATGTATGAAAGCTGCACATCCTGCACCTTCTTGCTGCCCCATCAAGCCTATGCCCAAAAGTTTCATGATTCATGATTCAGCATTGTTTCACTTGATTCCCTTCCCTTCATCGAAACACTTCTGACCTTGGACCCGGTTTTTCACGTCACCCGATAAGATCACGATGATCCCGGGCCGAACGCATCGCCAAAGTGCATTCACCTCGCGTTTGCGCTGGCAGAGCCGGCAGAGCCACAGAGGCGGGCCTCAACGATGATGAGGCGCTCCACTATGCCTTGAGGCCTTTTGAAAGGCCCTCAAGATCCGAGTCTGGTGGTCCTTGCCGGAATACCATATACACGACTTCAGGATCTTCATTCGACACCCAGACAGGATGGTCAGGTAGTGAGCCTTATCTCGTTTGGAAGGACGAAGCCAAACCAACGATGCGAAATGGTGTTGTTCTTGAGGGTAGGGTAGGGTAGGGTAGGGTAGGGGTACTAATTTTTCTTGGGAGACTCCAGAAAGTTTCAAAACATTCTGGAATCCAAAACAAGAGCACAATTTTGACGATGTTGCACTGCCGAAGAAGATCCCTTTACATGTGTACTCAACGGAGGTTTAAAGAAGACTGATATCATGATACAAAGCCATTGAGCTATCGTCAACGATACAGGTGGTATATATCAGGTCGGTGTTGTTTTCAAGCTTCACTTCGACGGATCGCCGCAAACTTCGCTTCCTCGGCCAAGCGCAGGAAATGTGGCCAAAGACCAACCTTCCCTTCACCGCGACGCAAATTTCTGTGGGAGACAAACCTGGATCTTCCAGCTATACGCGTTTGCTTGTTCATCCTAAAGATCAGCCAGAAGGCAGACATTTTGCATAGCAAAGTTGGAAGTTCCAGGTATATGAAACATTGTGAAACAACGCAAAAAAGCAGGAAAAAAGCAGAACCCCCCACCAAACCCCCAGACGCGACTTGTTTGGGACTGCCGTATTTGCTAATAATTGTGCTGGTTTTGAGGGGTCAATCATGTAGTTGATTTTGTACTCCAGTCCCAATGATGCCATCCCAACGTATAGAGTCATATACTTCAGTCCATGTAGTATTTGTTTAGGCCTGACTGATTCGACGTGACGAGTCTCACTCCGGAATCTCCATAGATTAGACTCGTCTCATGGCCTATAGCTATATAAGGGACCTCTTCCAGTCCTACCTCAGTGTGCATCTCAGTGTGACCTTGGTGTGCACCGTTGGGCGCCGGCGCCAGGCTTCAAGGACCTCCCGGAGATGCCACGGTTGAGTCCCTCCGATGTTGGTGGCGGCGGAGCGAGGGTTGGGAGCGGCGGCATGGAGGGTTCGGCTGAAAAACGTTTGGATTCGTCAGATGCGATAGATTTATGTTAGGATTCTCATTCTCAAGATGAATAGCATTGAATAACTATATATATATATATATATTGATGATAATTGTGTTTTTGGAAGCCAGGTTCAACTTGACGCCCTTTGGTGCATAGTTCGGCAGAACTGGGGGCTCGTGTTGTTTTTAAGATGCGTTTTTGAATGTTTTTGGATGTGGTTTTTGTAGCTGCAGACACTGGACGTTTAGCGCTGAACCCTGTACCTGGTACAGTGGACTCTTGGCCTCCACAGTGGACTCTTCCACTGCGCTTGGACCAGCGCTGGAAGAGCTCCATTGGCCTCAAATGAATGGAACAAGATAGATAGATAGATAGATTTATAGATAGATAGATTTATAGATAGATAGATAGAGAAAGAAAGACAGAAAGATAGATAGATAGATAGAAAGTATGATCGATGAATTAGGATCATTGATTGCATGCTGTTCTGGTCAGTTCTTGATAAATTGATGAACTCCGCTGATTGTGCTGTCAGAACCAGGCATGCAGTCCGTGAGCAGTCAAAGTTGTATACCCAAAGTCACATAAAGAAGTTATTCCGAGTTCAGGGATTCATTAGGCAACCTCTTGCAGTCTACTATTTGATCGAACCGGGAATCGCTGGTATAAGACTGTTTGTTCCTTCCTCTTGATAGTTGTCTTCCTTCCTTCCCTCCCTCTGCATGTATAACTCTTCGGCAGTTGCCAGGATCCCAGGATCCTGTATACGCGAGTATAGGCTGACTGTTTGTTCGCCTTGTTCGCCGATATGTTCTCCGTTCGAGCAAATGGGAATGTCCGTGAGTTCGTAAGTTCCACCCAATGAGACATTTTGCCCTTCGAACTTGCTCCTTCTATGTCCATGATGTTTGTCGCGGAAGAATAAGAAAGAGTCCTGAAACATCCTGAAACTGATTTGATGTCATTTACACTTCCAAGACCTCCTTCTACCATGGCTGTCCTGTGTAGCCCTTTCTATGCTTAAGACCAACCCATCAAAAGCATTCAGGTCACCTCTTGGACAGAAGGGGCTTCGTCGAGATGTCGAGACGCCTGAGGCTGCATGGCACGACGCACGGGAGCTCAGTGGACCGTTCTTCGATCCAGTTCACCCGGTGTGCAAGGCAAAATCCGGACACGACGACATGTGTGTTCTTCCCATTGCAACTGACCCCAAATGCGATGTAATCAATAACTCTGGCCGCCAAATGCGCCGGGCCCGGCGTCTTGGACCCTGTGAGCGCCACGGCCAGCCGTGGCCTTTGCTTTTGTAGTATATATGGTTCAGTATCTTCCTTAGTAGCCAAAATATGCCAAAATGCTTTGCCTAAGCCAACACAAGCGGCTTTTGAGCATTTTGGCTCTTAACAGAACAAGGCTACTAGTGTGCCCAACAGTGTCTTAACCAAGAGCTTGTCGGAAACAAACCCGGTGGCTGGTTGAGTCGGTTGAGTATGTAAAGAACAAACAAAAAGAACTTCAAGAACCCAGCCAGGGGCTTGTAATGATTCATGTAAAGAACCTAGCTAGGCGCTTAGACAACGGCGCTGTGTGACCACGTGATTCATCTACGAACAAACACATGGACCGGCCCTCCAGTCCCTGGACGATCCCCAGGGTGTTTCATGTGGTTTCATGTGGTTTCAGAGTAATTCATGATAGATGACCCTGACACATGAGGGCCCCCCCCCAGATGCTTTTAGACCGATGGTTTCATGGTATGCATGGTCTATCTAAACCACCCCACCGCGGCCCGCCGAGGCCCAAAGAGGTGGCGGAGGCCCTGCGATCCTCCGAGCCCTTCGCAGACAGGCGACCTTGAACCAAGCGAATGTGCCCCAAGATGTGGCTTTGTTATAAGGTTTTTTTGGGGGGAGGGGGGGAAAGAGATCTCTTGATTTTGGGTCCACACTTGGCAATCTTCTTTTTTTTTTTTAAACTTTTGTGTGTGTGTGTGTTGCTTTAGAGTCCAAGAACTTGGCAATTTGAGATGATTTCATGCAATTAGTGTGTGTGTGTGTGTTGTTTTAAAGAGTCCAAGATCGACTTTTTGCCTGTGGAACTGGAGGCTTCGCGCGAGGCTGCCGCAGGCGGATGCCTTACTTTCAGAGGAGACAGCCGCAGGCGGCTACTGTATTGGCCTGGACAGCGTACAGCAAACTTATTACAGTGTCATACTAACTCTATTTCAAGACTCAAAGGTAACTATAAAGGAGTAACACAATTGAACATGCTGGAACAGCTGCTGTTCACATGGGTCCAAGAAACAACTACTTGAATCCTTTTGAATCCTTTTGAATCGTTTAGCTTTACCTTGCTACCTACCTCACGGACGTGACGGATCCTTGTGGCTCAATGGACACAGTCTCATGCCACCGGCCAGCGCTTCGCTCGCTTCCCTCAAGATCCAGGTCCCCGGAGGTCGCCAAAGTGCCCTCTCCCCGGAGGTCGCCAGCGTGACGAAAGCATGACATGGTGACAGGTCAGGATCTGATCCCACAAAAGACCGTCAAGAAAGAAAAACACCTCCAGTTTCATGGCTCAACTAATTACCAATATATGCATCACGGATTGCCACATGAAAGGTGGGTTTAGGGTTTATCCCTTTCTGTATGGTTCGCTTCGAAAACAAATCGGGGCGTTGAACCGGTTGCGACTGACAGACATTTTGACTGAACAGTTCCAAAGACCTATGGGTGTCAAACCAGTACCAGCACAATCTTTCCTTTGCTTCCTCGCTTGCTGCCCGTTTTTTTTTGTTTTCCAAACGCCGCTCCACGATGCAATGCCGGGCGGTGCCACTGTTGAGGTGGGAAGAATAGTCATCCATGGGGGGGTGGCCATGCGATCCAAAGAAAAGAATTGAGGCAAGAATTGAATAATTTTTTGTTATAGGTTTGATACCTTACCTAGTTAATATTAGTTGATTAGTTGTTAGTTGTTAGTATAGGATGATGAGATAGTTCGTGGTTACCGGCTGGGCGGCATGACCTATCAGGTCACAACATGTCAAAACCAAGTCGTCCTAAAGGGATGTTGAAATCGTCATCGCCCTTGAAGATCTTGAAGTATACTACAGTCGACAGTTAGTCAATAAGGGGTCTGACGTTTGTTCACCCCTTCTTAATTCAGAAGCAAACAATAATAAATGCTGCAACACACTTAAAACATCTTAAAACTCAAAGCTAAAAACATAAACAAAAACAAATCAACCATCAACACAGACCACTCAAAGCTGCGTTTCTTGGAATTCTCTCATACATGAACCCCCGGTCTCTTGCTCTTGCTCTTCGTCTCGGACCCCGAACCGTCCCCGTCCTTCTAGGCCTTACCACCGGTGGCCACCTCGGCGGATCAGACCTTTTGGTCGCGACCTGAGGGCGGTGGGACAGCGCTGGACATGGGACATCGACATCAGATGAGAAGGAGAAAGGATGTTGGGTTTTCCCCCCCCACCTTCAAATTGGACCCCAGGTGAGACTGTTGACGGGTATATGGCGGGGGGAAACAAGGAATTAGCTGGAACAAGTATTTGTTCAGCAAAACATGGAGCAATATAGATCTGGACATGTTCAGAATTGCCAAGTGACAAAGAAGAAGAAGAAGAAGAAACATCGAGCAAGCAGCTTTATTCGAACGCGAGGTGCGTTCAAAACACACCAAGAGACAAAGGACTGAGCAGTGTCTAGGCTAAAACGTCTGGCAATGCAGTCAACTGTGCACACCGGCGGGGGGTATGGTCTTTCACACGGACCATTATACATTAATTATGTTTTTGGGAGGGAAGGTTGCATAGTCTTCTATATTGTATAAATGTGTGTCTTCTTGGAAATCCACATAAATCACAAATCCACCATTGAAACCAGCTATTTCTCATTGTTTGACCTACTTGGGAACATGCAGTCGGCTGTTTTACTTCAGGGCGCGCGCCCCGAGTCGAAAGGTCGCCAGTCATCACCAGGTCGGCCGCCAATGATTCCTCCTTCCATGGACGCATGGGGATCAAGAGCTTGGTGAACGTGAACAACACGGCGGAGCTCCTTGGCACGGATCCGGGATGGAGAGGCGGGTCCGGAGGAGAGGGCGGAGAGGGCGGAGAGGGCGGAGGCGGAGGGGCGATGTTTGAAATCCGTTGGTTTTGACGTTCAGATGTTCGTTTTGTTGCCACGTTGGTTCTGTGGCTGTCACTATAGTGACTGTCACTAGGTGTTTGTTTTGTTCTTTGTTCCTAGGTATAGTGGCTAGCCTTGCTATTTGCATCTATTTGCTATTGGTTCGTTGAACTCTTTGCTGTTGAAGAGACCGGCCAAGTTCACTGTGGTTTTGGCTGTCCCTACAGGTCAACAGGCTGCATTTGAGAGTTGATCATACGAGAACACTACCCAAATGAGGTGTTCAGGACCAGGTTGGGGTGCAGTAAGAGGTTGGACCTTCCAGCCCTTTCCCGCTGTCAACCAGACAGATGGTCCAGTCGTGGATCTTCGGCCGTGTGGTGGGACCATGTGGGACCCCGGCGTTGGCCGGGGGTGGATCGGTGAAGGAGGCGCGGACCAGGCGTGGAGAGCTCTCAAGTCTTGCTGGGACTTCAGTCTGTACACTCCTGGAAATCCTCATGGCTCATGGTGGAAGTGGAAAATGGCGCCGAGTCCGGATGAGAATGAAATCCGAAGACCTTCTGTAGGTGAACTCCATGTTCATGATGACTTCAGGGAGTGTAAGCTAGGGCCTGGGTGGGCCTCTTTGTTCTATCTTGTCCGTTGGGGAAGCTTGAGGACGTGGGTGCGATTTCTATCACCCTCGGGCTGTTTGCTGTTTGCAGTGATGCCCACCCAGACCATTATGTCATAAACAGGATCAATAGACAACACTTGATTTGGGCACTATAGGCCTTTGGTTGGCACAAATTGAACCCCTTTTTTTACCATGTGTAACTCTTTGATTCTTCAGGCTCAAGGTTCAATGGACTCATGAAGCAACGCCACTGCCCTCGTCGCCTAAATGCTGCGTTGCTTCTGCGTTTGCCCTCGCCTTCTGAGGCTTTTGCATTTGGCCTACCTCCAATCCAGGACGATCGGTCGGCGCATGGCGCATGTTCGAACAGGAAGAGGCGGAAGAGGCCTGTTCACAGGCGCGTTAAGCTAGCTAGCTATATATATATATTTATATGAATCTGTCGAATCTGTCCACTGAGTACCTGCTATATATATAGCTTCTGAAAGGATCCTCTTTGATCCTCTTTGTATTCTACTGAGCCATTTGGCTTCGAGCCTCCCGCCCGTCACCGTGAGAGCTGCAGCGCGAAGTTTGCCCACATGCGGCTGCTGGTGCTGGCGCTGCTGGCATGGCCTTGCCTGGGCAGAGGAGGAAAAGGAGGCAAAGGAGGCAAGAGAGAGGCGCACACCTGGTGATGATGTCTTGGCTGTTTCCAGTAAAATCTTCTACCCTTCAACCCCTCTTTTGGTCGTGACATCTTGGGTAGGAAAGGCTGAAGAAAGACATAATTGCTTTACTTGTTACTTATTGAAGAAAGAAGCTGGCTGTTCACTTCGCTGCCGTTCTTGAATACCCGCTCAAACAGTGGACTGAGTGTTTGACCTCCCATCAGGGTCAGGATTCTCGCCGATGGTTTGTTTCTCAGCCAAAACAGCGTTGGGACTTATTGACTGTTAATTTCTACATGGGAGTAGAGTGCTCCAAACCCCTGGTGTTATGGAGGCCGTACTCACGTCTTCGTTTTCCGTAGGCGGTGAGCTATCGCTTTGCCCAGCTGACGGATGTGCACATCGAGCCGTTCTATAATCCAGAGACCCTCGTCGTCCGAAGACCGACCGAGCCGATCGGTTGAGCCATTCTGCTGGTGTTTGGCTTAGTCAATCCATCTGGAAGGGTCTTTGCATCTCCTTCCCCCCAAGCTCGATGGAGTCATAGCCAGAAGGCAGAAAGTCAATCACCTGTTGGGGTGAGGTTCAGGAACTAAACTTCTTTGCCTTGGAGACTATACTTAAAAGGACATCCAAACTGGAATACTGATGTCTTCATAGGATTTCTCATGATCTCATACTCACTTGAGCGCCGAGTCCCCCATGTGAGCTCTATGTACGTGCTAGTAGCATTCTGCAACACACACTGCCCTTGCGCTGGGAGCCCAGTGGTTTCAAGGAGTCGCAGTGATCAAACTGAACTCACCACACGTTCAACGCGCGGCGCCGCGGAAGCTTCCTGCGCCTCCTCTGAGGAATGGCCATTTGAAGGGTGATGTGTGCCGAGTTGCTGAGGCTTTCAACAAGTCAACTTGCCACTCAGTGGCAAAACTCGAGGGAGATGAGGTGGGGGGGTGTGGATGAAAGGATGGAAGAGGAAGAGCTCCAGGAAACGGATGAAACGGCCTACCCTGAGAGTCCAGTCATGACTCATGAACTCCCCCGAACTGGTAGTGGTGGATTGTGACCACCAGGTGGAGTACAATGATATATTATATATAAGTCCTGTAATAGAAACATACAGTAATGCGCTTAAATGCAGTTCGGTTGGAAGTTCTGGGCTATATATACTGCATGTTTGTATCGCCCAGACTGTATTATATGAATTGTTCGGTTGGGCGATGATGATGATGATGATGATGATGATGATGATGATGATGATGATGACGATGATGATGATGATGATGATGATGTTGGGCAGTAGAGAGTGGATGTGTCTCAAACGGGGTAAAAAGAAGTCTTCGGATTGAAGGAGTCTCAAAAGGATCCCAAAAAGACGACAGGGTCTTTTTTTCCTGAAACAAACTAGTGGAGAAATGGATGCGTGTGCTTCTTCACTGACTCTATATACCATATGGCTCTATAGGTCATGGCAGTGGGGGAAGCTGGGTGGACCACGGAACATGAACAGACAACAGACTGGGTCGGTGAACATATCAGGGTGAGTGAGTGAAAGGGGCTCCAGGTTTTCATGGCGATACAGTATACCATGGGTCACAAATCCACAGATGTTCGAGTCACTCCGTGGCCTCGTTCCGTGTCCCACCGACCCTACGGCCCACCGTGTAGACACCCACTCTTCGGATTTCTTCGGTGTCCTGGACGCGGACGTGAAGGAGGAAGAACACCTCCTTGGAACGAAGACCGCTGTCCTATCCAACCCCCCCGCCGTGGTGGTTCAGAAGCTGCTGTCCGTTCACCACGGCCTCCATCCCCGCCCCCAACCCTCTCCGTCGCAATGCCTCCATCCATCCACCCAACGAGGTATTCCATTTCAGGTGGAGCCTGAAGCATCTTCCTACCCTTTGGGTCGCTTGAATTGCGACCCTCCGGTGGCACTCCTACGCTCGATCATGGAGCACATGGCACGGATCACCGAGGACCGGGGTGTGGGGTTCGCACATGGGCCCGGGGTCTGTTTTCCGTGAGGACGATCCACGGGGTTTTTCATCTAGTAGGTAGACGGTAGAATGGTGTTCTGTTCTTTTTTTAAAGATGAGGACTCTATCTACAAAAATGTTTCTATGTCAATTTTTTTGGCCAACCCAACTGTGCAAAAGACCAACCTGACAATTCAACCAGCGGCTCAATGAGTATCTTCCTGTAGCCAAAAAGTTTGTTGAATGTTGATAGTTTGGAATTACAAGTATTCACACATTTGGATTCAGAGGCCTCTTGACACAGTGCAGCTGGTTCTGCTTCATCTTGTGCCCATTCACATTGCCAGGAAGGCGGCAAGCCGGAATTCGTGCTCTTCACAGGCACCAAACCTCACCGTCACCGGAGGAAGCGTCGGAAACGCCCACCGCCAACGCCACAGGTACTTGGGATTTCGTTTGTGGCACAGTATGTGTGGAATATATGGCACAGACATACTGACAATAATATATTTTGTGTAGACAGACTGGCACAATGATGTTTAAACTTAAGCGAAATTGAGACCACCCTATACTATGGTCAGCAGTGCGCTTCAACACACCTCGATCAAACACCAAAAATTGGACAGGAATAGAGACCTTCAGAATGTGGTGGTCTTTTTGTGCATCAAGATGTTGACCAAGAACGCCTGCTTCAAACCTGTTTCATCCTGTGTCCTGAACAAAGGATCGCACCGAAAACAACTCCCACGACCTGGCGGCCACCCCCGTGAGCCCTCATCCACCACCCCTTGAGCCCGGTTCCGGCCGTGTGTGACTTCGAACGAGACCGACCAAGACCAAGCCGCAGGTGATATCCCGAGCCACCAGCTGTCATGCCAGTTCCACCAAGCGAGGACGATCGAGATGGTCACTGGGCGTTTTGGGAGAGTTCTCCCAAAAACTGGAAGCTTTCCGTTTTTTCGGACAGAGTTCTTCCTTTTGAGTCCTCGACATGTCATTGACTTCAGACTTGACGAGTTGAGGCGAAATTGCTTCGATGTTCAGGGCAAAACGTCGTGCGCATCATGGAATACCAAGAGAGGTTTCTGTAAGTCTATAGGGTTCTGAACCAACCTCTCTTGGTAATCTCACACGGGTTGGTACTCTTTGTTGGTTGATTCTGCGAGAGGGATTCATTCCAGGAATTTGCGCATCCTTGAATTCGGTTTTCGCTCTGTTTGTCCAACCAATGCTCACTGACTTACACTGAATCGACTTAATGAATTCAATAAATGAATGGAACCAATTGACTGTTGTTGTCCTTGAATTCTGTCTTCGCTCTAGGTTCTTGTTGATTTCAGAGGAGACTCTTTTTGAATGATCACAACATATCACAACCTTTGACCATCAGTGCTCCAATTGACACCCAACATCTTCGTGTGGAGATGAGGATGCTGGTTGGATGAATTGACCGAGATGTCGTGCCTTTTTTCACTGGACTTTCAGGTGAGATCTAGGATCTCCCTCAACCTGCCAGCCCGCCCGCTGCGCGGTCGCGGAACCTCCGTGGAACGTTCACGTTCTTCGCGGCTGAGGTGATCACCATGTTGGCCAAAGGAATCAAGTCGGTCGCGCCCAAGCTCTACCCGGCCATGGGGAACAATGACCCTCGGCAGCACGGTTGGACGGCACGTTCAGCAGGATCTTCACGGGGACGGTTTTGGGGTGTACTGAAAGTGGGAGGCCTTCTTTGGCAGTTGGTGAAGCGTGTTGAACCATTGGACATTGGGTGTTCACACGTTCGAACCAGAGGACATACTACGTTTGATTGTGAGGACAGTTCTTTGACCTGAATCAAATCTGGTTCACAGCTTAAGGCATCTTCAAGGCACTCCGAGTGGAGACAGGCCCTGACTACATCATCTACTGTATATACTTCCACATTGCACATGTTCTTTTATGTTCTGTATTTATTCTTTTGAGCTTGACAGGCCCGTGATCCGTATCCAAGCCACTGCTAGGTAGATTTTTGGTATCCGTCCTGCAGGGTTTAGGACCCCATGCGGGTTGTGCGTGCGAAAGGGCGTCCTCTCAAAAAGCCACATTCTTGAACAAAGTATGATCCTGATATCGATGTTCTCCATTATAGATCAATCGACAATCATCTCCACCATGATATTAGAGGCTTTTTACATACCAGGATAGTCAAATTGTGACAAATGGTTGCCTGTTTGTAAAGATAACAGCCAAAAAGCAGAACTTTGGAATAGTTGGAAGATCCAGGAGTACACCCAAGAGTATGGGTGTCCGTACCTACATCTCTTCCGCATCGCCAAGAGTCAAGAGTCTTGCCGCACTTGCCTCATCTCTCGGTGGCTGTTCCAAAAGGGGACTACCGCCGGTTTTGCCGGAACAAGGGTCACTGACCTACCTCTCCAGATGTCCAGCTACCTCCAGGACTATTTCCCCAACTACAACATCTCTTTGGAGCCCAATAGCCCCTGGCAGCAGTTCGTGGCCTCTGTCTACGCCCGCGAAGGAGTCACTCGGATGTCAGCCAAGGAAGGTCAGGGTGGTTGGACAGGCAGCCAAGCAGTCTCGAGTGGTTGGGTTTATGTTGGTGTATGTTCATTTGCTCGTACTAGTAGTGGGCATTACATCGCACTTCTTCAGCCATTTCCAAGACGATCTGGCTTCTTCAAGAGCAGGCATGAGCAGGGTCCAAGCTCTTCAGCCAGAAAATCATGGAAGCCGCCAATTTTACTCAGTTTGGTCTGTCGACACTGACAGCACTTCATGGTCCTATCCCAATTTCTGAGATCTTGTTTCAGCCAAAACAGAAATGAATCCTTCATTTGATTCATGGGCTCCAATGGCTCCAATGAAATATCCCTTTTGGAGTTTCCGTTTGAACCTCAGAACCTCTGGTCGAACAGAACCCGGTGTCGCACCGCAAAACGCGGTGTTGGCTGCCTTGGCGTGGGCGGTTTCGGCAGACTTGGTGTCTTAGATGGTGGTCCGTCCGGTCCGTCGACGGGGTCGTAGATTGGGATGGAACTGATGAAGCGAGGGACCGTTGGGGTCTGACATCCACATGTTGGGTCTGACATCCGGGGACGAAAGCAGGTGACATGATCGAAAAAAAAGGAAAAATACGAATCAGGGTAGAATCTGGTACACGCATATATATATATATATATAATGACTAGATTTACTGTCTTAAGTTTATAACTTGTTGTTTAAACACAATGACCAGCCGTACCTTCAAGTTGCCATGTTGTACCGGGAAAGGTGAGATGCTCGATGCTCGTCCATGGATTGTTTTCAGGTGGATGGTTCCTTCGGTGCAAGAAGTCTGGACTCCCTGGTCCTCCTTTTTTCCTTAGTGTTTGCTCACTTGGCAGTCCATCCGGACTCTTTTCGAAAATTTGACACACGGTGTGCAGAGAGGGAGCAGCTGTAGAGTTTCAGGATTCCCACATAATGCAGAGACAGCACTAATGACACCAATGCTTACATTCCCTGCGCGAAGCAGAAGACAGAGGCAGAAAAGAAAGAGACAATCTAACTCAATCCTCCATGAAAAAGAACGACATTTTGGGCACATGGTTGCAGCCTGTGATGTAGTATGCGCTCGGAAGAACTTGTGGCATCCAATGCATTCGGTTGTTTGTATAGCTTTCGAAGCATCTTCTATAGGGCGTGTGGCGTGGCAGGGCTGCGGAAGGGGACTTGTGATACCACTGTTTAAAATTTTAATGGTCTTTGCCAAAGAGCCAGTGTTTTTTCTTTGAAGGTTAGGGGCACGACGTGGGAGCATCTAGCATCTAGCAGGTGGCTACGGCCAGAAACATAAGGCTTGGATCACACACCCAAACTCACACACGATCCATACCTCGATCCATAGGGTATGGATCAAAAGGTGGGTGTGTGATCCAAGGGCTTGGATCACATAACTACTAGTGCCACCACCGCCACAACAACAACAACAACAACAACAGCTACTACTACCTCTGCTGCTACTACTGTTGTTGCTGCCACCGCTCCTACACTGACAGTTGCTACCACTACTGCTACTACTACTACTACAGTTGCTGCTACTGCTGCTGCTGCTACTCACTACCATCACTACTATTACCACCGCCTCAGATTTAGCGGAAGCCACTAGATTCAACTTCAAACTCAAAATTGAAAAAGGGTTGACTTCCCATTCTGGCAAAGGTTTATCGGAATCCGCTAAGTGTGGTCACAGCCGGGACTCGAACCCTAACACTGTGGCTTTAACCATTAAGCTATAGAAGCCTCTGAGTGGAGGAGCCAACCCAACTATACCATATTAAAGAAGGTGCCAGAAGACAAGATAGTGGAAGGCCAAACAGATAGCAGCCACTAACCAGCGTTCGGAGTGGATGACTTGTAGACTTTGGGCTTCTTGCATCGTCTTCTTGAACCAAAACAAGGGCTGGAGAAATGAGATTAGTGGACCCCGAAAACTTTAATCCACAAGGCTTGCTCCAACAGAGCCTAGCCCAAAAGTGAACCAGCGCCCATTGCGACCCACTCTACCCAACCATGGCCCAATATGTGGACAGTGGAGCCTAATGAATTTAGCGGCGGCCAGTACCTCAAAACAGGCTTACCACAAACAGGATGGCTTTGATCGTGGAAGCCGCCACCTTCACAGTGAACTGGTGAGAAAGTGGTGGGGTGGAGCGCCACCATGCAGATGTGTTTATATCGGGGGCTTGGATCAAGTGACTTGTCGGTTTGATCAATAGGGCTTGGATCAGCGCTCTGATCCATAGGGTTTGGATCACTCTCGCTGCAGCGCGGAACGATCCATAGCAGGGTTTCTGGCCACACCCAGGTTGCAAAAGCTGTGCAGATGGACGCAGCGTCTGGGAGCCCTTTTGCAACCCGGGGCTTTATAAAGAGGCCTTAGAAGCTTTGCTTGGGAAGATTCGTTCGTGAGCTCAAGAGGACCCACCTGCCTCCGCAACACGTGGCCAACTACCAAGTTGACAGCTCGATGTCTGAGTTGGCTTTGAACCACCACAAACAGAGTGGACCAAGCTCTCCCTTGTTGAGATCTTCGCATTACGTGCAATGCTGCGCCTCAAACTCGTGAATCCAAGGAAGCCAATGTGGAAAACCAACAAGAGGAGTAACGAAACACCAAAACAAAGCCGGGTTAGACTCAGACACCTTTATTTTGGTCTAAGGTGCTGGAAGGCGAGGCGTTGAAGACCTTCGCCCGAGGCGGCTATTACACGGCGACACCAAGACCTGGACTGAGACTGCTGGTGTTGAACACGGTGGTCTGGAGCCAGAAAGTCTTGGATTGGGACGCTGCACCGAAACGCCCCCCCGGCATGTTCAGAAGATTGGTCGGATACGATACCATGGTTGTCGTCTGTGTCACGTCAAAACATTCGGAACTTGTTATCATCATCGTTGACGTTCATCTTAGGGTCTTCAAAGGCCGTGGAACCAAAATGTCGGCCTTGACGATCCGGATGCCCTAAACGGCCCTAAACCCTAAACCCACAAATAGGGTACGAATCGGGCCATTCAGTTCCATTTCATTATGGTGACGCTGAAGGCTTATATTCGATCGAATATTTATAGGTTGTTTTATGTTGTTTTTTTTGTTGAACATGGATGTGAAGCCATGGTCTGTGTGTGGTTTTGATTTTGGCGTGTGACGGGTTGAGCGAAGCCAGTGTAACCAGCGTCGACACCGACCAAATCCCAGTTCGCCACCCTCAACAGCCAAACTTAAACATGTCAAAATGGACCAAACATGCAATTCTTTGTAGAACCCAATTGAGTTGGACTTGGAAAACCTGTCTGCAAAACGCGCGCCCTCAGGTCATGTCCAGCACCATCGCACCATCGCCAATGAACACCTCTACAAAGGGGCGGATGCTCCGTTGCCGGGTGCCGATACCAGCGGCTGGACCTGGGACGAAGATGTGGTCGACAAGAAAGTCTTCGCCACTGGGATCGGGGGTGGAAGGAGGAAAGGGTCGAAGTGGACACTGCCCGGGGAGGGGACAGGGGACAAAAAAAAATCACTTATAACTTATAGACTATAGAGTTCACGGCCGGGTCGAGGTTATCTTTAGACTTGAGGACCTGAGAGGAAACCTGGGTACCTGAAGGGTACAGTATCCAGGGAAGGCCAAAAAATATCTGCAAATTTGGAGGATCGGATTTGTTGGGAAGTTGCAGCAGTCATAGTCATAGTCATAAACCAAGGACCCTTAATTAGGCCCTGAACGGTGGTGAACTTCGAGAATGCTAGGTAAAGTCAGACAGTGACGGTAGTCTTTACCGGTGGAAAAACACATGGTTTGCATCCATGATTTCGAGTATACAGGCAAACTTGATCAAACGAAGGCGGTGGATGAGACACCTTCGACCATCCCCGTTCCGGCGATCCGCGAGGCGGTCGCTGGATCCCTTTGGCAATGCTCCACCTTGATTTAGGTGTGTCTTAATGACTGGAAAGTCTGTCAAAACAGAGTTCTAGACGTATCAGAACTCTCCCACTCTCCCCAAGTCACTACACTAAACACACTGTGAAGGACCAGACACCTATACCACCACCTCTCCACCCCCTACCTACCATCCGACCTCCTACCTCCTACCTTCGGCACCGACCCTGGCTCGCCTGGCAGGTGAGCTGCGACGACCGTCCGGCCGACCCCTATGGCCAGCTGGCCTGGGCCCGGGCGCAGCTGGCGGAGGCCTCGCGCGCCGGCGAGCGGGTCATCGTCGCCGGGCACGTGCCGCCCGGAGACAAGGCGAGGGATCGGTGGCACCCCCCACGGTGGTGGCAGGACGTTGCAGGAACGGTTCTTTTGCATCATTGTTTGCATCGATTGGAGCGAATACTGCTAGCTCTCAAACGTGGCAAAACTTCTTCGGACTGGGACATTCGGGGCCTTAAAAGAACGAACTACCTGGTGTGATCATCACAAAAGGGGCCTTCAGAATGGCCTTCCAAATGACATGCCAACTACCGGAGTGGAGTTGGAATGGCGTTACAACAGTTGCACCGCCCCTGGCGCAGGTGGGGAGCAACAACTTCTGTCCTCAACACTTGGCGGAGCCTGAGTCCGACTGCCGCGGGGTGCGTCGGGTGAAACGCTGCTACGTGGTTCGAGAACCACGGTTCGGAACCCTCCAGCAATGTGATAGATGGATCCGTTCTGGGTGGAAAAGATAAACATGAATAAAAAGCCTTTGTCGACATATGCTTTCAACAGCGTTGTTTGAGAGTTTTGGGGTGCAAGGCATGGCATGTGGGGATTTTGGCCATGGCAAGCTGTTTGACATGCACCAGCTGAAAGAGTTGATCAGACCAGAGGCATCGCCACTGCGGATCATCGGGGGATCATCCAAAAGCATCCGTCATCGCAATTTCCACGGCGACAATTGTCTGCGCTGAAAACAGCATATAGCGCCTACAGTCTCAAGGGTTCCAAAAGGGTGAGTATAATTCTGGAGGACGATCATGAAACGGATCCAGATCGTTAACACTTCCTCATCAGTTTCATGAGGTTTCATGCAAAACTCTGAATGCGTTGGGATTTGACTTGACCTTCCAAAACTGGTAGGTCTCTATAGTTTCCCATGAATTTGGAGACCCTTCAGAGGTTCCTATTACAACCAGAGACTCAACTTGTTTCTCGATCTTCATTCTTCGGAGTGGCCAAGAAGAAGATTGATCAACGCACCAAGTAATTATGTCAGAAAAAACGCTTTGGCCGTCCCCACGCTGTCCAGAACCCATCACTCTCACAGAACCCAGACCGATCTTCGCCAAGGATCTGGTGAACTTGACGCGCGACTTCGCAGAGATCATCGAAGTGCAGCTCTATGGCGCCTCCGGCGTCCGTCCGTCCGTTCACGAACGGCGGGTCCACGGAGAACGGGGGGGCCCCGAGAGGTTCGGGCCTCCGTGTTTTTTCTTTGTTTTAGAATCGGATTTGAAAGCGGAGTGGAAATGGCCTGGCTGTGTTTTTGGAAGCTGATGGAGTGGAAGTTCAGGGACATAAAGAGTCACAAAATCTGTTTGACTGCCTGGTTTCGTATCAGCAGGAGCGAGGAAAATACTTGGTCCTTTATGTAGCCAGCAAAAGGAATGACTCCGAATGACTGTTTTGGGGGGGCCGGTTAATCTTCAATGTTCTCGCTACTATAGGTCCGAAGTACTGCCAGTACGCTCTTTAAAGTTGTATCGGTTCATCGTCACTCTCCTCACTAATCTCATGAAATGGTGTTGACGACAAAAAAAATACCTATTGTGGGTGATCCTCAATGAAAAATACAGCAAATGTATTGCAAAAGTGTATTTTGTTTGTTTAGTAATTAAGTAAACAGCATGTAACAGCGTTATGGATTTTGCAGTTTACATATCTTTACAGAGTGAGGTGGTTATCAAGATCATTAAGGTATATTAAGGTGCAACGTAGTTTTATCATCAATATTAAAAGATCCTAAATTGATTGAATCCTTGTTTAACTAACACCATTTCGTCCCCCTTTCTCGTTTAAGGCGACCATTCCAACGATGAGTTCCGCATGGTCTGGAGCGAAACCGGCCACCGTACGCGTGCGGCCGCGGTGTCCTCAGTGCTGGTGAGTGCCGGGGTGACGCCTCGCAAGCACTGCAACCCCTCGTGGCGGCTCTTTGAGGCCGCGGGGTCCCGGGTCGTGCCGTGGTTCCCGCGCTGCGGGTCGTGCCTTGGTCATGGGGAAGGAGTGAAGTGGAATGGAATGGGAGAATCGAAAATCGACGGTCAATAAAGGATGTAGGTCAAAGGATGTACTGTAATTGTTTGTGGGATTTATATGCATATATATATATATTTATATAAGTTCCCTTGTTCCACTTTTTTTGCTGGGGTTGAGCAGAGAGGGCCGATTCTACAAGGATTGCAAGAGCCAAACATGTTGATGGAATATGGTTTGGGATGTAAAGACTTCGACATCGCTGAACAATGAAGGCAGACTGCGAGTTGGTGGTCAATTTTTCCTATCATACTCTAAATCTACTCCAATGCCTTATTGAAACGTTCCCTTTCAAAAAAGAGAACAATTCAGCACTTCCAGTAATGTTCCCTCGCATCAGTGACTCTTCTCCCAGCTGAGAACTCCAAACACGGACCTGATGCGTCCGGTCACTCCAGGTCCAGGTCCGCTCACTCCATCAGGTCCGCTCAGTCCATTCGTCGCACGCACGCGGGGACGTCACAGGTCTCGAAGGATCATGAAGTCTCGGACTTCACTCAGTTCTACCTCCCCTTGGCCGAGCCTGGGCGGTGTTTGGGTCGGTCTGTTTGGTCTGTTTCGTTGGTGATTTTGGGGGGGTGTTTCTTAAAGCGTCAGCTTTTGGAAAGGGATCTATGCTGCTTCAACCTGTTGCAGAGGTCACAAGATAGATTCCTTTGCCTGTCACACACGCGGTCAATCATAGGATTGCTTGTATGGGTGAAGCCATTTGTTTGCTTGGAAACCAACCCGAATAGTGAAGGCATTCGATTGCAACAGCAAGATGAGGACACAGACATCCGCCTGAAGATGGATAAGATGCCTGGCGGCAGTGCGTGACGCATGGTGCCTGGCGTGTCACGCTGTTGAGTGTCAAGGGACCTTGGTGGGGTTGCTTGGGACGTAGTACTATGATGCACTATGTTACTGTGTTGACTGCTATCGTTAGAGGTGGTGCTCCCAGGTGTGTTTCAGTTCATCCTTGCCGCGTAGTACCCCTCAACTGGACAGCTTAGACACACCCGCGGAGCGACTGGGTCGCACGGGCTCGGTGCGCGGAGACAGCGGCTCCGCACCAGCGGGAGCACGTCCGCGTCGAGTCTCGGGATCTCAGGAAGTGGGAGAAACTACATGCGAAAGGCAAAGATGAAGCCGTTTCATGGAAGTTTTGGCGCAAGCCGCTGGACTTGAAACCAGTTGATTAGTCGGTGTTCATGATGTAGAAAAAAAAAGGATCATAAAGAAGGTGTGCGTTTGGGTTTGTTAGTGGAGGACAAATTCTTTGCAGAGAGTTTGTGCTTTTGCCATAGATGGTACTGGTAACATTAATGTGTTCAGTTGCCTGTGGTGTGGTTTTTGATCTACCTACTGGTCATGAAAGTGTCATGGAGACCCCAGAACACAGTTGTAGTTTGAACAGTGAATTCTTAAGTCTGTCAAACAGTGTTCAGAGCTTAACGTCAAGGTCCCAAGGTCACAAGGACACATTGATGCAAAGAGAAGGACCCAAACACCATCACATGTATTTATCAAATAAGACATTGAACAATAGCTTCGGTGGGTCCTTCTCAAGGTGAAATGCATTCGAACCGGCGCTTTTGCTCTCTTCTGCGGCCTAGGCAATACTCCTTCCATGAGCAATACGGTGTTGGTCTTGACCCTGATGAGCTTGAATATCTATGGTTTCGGCTGCAGATTCTCGGTGCCTGCATATGTGTAGTAAAAGACCTTCCGTTGATGATTTCAATGGCTTCAACGGATTGGATGCAGACCAATTCTGAAGACAAGTTCCTAAACGCACAAGCAAGGGGTGCAGTAGAACATCAAATGGATGAGCCCATGCATTGGCTCTCCAACCCTCAATGCACTGGGCACAAGTGGAGCTCCTGAAAGGCCACGCACCAGGAATGCCCACAGGGGTGTTTTCAGCCGCTGGGAAAAGGGTTCATGGTCTCAGGTAAGTATACTGTGTGTATACTGACTGTATACTGACATCTTACTCGGTAGGATGATCGTAGGATGTCCTTTTGGATGTCCTTTTGTCTTCAACAGGGATGTCCCACCCTGTCGCTTCACCAACTGAGCCAAGACCTGTCACCCGAATCGAGGTCCCGAGCCGTCGAGCGAGCCAGCGCGCGAGCGCGAGCGCGAAGCGACTTCGCGAAGCGACTTCGTCGTTCCGAAGGATCAATTTGAAGGTTCTCAGAAATATATATATATATATATAGTAGTTGTTTGTTTCCATTGTTTTTTTTTGGGTATATATTCCATTGGTATTTCTTGGGTCCAGCTTGAATTCCATGTGTTTGTTTCTTCTCAATTTAGGTCCCACCCAACGGGCCACCCAACTTCCATTGTGCTGCAGACCGCTGACTGCTGACTGCTGCGCCTGAGACCGCAGGCCTCTGTGCCGCAGACCGCTGACCGCTGACCGAGGAAGAATCCCAAATTGCTTCGAACGTATTTGGGTCATATGTTCTCTCAGACCGTGGGCTCCAACGACTACTTCGACTACATTTGTGATATGAGATATCTCAGTGCCGAGGACAACGAGCTTTGTTCCGACCCTTGGATGCTGAAAAAAGAAAGTGACCAGATGCGTGTTAGTTTGGCCTTGGTGGTGAAGTTCTCTCAGAGTCTGTGGTTTTCACCAAAGAATGAATCTGTGTTCTGATATGTGTTGATTTTTTTCCATCTAAGCTTATTTGTACCCATGAGCCGCATGATAAAGATGCAGTGGAGTGCAGGTTTGGGTTCATGGGATGGAAGGTTTGGAATGATGGAAGAAAAGGGAGTGGAGGAGAAAGAACCAAACCTTCCATCCCATGACCAAACCTCTATCATCATTTCATAAGTCAAAGGACACTTCCAATCGATCTCGCCCCATCCCATCCGCTCTCGTCCCCACGGTCAATCCATCCACTAAGGCCAAAAAAAAACATCCTCCTCTCAGGTCCCATCATTCCCATCATTCCCATCCTCCCTCCCTCCTCCAATACCCGGTCCCCTCTCCCATCAGTCCCCATACCGCTCTCATCGCCCAGGCCAAGGGCGCGCTCCTGGAGGCCTCCGAGATGGAGCCGCCCGACATCCCCGCCGCCGAGGCCATCGACGCCGTGAACCTTGCGGCGACGGCGGATGCGGCGCCGGCGGATGCGGCGCCGGTGGATGGGGCGCTGGTGGCGGCGTTGGTGGCCTCCGGTGGAGTGAACTTGATGCTGGTGACTGGGGCGAGTTCTCAGGAATTTGTGGGTTTGGGGTTTGTCTGTGTGGGGATGGGTGGGGTGTGTGTGGCGTGGGGATTTGGAGATTTTGGATGGAGAGAGTGGGAAGATGGAGTGGGGATCAATGGAAAACTTTTTTTGTAGTATCTGGCCATTTTGCTCCAAGTTGGGCAGACCAATTTTTTGGTCCTAACCTTTCACAGTCCACTTCCGGCCGATGGGCCAGTGGGCCTTCCTATCGAGGTGATGCTTCTGTTGCGAAGGAGTTCAGACAGTTCACGTGCCGGAAATTACATGGCGATGCCATGAGCACGCGTCTTGAGACGAGTCTGGGTTCCTCCGAGACGAGTCTGGGTGAGGATGAGCCATAGAGAAGATTTGTGAGTCCAGATGAAATGAGGTCAGCATATATAGTTACGTAATATAGGTCCCAAATGGTGGACGCCAGGGGAACTTCCTTCACGGACCTGAAGTGTCGGAAGATGTTCCCCCCCTGACCTTCGGGTTTGACCTTATGAGCGCCGCCCAAAGCGTGGCGGATGAAGACGAGACGAGCGCAGATGCGCAGATGAAAGAGTGGGGATGTGCGGGGTGGGGGGTGGCTTGAAGTGTCAGCTGTGGAGGTGAATCCACAGGATCATCTCAACCATCACGATCACACAGTAAAAAAGCTTTGACTGACAATATTACAATAATACAAAAATCATCACAGTATATGAAGTCAAATGAATGGGGATATATAGCCAAATGCCGACAATCGAGTCTACGTATTCAAAGGGAACCTCATTCAACAAATATAGCTGGACTAGACGCTGCTGGATGTCAGAAACTTGTCAACACCTTAATCGACTTGGCAGTCAAGAGCCAATGATGCACTATGATGCACTGCAACTTGATTAAGACCTCAAGTAGTTAGTTAAGGCTCCACCACTCCTCCAGTGGCCCCTCTATAGCACTCCCGAGACGCTGCAGGAAGATGCGGAAGATCACCAGCGTGGCAGCGGTGCGCTCGGCGGAAGCCCAGGGAGTCGTGCAGTACTTGCAGGAGCCGCGGGTATGGAACGATATGGAACGGTGGACACAGATGGAGGATGGGGCAAGGTCGGGCAGGAGCTGAGCTTTTGATTTCTGGGGTGGTAAGAGGTAGAAGTCTCCCTTCCACCACAGGGCCTTCTGACAAGTGGATTTTGAATTTAAGGGTGTGCAAGATCGCACCTCTCGGAGGCAAAAGAGGCCAGAAATCCTAGCTTATCGAGAGGATTGTTGCCACACGCTAGTGATGGAATCGCTGATGACTTGGAATCGCTGACATCGCATTGAGCTGCAGAATCAGGCTGAACACCCCTGTTCTTGGCTGGGTTCCTCATTCACATTGAGCCATCCGTGTCGATGGGGCAGTCCAACAAAAAAACAAAGCATGCGACAAGCAGCACTGTTCATCTCTCTTTTTTGCCAGGTCTTTGAAATGAGTCACCAAATGGTTCTCACGTTTCGATCCAACACTTGTTACCCCATCCGTTCCACCAGGAGGTCACCAACCCAGGCCCCGGGAGCAAACCCGGTGGCGCCCTGTTGCCGCTTGGGCGGAGCAAATCCGGTGGATGGTGCAGCTGGATGGGGAGATCAGTGGATGGTGGAGCCACCAGGTGGTTGGAAGTGGTCGGTTCGTTGGAAGATGTGGTCGCCTATACTATTAAATTAGTAGGCTTTGCCGAACCAACTAAGGATTTTACACTACAAATCCAGTTCAGTTCAACCACTTTTTTGGATGGTCTCGGAAGTCTAGGGTATATGGCGCCATGTCCTGATATGTCTAAGCTATGTCGAAGCTCTACATTGCGAAGCCATGCTTCTGGCATGTTTGTACCGATTCAGTCCCTGTCCTTCTTTATCAGACTCTTCTAGTTTGAATTTGGTGGTTTGGACTCTGCAATGCAGAATCCAGGTCTCTTTGCAGGTGACAAGTCTTTGCCACATCCCTTGCCCACGGACTGTCAAAGCACCACCTCCTTGGCTCATGACAAGGTCGACAGTCGCACCCGTCTCCCGCCACGTCTCAGGTCCAAGGTCTCCAGCATCGGCGGCTCCTCGTCCGTCAACGGCGGGACGAACGGAGCGGGGTCCAAACGGGTTCTGTCTGAGAGCGTGACCGGCGAGGCCGACGACGAGTGAACTCCAATTGGATAGATTGGGGATTGGGGTGTTTGTTTTGAAGCAATGTTGGTATGGATGGGGTATGGCAACATTATGTCAGGTGAGATGGACACAAGAGTTCTTGACAATCTTGAAACATAGAGGGCTGTCCACATCGAAAGAGAGCATCCAACTGGAATCTGGGACTCATTGTGTCAGTCACTTAGAAATTGGCTGTCATCCTTGGTTTGTGGGCTGTACTTCCGGGGAAGTGGCAACAAGTTCCCAGTTCTTCTGGGCTCATGAGATGATCCAAATGGTGTGCTTCTGCAAGACTCCCTGGAATTTGTAACAAATACCTTTGGTTGATCCCCTTCTGAATGCAGTACCCCGACCTCCGCACATATTGCATGGAACCCTTCCTTACATATGAGTTATATGTACCTGCCCACAACAGGAACCTGCCTAAGAAGTCACCCGTCCTTGAAGTGCTACACCCACCCGAACATCTTCGTAGAACAGCAAAATGCCTCTCACCTGTTGCTATCCTTGTGCACATCCGTACATATCCTGTTTCATTGTTTATCCGTTCAACATACTATCCCGTTTACATGACCTTATATATATATATATCCTTATATAAACCTTTGAACTGACCATATAGTCTCTATATCCTTACTTCTTTACCCTATATGTGCTGCCTTGGAATCACCGGGATCGTCGTCGAAGGATCCGTCTCAGCCTCGGGATCCCCAAGGACAGGAGAAGGATCCGTTGCCGTGGCAGATCGACACAGGCGAAATCGGGCAGATCGAATGGATTTGGGGTTTGGCAACTCAACTCTCTCGTTTTCTTTGGGAGGTGTATATTCAATAAACAGTATTACGCAGTGATTTCGTTTCAAAGAGATGCAAAGGATTTGTTTGTCGTTCCCAACAATGGAAGCAACCGTTTGTTTGTTGATTGTTCCTTCAAGATGCGACGTCCGACACCGAATCGGCTCCGTTGCCAGGCTTCGGCTTCCTGAAAGATGCGCCGGACGACCAGATGGGCGACCTCATGGGCGGCGGCATGGCCTTGGCCAAGGCGCAGAGGGGCGTTCTGAAATGGGGATATGGTTGGATGATGGGTCCAGCGCAGGGCTGCCAGGGCTAGGGCAGGGAAGAGTTGGGAGAGCTATCTTCAAAAACCATCAGGGCTATCTTGAAAATCTGTGGCAGGGAATGGTTGTTGAGATGTCTTGGACCTGTGGGCGATCTGTGTGACGCTGATGGCCTGGACGAGACCTAGACGAGACTCAAACTCGGAGGGTCGCTGGCTTCAAACGAAGCCGAGTTCCCGCCGACAGAAGCGAAGCCCTCATTGGGGGGGGAATTTTGGAACTTTGAAGCCTGGGGCGAAGATGGGTGGGTTTGTAACAACAAGGGTCTACCAAAGGCCACGATTAGGTGGATTTAGGTGGTGGTATTAGGATGTATTAGGTGTTGATCTACTTCACTTGCTCTTCTTCAAGACAGTTTTGCCTGGTACACCAGGTAAACGTTTTTGGACATGAGATGACATGAGTGCCTTAAGACTTAGGAAGTGCCCTGACTCCATAGTAAGACCATCAACCATGTTTCAACCTACAAGCTCAGTTGTCCCTTCATGTTGAAATCCTATCGTTTCTCCACTGAGTCCCGCTGGCCGGAATTGCGCTAGTCCAGGGCTTGATGAGCAAGAAGAAGGGAGGTAAACGAAGCTCAGGACTCTTTGGGAGCGCCGTTAAATTTGCTCCGACTCAGCAGTTGATGGTTGGCTGATGTTGTCACCCAAATGTTGCTTTGTACCACCCATTAGTTGTTTTGTTTACGAGTTCTCCACCTGAAGCCAAAAAGGGGTGCATGTATCATCATATTATCTAGTGTGTCCGTGTGTCCTACCTGAAGCTGCAAAGACTCTTAGGCAGTATATCAATAAGCCTAAAGCAAGTCAGGCTTTGGGTGCGTGGTGCTTGTTCCCTATTGCTTCCCAACCAAATGACAGATCTTCAACTGGGTGAAGAAAGGCATAGGGGCCATTGGTTCTTGATGGTTCTTGCTTATTTGTTCCCCTTGATTCACCCAGCTGAGCTGGTATATATATATATATATAAGTTATGTTCCTTTATCGTTTTTGTTCTCCAAGTTCTTCGTCTCTTCACGCACTCCTTCGTCCCTTCGTCTTCGTTCGACCACCCGACCACCTCGCCCACCTCGTCTTCGTTCGACCACGCGTCGTTGGCGTCCAGGACTTTTGTCCGCGATGACTGGCGGTGGCGGACCGTCACAGGCGGAAGCTGACGGAGAGGGCTTGTGTGGGACGTGGAGAGGGCAGATGAGACGTGAGACATGGAAGATTTGTTTGTTTCAGGCTTGTGTGAGTCATATATGTTAAGTTTTTTGGGGGGTCACAAAAAGAGATAGCTTACACCTACAGGTTAATGTAGGGTGGTTGTGCAATCTCCACAGATTGAGCCTCTATCCAACAAAGATGGAAGTAGAAAATGAGTCCATAGAAACTCGTTTCCTTTGCAATAATCTTTAAAGAATGCTTTCACCTTTCAGATTCCAGCACCTCCAACAGGTCACCAATTGAAACCTGCTAGGGCCTAACAACCCTCCAAAGGAGACCTGTTGGAAGGTGCTGGTTTTTACGTGTTGTTGGAAGGCAACCTTCCAGGCTTCCCAACTGTCATGGCAGAACCTCAGAGATGCTTATAGCCGGTTATGCTTGTTCGCAGCGTTCTCAGAAATGGCAGAGGTACAGTGTACCATTGGATGAGTCCCCGATAGAGATTCCATGGGATCCAGCCACCTCATTCATTCCCTAATGAGGTACGACTCATTGGACATATGCGCATGGATCCATGTATTTGTATCTCTCTCTGGTGTGGGAATCAAGGAAGTTGCTGAGCATGTTTCAGGAAGCTGCTGAGCATCTTTTAATATGTTCTTATTTAAAAGCACTTCTCAGAGGGTGAATCCATTCACCTCGGAGTCCAAGATAGCCACAAGCCATCACAAGCCTATGGAAACTCCCACCGCACACACAGCTTCACCTTTTTTGCGATAGCCAACGGCAGAGCCTGCAATAGCCAACTGGGGCACTACCGGCATTTGGGCACAGCTTCACCCCCAACGGGTTCAACCAGCACGTCACCCCGTTCCAAGTCCAAGGGCGTGCCACAAGCCCAACGATCTCAGCTTCTTCTTCCGAGACTCGACCGGAGACAACTCCCGAGTCTCACATCGACTTCCGAGTGGAACTGTCGTGAGCTTCCGAGTGGAAGAGTGTAGGGCTCCTCTAGTTCACCAGTGGTTTTAGTCTTGCCAGGGTCGCATAGGATCATCTTCGAAGGTGTGTACGCTGCCCAAGCGGTTCCCGACCTCACGGACGTCTTCCCCCATCTTCACGTGATCGGTTCGCCTGGAGACTCTGCTCGCCTGGAGACTCTTCTCCCTTACCGTGTGAGGCCGATTTGAAAGGCTACGAGCTGCAGAACCAGTTGAAGCTCACCATGGACTTCGCCCGGTGCGCGGTTTCTTGCTGGCCCGTTCGGAACGGCCGTTCGGAACTTGGTGCGGGTTTGGGGTCGGTCGGACCGTGAAACTACCTGAAAATGTGATCCAAAGAGGGGAGACAGAATGCCAGAATGTAGAAATTCATATTGGAATATTTGGATACCCTCCCTCCAACAATCATGGAAGTGGATAACGGCCTCCTGGAATATGATTTTCCTCAACAAACAGGGGGTTGTCCACTTCCATTGTTTAGTTTCAGAACATATACATGACTGCGAACATGTTCTGCGAGAAAGTCATGTTCTGACAGATCGGTCGGCACTGGTCGGACCGGTCGGTCGGCTTGTGCCGGTCGGCTTGTGCCCCAGCGGTAGAGCGTGTCCCAGAGTGTTTGTTTTGGTATAGTTGGAATATGTTGGCACATGTTGGAACTATTAACCTTGGCTTTCACCCATAGTATGACCTCATATCATGCACCTGCTGACCCCAACCCCTAGACCGGTCATCCGTTTGGGCGCCGATGCCTTTGTTGCAGCCCGGGGTCCGATCCGATGAGGTGCTCACAGCTGCGCAGCTGGAGCAATCCATTGGAAAGGCCGGCCGCCCTCGGGCCTCGTCACGGCGTTTCCGAGGGGACGATGGGGGCAGGGGACGATGGGGCGGCGGCCGAAGTAAGACTTGAAGACGTCTTCATTGGGCCTAAGGACTATCTGAGTTCTTTTGAGAGTCTTTACATCTATAGTCACATGTACATCTCTCCGTGCCCTTGCATGACACAGACACCAATGGTATCCAATGGCACAGATGCCCCGCATGGCTCACCACAAGGAACAACACAGTTCGATCATGTGAACGACCGAAGCGGTCGCGACCTTTGGACGGACTCATTGGTGTATCCAGCTGACCATCATGACCATCATGACTATAGTGGAGTATGATTCATCCGACGTGTTTGAGAGTATGACCATCATGACTCTCTGACTCTCAAAGTCTTAAAACACTGTTGTTTGTCGTGAGGCCAGCGCAGTGGCCAATGAGACTGTGGGGCATACTGCAGAGTACTTGAACCTCCCAGGCGCGTGGCGACACTGGACAGGTCCCTTGATCTTAACAGGGCGGTGTCCAGTTTATTCGGTCCAGTTCAAGAAATGAGTTTCTAAAGGTCCTTCGGAGTCTCAGCTGTTCTAAAACAGCAAGGGCTGCATTTGGAACTCAGATGAGCTAAGGCTAAGGTATGTTGGCTTGCTGGGGGCAAATCCAACAGTCGCTGTCCAAAACCAAGTGTGCACGTTCGCACGTTTGCTGTCTAGTAGTCTGTGCATTTTGCGGATGGCAAGTTCCTGCCCTGAGTCGTTTCGCAGCACAGGAAGGCCGTGCTCCACGCATTGCGACACTAGGAGCAACCACCACAACCTGAGAACCACCGAGAAAGCGCCCAAGGAAGCCAGTTTGCCACCCAAAAAGAGAATCCAAACCACTTGGAATTGCAGCTGTTGTGTTGGGCTTCTGACTATAAAGCTATTCATTTTGCCGAGGGAAGCAGGTGTCGGGTCTATTCATAGACCATCGGTTAAGGCAAAAGCCCAGTCCCCACTGACGTGCGTCCTATGGAGGCTTCCCCCCAGCGGCTCTGCGTCGGCCTCCAGCACCCAAAGGCGCAGCAGCTGACGAGTAGCATGCGTCAAGCAACCATGTGATGATGAAAAACATATCGAGAATCTTCAGAGACACAAAGTTCCAGCCTCATAAACACTGAAGATGTGCTTGACATGCTGATAGATGCAAGCAATAATTGACTAGTTTGGCACCAGACCCACTCCGGTCAACACATGGACAACAATGAATTCGATTGTTGTACGTCCAAACACCAGAGAACGTTTTGAGGCTTCGGTGAGCGCCCTACGGATATGGCTCCACAGTGCCTTGTCGCTAAAGGAGGAGGCTGGCATGTGTTGAAAGCTTGTCGGGTGGTCTTGGGAATGATGACATGTTTTCAACATGGAACCCCTGTTGACCCAGCTTCTTGTACCCGTGAAGGCAGTTGGAATCTCCAATCCAATCACTTCACTTTGAGGGATGTGGATGCACAGAACGACAAAAGTTGCACCATGTCCATCTTTTCATTCACCAAGAGGTTGAAAAGTTCGAACTGGAGACATGCCGCCCAATCCCTGTACTTGCACCATCATCCCACGACGATGCCGGGCGAGCACTTCAATGACCAACCACTCCTTCTCAGACAGACTTTGGTCTTGAGAAGGTCCATATCTTCAATGCCTTCCTTATCTACGTCAATGACCAGTATGTATACATATATATATATATATACATATTGTTGTGTTTTTTCTGCTCATCCTGTTGTATTCTATATACTCAAACCATTTTGAAATGTCAGCAGAGTTGACTTGATCATGACCTGACTGCTTTTCTCCACCCTTCCGGTTAGATTTCCGTTCCTCGCACCTCCAAGGTTCCTGGACTTCCTGTACCAAGTTCCATGGCCCCTCGGATCGGCTCGGCTCGGCGAAAAGAGCTGTTACTTTGAAGGGACCAAAGGACGACCAGGTTGGCTTAGTGGTTTGGCTTATGTTGGCTTAGTGGTTGGTTTGGATATAACAGGTTTGTTGTCTTGGCGCTCCCATTTTGGAAGAGAATTAGAGGAACTGCGCCGCAGCCATCGATTCATGTTGAAGGACAATGTTGCTGTGCTGACGTGTTGAATTATGGACCGAACCATTCTCTGTGCTGATTGCTTTTTGGTTTGAGTCAAAACTGTTTGGCTGTCAGTAGTTGGCGCAATACTGTAGGGGTCGGACACCCAGTAGTTCAATCGGCCTCTAACCATTTGGGATGAAACCTTTTGATCCCTGGTCAAGTTGCCTTGGCATCATGTAAGGACCAAAAGAATGTTTTTTTGCAGGTGGAGCAGCCACCTCAGCAGATCCACCTCAGAGGACAGGCAAGCAAGCAGCATTTACACAGCTCATCCTATCATTCCACATAACCCTTCTTCCACCCCACCTCATCAATCTTATCCAAACCACACCCAAATACTGAAGAATCCTATCCAAGACACCCCATCCATCATCCTCCATCCACTGCAAATCCGCTGCCTTTGTCGGAAAGCCACCGGTCGCCAACACCGGTCCCACCCACCCAACACCAGACGACCTCCCATTGACCCTCAGACCCCACGTCGACCGCCACGACCGCGTCGAACCGAGGAAGGAGCGCATCGCTGCGGGGCCCAACTCGGTGCTCTCCTTGAGCGACCCCTACGCGGAGCCCGGCGGTCCAGCCGGCCGCGAGGCGAGGGTCACGGGTCGCGCGGGTCGCGGGTCGGTCGGAAAGTGTGGGTCGCCTGGAGCAAGACTTGTGGAGTGGAGTCGTTTTGGATACAGAGAGAAAGGAGAAAGCTAGAGCAGAGGGAGACCAGATTTGGGATTAAGATGTTGAGGAAGTAGCCAAGCCAGGTGCATGACTGTTCGTGGCCAGGTGCATGACTTCTTTGGCTCTCCTCCCTTGCCCAGTGGCAGTGAGGACGCAGCCAAGTGCCTTGGGCCAGGAAGCAGTTGGCGCATTGTAGGGGGCGTTTGCTGTTCAGCAGATCACTGAGCTGTTCTGAAGCTTCCCATTGAAGCAATCCTTGCAAGGGATACCATCTTTGGGATGTGGCCAAAGTTGACAGTTTTTGGGCACTGGGAAAGATGAGATGTCGCCAGATCTTTGTTTCATCATCTTTCGCCAGCCAAATTCACCAGGCAGTCAATGAAAACCAACATGTTTAGTGTACGTCGAAGTGATAGCCCTTCACTTCGTGTTGTTGTGCCCAAAGATTCTGCACCAAATTGATGAAGTCACCTAAGATGAACCAAGGCTTAGGCTTAGGCCTTTTGGACGTGTCCCTTCTCACCCCAACACACAGGGTGGCCTAGCACCTGTGCTTCAGGTCCAGCGCTGGGGGGCCTGGCGGTGCAGCTGGCGATGCGCTGGGCGCACTGGGGGCAGCGGGCGGCTTGGTGACGGCTCTTTGAGGCGCCACTGACTTGGGCAAAAGGCTGGCGTTTAGTGAGGTTTAATGTGGTTTAGACTGGAAGTATTATAAAGGCTTTCCGGGTTGAGAACCAAAGACTAGAATCAAAGAGAAGCCTTTGGAAGGCGTTGGAGGACCTCCATGGAACAGCCTAACCGTCTGGTGAACGCGCGTGAGGCGGGTGCCGCCCAGTGGAGCTCTCCATGGCCCGCGTGGTCCGAAAAAAGAGACGCGCGGACCGACAGGTCGCACCGGGGGTCGCGAGGTCCTCGGCATGTGAACGCGTCCTTCAAGGGAAATGGTTCATGGTCGCTCTTGTCAAAAGACATGGGGAAACTGGACACTTATAAAATATGATATGAATTGATATGATCTTATATGAATTGGTGATTAGCCTACGTTGGTTGCGGAGAAACCTGAACGACCAGCCATCTCCTGGACGCTGGCCCTTGAGGAGACCATTCGACAGCTGGCGGGGAAGCTGGTGCTCAACGCCGTCAGCTTTGCAGTGCGACTGCCGAGTCATGGCTCCATGTGAGCCATCGAAAGAGCAAGTGAGAAGAAACCACTTGACTGAGTGGGTGTTTGTTGCACTTTTTGTTTGGCTTTAGGTGCAAATATGTTTGTTCAATCGAGTACATGACCTAGGTTTGAAAATCACAACCAAATGCTTTTGGAATCTGTAGCAGGCATTTGACTGGGCTCCACTGTTGTTGCACCGTTTCTTTTTTAATGCACAACTGCCACTACAGCAGAGATCCTATGCGACAACCATCAACAACCTCTTATTTATTCATGTTTGAAGCGAAGATGGAAAACATTTTCTGATGGCCAGAAGCTGCCTTACAATTAAAAGAGATAGTGTGGATAGTCTATTCATGAGTATTCATATGTAATCATGGTTGAAGCGAGGAGGAAAAGATGTTCAAGCCGGACCTTGTGTTCCTTGTTTGTTGTTCTGTTAGAGGAGCTTATCCAGCATCTGCAATTCAGGTTTGTCACATGCCTCGTATTACGGCTATCACCTGTTCTTGTCACTATAAGTTACTACAACTGCTTATACAGACTTCTCCACCACTGGTTTTTGGACTGAAAGATTGAGAATGTCCCATTCACTCAGTGCAGTTTCGATCTCTTACCACCATTTGGGCACTTCAAGAACTATGCTCCTATCATGTCCATGGTCCATGTGGAAATCACCCAGGTCCATGGTCCATGGATGTCCATATGGCAACGCCCAGGTGCCGGAAGCTCGCCATGGGCACCTACCACTCTTGAGCGCCGGCGTGGGGGGCGTCAAGTGGTGAGTTTCACGGATCTGTCCTGGATGTGACCGGAATAATCACTATAGGTGGTCACATCCAGGAATTCCACATCACTATGATCGTGACCACATGGTGGAATTACCACGACCAGATCCGGGCAATCCGTCACGGGACGATTGTTCTCATGTCATGCTGCCCTTGGTTACAGGGTCGCCACAGAGAGTTTGGCACCTGGTGGAGCATCTACTTTGGTTTCTCCTTGGGTTGCTCCAAATCTCAGTACGCAACTGAGGATTGCAAAGGTCACCTGAGGTTTTACTTTGAAAAAAGAAAACACCACAGTATGACAAATGCCACCTGGTGGTCTACTTCGGTTTGTCCTTTAGTTGCTCCAAATCTCATGAAGATAACCAATTATGATTTAATGTTTTTTTTTCCTCAAAACCTAAACATCTCACAACCTAAAAAAGAATGCAAGTTCACATGATAGCTATACGTCATGCGGACCTGAGCGCTGAAGGTCTACGTGCTGCTGAGCACCATGAACCACTCCTGCATGCCCTCGGCGCGCTTCGAGACTTGCGCGGACTCGGGCGCCGAGCTGAGCCTGAAGACCAACCGACGCCTGGAGGCGTGCGGTGCGCAGAGAGACATGCCCTCGGGCGGATGCGATCAGTTGACGGGTTTAGTTCACTTCATACAGATCATTGTCACTATAGTGTTTGGTTACGATGCTTGCTCTTCTTTGCGCAGCATAGTCAGGTGGGCGAGCAGCTCACCTTGGCCTACGTCTCCCCCGACTGGCCTGGGCCGACCGATAGACCGCGTGGCGATGGCGATGCGTGGCGCCGTGCAAGATGCGGACTTCGCGTGAGTTCACGGCCATAGATGGTGAAAGAGAAAAACACACATACCCTAGGCTTCCAACCACCATTAATTTAATAGGCTTTAGCGAATCAACTAAGGATTTTACACTACAAAAACCAGGTCAACAATTGTTTATGGTCTTGGAAGCCTAGGGCATATATATATATAATATAATATAATATACATATATACACACATGCCAATTTACTCAATAGATCTCAATAGTATCACACAGATGTCCCGTGTTTAATCATTTAATCATATTTAATCTACTTATGTGTAGGTGGAAGGGTCTTGTCATGTTTCAACGCCCCGCGCAATAATTGTTCAGCGATTGACGTTGAAAGAGTGCTACTGTCAATGTAGTTGGGCTTCCCCCGGAGATCAATGATGTCCATAGTCAAACCTAGCTTTCGCCGAAACGGCTATATAGTCCTATATCAGCAGTTTCTAAAGGCATTCAACCTACCAGCCAGCCCTGTTCGCATGCAAGGGTGATCATAGTATGTCACAGTAGATTCCAGGCACAGGTAGAACATTTGTTTTGTTCTTGTTTGGTTCTTCTGTTTTAATTCAAGATGTTCAAAATCAGGAAGCTTCCCAGTCTGTTGACATGTCGAGTCGTCATGTAGGCCGCTGGAAGAGAGACAACCGCAGCCCGGCGGCCAAGTTCGCGTGAAACTAAATCCACAATGGTCCACCAGTCTGTGGAGATCAGCCAGGAATGGTATGTCGCAGAAGATCAGCAGTTTCACAGCTGGCTCGCCAATAGAGCAGCACGTGCCCACCGCCTGGTGTGGCCTGGCGACACCTGAGGTTGAGCCATTGGTTCTTTGAGTGCCGCTGCCCCAAATGCGAGGCTGAAGGCACCTTGGTCGAGATGGAGATGGTGCAAACGCCAGCCCGGAGTGCAGACTGGATGTTGTTACACAAAAATAAAGCAAACCATATATGCAATATGTACATTATGTGAACGCATAGTACATACATATGTGGCACAGCCACTTTGGATCCGACACCTGTATCGCCTGCATTGCTGTAGTTCGCATCCTAAACATAGACAATTTAGGTTCCTTACCGACAACCATATTGGGAGATGGTGGATTGCCTCGGACCCCTACCTCATTTGACATTGATCCCAAATGCAAGTGACCTGTAACCGGCATGCGCTATCAAGCTATTTGGCAATAAGACCGGATTGGTAATATTATTTAATAGGATTGGTAATGGATATGAAACAATTGGAGTTCTTCCGTACCCTGGAATAATTGAATAGAAATATATCCGCTAAATATATCGAATATCCTCCATTCGACGCTTAGGACATATTCATGAAAGATTGAATCAATCTGACAAAACTCATTTATACTTATATTTTTGGGTATTATTGTAATATTCTATGATATTTATAGTATTATATATTATATTATTTAAAGATTTATAATATATATTATTTAAATATATTTAAAAATTATATATATAATATTGTTAATTTAATTTTATATATATATATTAATATTATAAATATATTTATATATAGATTTAAAAAAAAATATATATATATATTATAAATAAATATATTGAATTTTTTTATTTTGATATTTTTATGGTTTTAACTATTTTATTATATATGTTGAATAATATTGATATATTTAATATATATTGTATTTTTATTGAAGATCGAGATATATTCTTTGCACTTTTGTTGTTTTGAATGCCGGAAGAAAAGACATGTAATTTGCAAAATTTTAATTAACATATAATATTATTAGGATTTATATACGAATTCTTGAATTTATATTATATATATAATGATATAAATCGAAAGATTTTTTGTTTTCGCTTTGAAGCGATATACATTCGTGGATTTCTTGCGTGTTGAGGTTTACGTTTCGATCTTTAACAATAGCGTAGGCAGGGATATTAATTGGTTTCAATACCGCGTGATGGCCATGCTTTGTTATGTTGAAGAAGATTCTGATAATGGCCATTACTAATATGTTTTTCTTAGTTCGGGAAGCTCATGATTGATTGATGATGGTAAGACGGCCATTGGGTGCCGGGTTTAGTCTATTTGTTCTGGTTGATTCTGCAAGAAGATATAAACCTATGGTGGCGGAGATACATAGAGAATCTGATCGTCGACCTGTTCGATTTGTTGGCTATGGCCT